>CM017557.1:65592462-66174962 GCA_007844125.1 Sinonovacula constricta
AATCACAGAGCTACTTAACAACTGCTAGGATCACAGAGCTATTTAACAACTGCTAGAATCACAGAGCTACTTAACAACTGCTAGAATCAAAGAGCTACTTAACAGCTGCTAGAATCACCGAGATACATAACAGCTTCTAGAATCACAGAGCTACTTAACAACTGCTAAAATCACAGAGCTACTTAACAACTGCTAGGATCACAGAGCTATTTAACAACTGCTAGAATCACAGAGCTACTTAACAACTGCTAAAATCACAGAGCTACTTAACAACTGCTAGGATCACAGAGCTATTTAACAACTGCTATAATCACAGAGCTACTTAACAACTGCTAGAATCACAGAGCTACTTAACAACTGCTAGAATCAAAGAGCTACTTAACAACTGCAAGAATCACAGAGCCACTTAACAACTGCTAGAATCACAGAGCTACTTAACAACTGCTAGAATAAAAGAGCTACTTAACAACTGCTAGAATCACAGAGCTACTTAACAACTGCTAGAATCACAGAGCTACTTAACAACTGTTAGAATCAAAGAGCTACTTAACAACTGCTAGAATCAAAGAGCTACTTAACAACTGCTAGAATCATAGAGCTACTTAACAACTGCTAGAATCAAAGAGCTACTTAACAACTGCTAGAATCAAAGAGCTACTTAACAACTGCTAGAATCAAAGAGCTACTTAACAACTGCTAGAATCAAAGAGCTACTTAACAACTGCTAGAATCACAGGGCTACTTAACAACTGCAAGAATCAAAGAGCTACTTAACAACTGCTAGAATCAAAGAGCTACTTAACAACTGCAAGAATCACAGAGCCACTTAACAACTGCTATAATCACAGAGCTACTTAACAACTGCTAGAATCAAAGAGCCACTTAACAACTGCTAGAATCACAGAGCTACTTAACAACTGATAGAATCACACAGTGCTATTTTGAATGCAAGAACTTTTGAACATATTTTTTACGAAGAAACATAGAGTTTCTGAACAGTCTTTATACAATCTGGAAGCTCGATCCCGTCTTCTAACTCATACGTTTTATTACAATTTTTGCATGATATCATATCGCTTAAGAATGAATAATTAATGGAGGGAAGTTAAATATAAGAGGTCGGATCAATCTCACCAAGATTGCATTTGCATAACCCAAGATGTCATCATCTTGTATTGCGGAAAATTTATGTTTCATAATGTTTAGAAATGACAATATAATGGCAAGGCAAACCAGGAAGTTTTATTTAAGGGTATATGTGTAATTATAAAAATCATGTATGTTTACTTTGTTCCTAAGGTAAAAATCTGAACGTAGGTAATGCTATAATCTGTTTAAACTATTTGTTAAAGAAATGATATTGTGTAATACATAATACATGGGTGTGGTATCATGCCAGGTGTTCAAGGCATGCTATACACAGTGAAGGCAGCACTATATCTTCTTCAAATGGACACCGTCTCCAGATAACTGAAAAACTGCTGGTGGGACGATAAATCCAGTAAACAAACAAATATATATATATATATATAATATATTATAATATATATATATATATATATATATATATATATATATATATATATTATATATATATATATATATATATATATATATATATATATATATATATATATGTCTATATTTATATATATCTATATATATATATATATATATATCTATATATATATATATATATATATATATATATATACAGAGTATGAAAGAAAGAGGCGAAAGTTTTTTTGGTCAATTAGTTTTCACTACAAGATTTTTCTGACAAACGTTTTGTTTTAAAAATCCAACCAATTTCAGCCATTGCACTAATCATACAGGGTGATTTTTTACCCTAGCACATCATGTGGCATACCTCTTATTTGACAGTTAAATTCGTATGTAATCGATCAATGTATCTTTTACCCTGTAAGTTTTGCCACAACCGGTGTGTATATTTTCTGACTTGATAATTTTTACTGTTAACAAAACGATGAGGAAATCGACTGTAAATCGTCTTCCATTTCCCCAATTCGTTTTAGTACGGTAAGATTTTAGTTTCAATTCCATATGTCCTCCCTCCCCCCCCCCCACCCCCCCCCCCCCCCCCCCCCCCCCCCCAATTATAATTCAATACATCATCTTCCATGTGCTTTTTCTTTAATTATAATAATGTTGATTTATGTCG
Source organism: Sinonovacula constricta (assembly GCA_007844125.1). NCBI lineage: Eukaryota > Metazoa > Mollusca > Bivalvia > Cardiida > Solecurtidae > Sinonovacula > Sinonovacula constricta. Next base: position 65,594,645 of record CM017557.1, read on the forward strand.
ACGATACGTTTCTGGATATTATGTTGTTTTATCTTATTCGCGTTTTTTTTTACTTCTCTTAATGTTTTATATGTAAACTTAAGAAATTTTCGGTTTACTTCTTTTGACTTCAATGTGGTAACCGACAGTTTGGACCAAAAGCATTTTCATTAAGCATCATAAAAACATTGTTACCTGAATAGATCTCGCAAAATGATGTTAATTGATGCCCTACACCTGTCTGAAAAGTGAACCATAACATCCCAATCGTCATTTCAAAATTGTATTTCTTATCTAAGCCAGCCTACACAGTTAGCTATTTTTAAACTAAGAAACCACGTGACCACTAATGTTTTAGCTCATTCACGTCATCCGTTGTGACGTCGTTGTCTATTTTTAGCAGGAACCCCAATCGTTCTTATTTATAGACTTGGAAAGGAATAACAATTTAAGTCTTGATTAATGAGTTTTACTGCCCTAAAATTTAGTTATTTTTGAAAATCGTCAAATCTTAGACTAATCTATTATTTTTCCTGCAGGCATTATGTACAAATTCCCCAAAGAGATGTCAGATATTGTTACATATATTAGATATAGGCAAACTGTCCGATACCACCTTTAAAGGGACACTTGGTAGGTCTACGGACTTCTGAATGAAATAAAATACCCTTTAATGTTCACAAGACTATGTTTTTGATAAACAAGAGTGCCATGATGGCCCTTAATCGCTCAACTGGTGACACAGGCTTTTAGTAGGCTCAAATCTGGCATCAAGTAATTAAGAGTTATTTACTTTAGAAATCTTTGGTGAAGATTGGACCATTAGTGTGGCCACTGGGTTGATAGCATTTTCTAGAATTTTATCAAGTAACCTACTGAATCCACATAACCCACTTCAAAACATATGTAAGATTTCATACTGGCAAACATTCTGGCCAACTTTGACCTAATGACCTACTTTTTGACCCCATGTGACCCGATAATGAACTCATCCAGGATTTAATGCAGACAAAGATTCTGACTAAGTTTGGTAAAGATTGGGCTATAAATGTGGCCTCTAGTGTGTTCACAAAGTTTTTCTAAGATTTGACCTAGTGACCTACTTATTGACTCTCACATGACCCAGTTATGACCGGATCCAAGATTTCATGCAGGCAAACATTCTGACCAAGTTGGATGAAGATTGGATAAAAGCTGTGGTCTGTAGTGTGTTCACAAGCTAAATGTTGACGACGGACGACGGACGACGGACGCCGGACGCCGGACGAAGCTGTTTCACAAAAGCTCCCCTTGAGCACGTTATGCTCAGATTTTCTAGAATTTTACCAAGTAACCTACTGAATCCACATGACTCACTTCAAAACATATGTGAGATTTCATACTGGCAAACATTCTGGCCAAGTTTGGTGAAGATTGGGCCATCAATGTGGCCTCTAAGTGTTTTCACAAGGTTTTTTTTTAAAAATGTGACCTAGTGGCCTACTTTTTGACCCCACGTGACCCTATAGTATACTCATCCAAGATTTCATGCAGACAAACAATCTGATCAAGTTTGGCGAAGATTGGGCTATGAATGTGGCCTCTAGTGTGTTCACATGTTTTTTCTAAGTTTTGACCTAATGACCTCTTCTTTGTCCCCACGTGACCCAATAAGGAACTCATTTAAGATTTCATGCAGACAAACATTCTGACCGAGTTTGCTTAAGATTAGGCTATAAATGTGGTCTCTAGTGTGTTCAAAAGCTTTTTCTAAGATTTTACCTAGTGACCTACTTATTGACCCCACATGAGTCAGCTATGAACTCATCCAAGATTTCATGCAGGCAAACATTCTGATCAAGTTTGGTGAAGATTATGCCCTAAATGGGGCCTCTAGTGTGTTATTAAGCTTTTGCTCAGATTTGACCTAGTGACCTACTTTTTGACCCCACGTGGCCCAATTATGAACTCATCCAAGACTTCATGCAGACAAACATTCTGGCCATGTTTGATGAAGATCGGACTATAAATGTGGCCTCTAGTGTGTTCACAAGCTTTTTCTAAGATTTGACCTAGTGACCTACTTTTTGACCCCAGGTGACCCAATAAAGAACTCATCCAAGATTTCATGCAGACAAACATTATGACCAAGTTTGATGAAGATTGGATAAAAACTGTGGTCTGTAGTGTGTTCACAAGCTAAATGTTGACGACGGACGAATCGGTATCACAAAAGCTCCCCTTGAGCACAGGTGAGCTAAAAAAGAGATTAAAAACAACAACAGCAACTGGTATGACGCTGAACGCTATCTTTAATTTTTAATTTCGACATGTTTTGATTTCTAGCAAAATGCCATACTCTAGAGCCTTAAATGTTGCTGCGTTATTGTTTCAAAACGTTCGTCTTCTGGTGATACCATCACTGTCTTACTACAAATTTAAACAACTTCTCCGTCCATTTTGGATGTTTCATACTGGCTATAGAATCATAACATCCCCAATTAAGTAAGCACGTAAAGAATTCGTTTTAGTGAGTATATTTTTGTCCCGCCGTTACCAAGGCAACTCGTCTTTATGCAAATCACAATAGTCCAGATAGCTTTCTGGCATAAACCTACAGGGATCACTGTGGATACGAAGTTATTAACTAGTACGTTAGCTCTAAAAAATAAGCAAGCGTTACCAAATTTTGAGTGAGGTCTTTCCTAATTTATGGATTCGTTCTAAGCAAAACAGAAGCTGCAACAACAACAACAAAAACAACACAACAAATAAAACAACACAGCGACAATAACAACATACATATAGAAATCACAGGGCAATATTCAAACACGTATCTATTTATATGCATTTATTTGCGTGCTTGTTCATTAGGTTATCGTCCCATTAACATTAGTTTAGTTATTCGAAGACAGTGTCCACTGGAATCAGATATAGTATTGCCTTCACTGTGTATAGCATGCAGTGAACACCTGGAACGATATCACACCAAGTCACATTCTAACACGGGGTCGACCAGTCGAGGAACAACCCTTCAATTTGCTTAAGCGTCAGCAAGTTATCTATTAAACTTTCATGTTAACGACTCGGATGTTAGCGGATCGGGATCGAACCCGGGGCCTCTGGCGCTCTACTGGCTGCGCTACCAGATCTTGTCGATTGGCAATAGTACTAGTAAACTTGTTAGAGGACGATCTGTGCATTACATACAGCAACGTGACAGATGAACTCACTTTAGTTTGCAACTGTTTGGATCCGGGGTCGGGGTTAGGGGTTTGGGTGAGGATGCAACCCCCCCCCCCACACACACACACACACACATCACACACACACCAGGTTAAGAGAAGAGTTGTGAGAACACATGCATGTAAGCTTAACAAAATACTAAGCTTTTAAAGGATATATTTTTCTGCTGACTGCTCAATTCGAAGTAAGTGTCCACAATTGTGTATGTATATCGACTATTTACTGCCATAAAGTTGAATGGATCTTGATTCATACCCCCATTCCCCGCCCCCCCCCCTAAATTTTCTGGCTCCGCCCCTGTTTAGTGTGAACACTGAAAGCAACCCCTGAACATACTACGATGATTAATGAGCAACGCACACTCTGAATTAATTGCTATCAACATTATGTAACAAGGCAAATCGTTAAAGGACATTAAACAGTGTTCAGCTGCATTATTTAGATCTACACCATTTGCCTCAATACGCCAATTATATACTTAACAGCTACGCAGGCTTAGGGCTAAGTGACATGTCATTTGTCAATGGATTTTAAAAAATATTTCTTTCGTAACCAGAAAAGTAGGCCTAGTACAAGGCAAATTATGTTTAGTTTATGACGTCTTGCTTTAGTAGTGCATAAAGGCACTTCCAACAGCCTTGCTGTTAGGTTAACCCTTTAGCGACATGGTTGAGTGCCAGCCTACTGATCTGAAGGTCCTGGGTTCGAATCCCCGTTAGGGACAGGATTATTTTCTCCTCTCCGATGTACTTTAATGGTGTCAGAAGTAAACGGAAGCCTGGTGTCCTGAGATGGACTTGGGCCCAGAAAAAGCAAAGGGGGGGGGGGGGGGGGGGATTGTAGTGCATAAAGACACTTCCAACAGCCTTGCTGTTAACTATTTAGCGACATGGTTGAGTGTCAGCCTACTGATCTGAAGGTCCCGGGTTCGAATCCTCGTTAAGGACAGGATTATGTTCTCCTCTCATACCTACTTTACTGTTGTGTATTGTAATTACCACGTTTGATCTACAGACTTTTATCGAAAAGAATAAACTAAAGTGCTTGTAATGAAAACGAAAGCTATGCACAAACAAACATGTCATTCCGAAATATCATTTACGAAACTGAAAGAACACATACGACAAGGCGTTTACCAAAAAATAATTTAACCAAAATCAACTTGAATAAAACATCCAATGAATGATAACTGCGTAACGATCATAACCGTATCGAAAATTTGACAAACATGAGTAGATAAATGAAGTGTCCCATCACGCCACTCCGCAATAGCATAAATCAATACAAGGTTTGCGTAGCAATTTCACGACAGCTTAACAATGCCTGACTCTGAATAGACAATGTGTCACGGCTTGTTTCATGCAAACACAAGTGCATAATACACACTTTCACACTTTGATGTGGCGATACTATCTTGAAACACCTCATGTAGCTCAATCCTTCAGTATTGCATAATGATACCACAGCGACAGCTCAAGTTCTCAGTCGTTAGCCCGTCAATGCTTTGATTTCTTGGTAAGTGAGAGACCCGTCATTGCTTCGATTTCTTGGTAAGCGAGAGACAAAGCCAGCGTCTGCTTGTTTTACTTTTAACTAAAGTAAACACAGCCCACATTTGAGACTGGTGTAACACATTTGGCTTTCCTTTCAACACAAAATGTACTAGGATACAACAATAACACACATTCACTTACCTTGATGAAATCCCCGCTAGAAATGAAATTATGTTCAGCATAAACAATACATCCGCGCCGATTCTATTTTTAGACTCACTGGAGTAGCGTTGTGGTCACATGCTGAACTATACTTCACAACCTTGTAACGCTGTACTGCGTGTTGGTATAGTGTTGGTTTATAGTAGCGCAGAGTAAGTTTTAATTTTATCAGGAACATTTTTTATACATCTTAAACTGTGTTTACTTAACCTAGATGCTAAAAGAGTCATATACACAGAGAAAAAATATAAAAGAGGTGCGTGTGTGTGTGTTCGGGAGGAGGGGGGGGGGGGGGGGGGGTTCACCTATAAGTGTAAGAACAAACGTTAATTAGTTCAGCTATTGAAGGGGATATCAATATTCAATTTCTTATTTGCAAATTGCAACACTGCATATGCTAAAATTTGCTGTTTGTTTGCACAAACACGTTCGTTGTTACATGTATCTAATTCACATTTCTCGTATACAGTTCGGAAATTACAAATCTAAAGTCACAATTATCAAGTCACAAATCTTATGTTTTCTTACAATTTACAAGTTACCAATCTCAAAGTCACAATTCTCAATAGACGTCACTAAGCTAAAAATAGAACGGAATATCATAAGTGAAAAATAGAACGGAATCATAAATGATTCTTCAAAGAAGATACAATAGAAAGCAACCAACGTTATTTGGTGTCAAATTGAACGCGTTATCTTTTGCCAAATGTAGTTATGTATATGTTAACATTCTGCAAGTAATTTTATCATATTAACCTTTGTTTTCTTAAAACTACATTCAATCCAATTTAACATACTTATCGGACGTTTCCAGAAGAACATACTCATTCGTATTCGGATTTGTTTACAATGCACTTGAATTGAACTACATCAGGGGTACGTACGTGATGGAGTGATTATGCTTTCCCCAGAGTCAGGTGGCCATGTAGCTCAGTTGCTAGAGCACCTACCCCAAGAGCAGGAGGTTCGATCCCTGCCCTCGGTAATGGGATTTTTCCAGCTTTTTAGTGGCGTCAGAAGGGGTTCTCCAGAGAACCCTGTGGAGCAGGAACATGCTAGGTACTGGTGGTTCTGTCCAGTTGAAGCCTGGCTAAAAATAAGGATGGTTAAAAGCTCTCTGCCCAGGTGGACCAGGTGGTAGAGCACCTAATTACGGAGGAGGTCTTGTGTTCGAACTCAATATATACTATGTTTCGGTAACGGATCACTTCGGTTAACTCAGTTAAATGAAAGCGGGCGAGACCAGAGAGGTTAAAAGGGGGTAGGGGTAGGGGCAGTCAGACCCGAGAGATAACAAGAAATGTCTTTAAAAAGACAAACGGCGTCGGATTAAAAAAAGGAAAAACAAGAAATTTCTTTTAAAAGGCTATGCGGCATTTGTGAAGCATTAACTTACACATTTTTATCGTGTTTATGTTTCTATTGAATATACATTTGTGAGAAGAATGGCATGAAAATGGTGTACATTTTTAAACTAGTCGCTCGCTCCATCTGCGCCTCATAATTCTCACGTAATAGGCACTTAAAGTTACGAAGTAGTTAGATCGTGCCGGAAGTGAACGGTCTGCTTTGCGGCATATGACAGAGATGATGTTTAAACAAATGTAGGATCAAGTGACATTTTATACACTATATACAATAATACTGTAGGAAATGGGGTACATTGGTAAACTGGAAATTATCTCCCATGTTTGTTAACATCCGAGGTATTCCAAAGAGTAGGTAGGTACTTTATAGTCGGAATTCTTGGACTTTATCGCCCGTTCTTTTGTAGATTATGCAGTTACAAACGGTGAAATTTCTTTTGCACAAATATAAGCTTAAAATCCATTTAAATACTTATAGAGATTTGTTATTTAAAAAAGAAACTGGAAGTGTTTGTTAATGATGGTTAACTTGAAAGTCAAAGAAGTCAACATACACTCCAAAAAGAACAAGCATAAAAACCGAGTAAAACAAATGAAAGGACCTACTTGCATTTAGGGGTTATTCAGAGGAGACTATTCATTAATGTCACTCATTGATATAGACTTGTTTATGACTTAAATACCTGTATAAATAACTATTTATCGCCACCCCGAGGACGTTTATTAGAAACACTACGGTATATGATGCTATTAGGAATTTCTACCAATGGGAATCGCTCTGATATTCATTCAGGCTAGCCTTGAGTCAGCATTTGTAAGTAGGTCAAAAGTGAGGTTAGACAGCTACGCCGAAAAAATATGCGAACAACATATAAACTGATTCATACAGTTTGAGGAAAAAGAAGAGACGCGTAAATATGGACCGACTTTCATTGGTGCATGTCTACAGAACATGTCAGGAATGATTATAATTCAAGTATTCACATAGGCCTAATGATCACCAATAAAGTACAGAATAATATCCCTAAAATTGTATAGTACAAAAAACTAAATCATGTGTCTGATTCTGTAGGTAAAAAACCCTCAACTTGAAAGTACAGACGAACGCGGGGACGAACGCGGATCCCCGACATTCCCGTGTTAGAAGCGCCCCCTTGCGTCCTAATGTAAAACTGGTGTTATGCAGTGTACATTTTACATTAGTAACTTGTAAATTAGATTCTAGAAATGTAAAATGCATTCGTGATTTTCGCCCCGCCATTTGTAACTTGTAAATTGTATATGCTGGAAATATGAAATTGTTCAAATGCAATGTCGAAATGTGAACAATTTCATGTGATATATAAAAGTTAGGATGTAATTAGATAGCGGTATTTAGCAAGCACGGTGTTGCAGTATACTGATTAACATTTAAGGTGACAAATCCGTGCATTGAAAGTAAGAAATAGTAATTAGAATATTGGTCGATATCCCCTTCCATAGACAGCTATGTAACTATATGGTCTTGTGGTTGAGGGTAGAATCACGGACTTAAAACTTCTCTGACGTTGGGCCTGTCACCGCGTGAGTTTGAGTTCCGGTCAGGCGCTCGTAAGAATGAAAGGTCGGCTAGCTGACCTGTGGTGGCCGGTGGTTCTACCCAGGCATGTGTTTCGGACCTTCATAACAGCTGGATGTCGCTCTTATGTCCATAACCGTGTTGCCGCGATGTAATCTTAAATAAATAAATAAATGAATAAATGAATGAATGAATGAATGAATGAATGAATGAATAAATAAATAAATAAATAAATAAATAAATAAATAAATAAATAAATAAATAAATAAATAAATAAACACATAATGTACGAATGCATTAAATTAAAATGCTCATTTATGCACAATTATGACAATTTATCATAATAAAGTTCACGTTTTATCTATTTTTTGATTCACTCTATCTTTAAAAATCTAAATATTCTATCAAAAGAACGTTAAAAATGTAACTCAAGTTTTCCTGCACGTCCTTTTGTGGAAAAAACAAACAAACAAACCTTATGACCGGCATATATAAGAAAATAAGAAATACATAAAATACATAATACATACAGAAATTAAACTGTACAAGCAGTTGTAACACAAGTAAACACAGCGTAAATATCAACACAGCGCATATGTATAACATGTATAAGAAAAACAACAACAACAACAACAAAAACAAAAACAAAAGCATAAAAAAGCACCACACACACACACACACACACACACACACACACACACACACACACACACACACACACACACACACACACACACACACACACACACACACACTTTGCCTACATGACTGAAATATATATGTCACAATTAAAATGAATATGCATTTTCTTATCAATTAACTGACTATGACGTTTATAATAAAATATGGTATTGAGATCTATATGGTATATACTGTCACTGCTACTTTGATTAAGTTTAGACAGATAGTGTGGACCCAGATCACCCACGCAGCATTTCCACTTTAATCAGGATCTGCATTATTCACTGTCGCATATTTTTACAGGTGTTTTTATCTAAGCAGTTGTCAGCAGATGAGGAAGACTGACTGATTATATCAAAAGCGAATTAATCAACATATACTACAGTACTATACATTAAAACACAGTTATCTCCCCTATTAGACGTTATGCTTTCGCTAAGAGCTCTTTATATGGAAGTTTGTAATTATCATGAACAGCGCATTCTTGATTTTTTTTAAATTTCTTTGTATTTGTTCTTGAACACAATTCGCATCCAAAGGAACAGAAATTAAAATCTGACTGAATGTTACAAACTTCGAAAGTTTAGAATGACGCAAACATGTACAAAGTCTCTTATGGATACTAAGCTGCATGACTACTTTTTGCACAGGGTTTTATGTGACCTTCAAATGATCATTTTAAATGTAGTTTTACATTATTTTAAATGTAGTTTTACATCATTTTAAATGCAGTTTTACATCATTTTATGTGCAGTTTTACATCATTTTAAATGCAGTTTACATCATTTTAAAAAGCATTTTTACATAATTTCAAATGCATTTTTACATCATTCTAAATGCAGTTTTACATCATTTTAAATGCATTTTTACATCATTCTAAATGCAGTTTTACATCATTTTAAATGCAGTTTTACATAATTTCCGCATTGTTATGGGTGCCATCCATCAATTATAATAGTGAAAGCCATGTTGTGAGTCTTTTTGTTGTTCCTACAGCTATAAGTTGGAATTTAGCCGAGTTAGCATGTATCCCATTACAACTAAACCAGTCAATAATAGTTTTGCTTTGTGTTTGTAATGTGGACATTAATGTTTTAAAGTTAAGATTGTAAACAGAGTTTTGTCATCCGCATATTTGTACATTTCTGAATGAATTAAAAACGCCATTTATAAAAAAACAACAACAGCACAACGTAAGAATAGATTCGGATTAGCAACCAAAGGGAGCGAAAAGCCCCAGGAAAAGCAGCAAATCTTTATCATTGTTATCATTATCAACATAATCAGCATCTTCATAATCATTTATTTCTCAAAACAAATTACATGATTCATTACACGTTTAAATAGCATGACATTGTGATATATTATCACATTATTTATTTATTTTTAACATCATTATTGTGCTCATCTTAGCTTTATTTGAACACTCAGTATTATAAGGGCTTTAAAATATATTTTTTATTAACACACCAAACTTTTAACAAACTTTCTATTGCGGATTATGCAACATCGTTTTCAATATTTGTTCTGAATTGTTAAAAAGCGAGCAAGTGTTTATTACCTTTAAGAATCTGCAATGCAGACTTAATTCTTAAGTGGCCTGCAACCGCAAGACTTTATGAAGACAGGGAGATAACTCAGTACCGTTTCACATTAATGTGAGTGAGGGAGAGTGAGAGAAAGAGAGAGAGAGGGAGAGAGAGAGAGAGAGGGAGAGAGAGGGAGAGAGAGGGAGTGAGAGGGAGTGAGAGAGAGAGAGGGAGAGAGAGAGAGAGAGAGAGAGAGAGAGAGAGAGAGAGAGAGAGAGAGAGAGAGAGAGAGAGAGAGAGAAATTATCTCGCCTAGACACGATCACACTGTACCTCTAGCGAAAGTTCACTTATAAACCCTTACACCAAGTTCTACGACAGCGAATCATTCATTTGTCTTTTTTCAAAAGTGAAAATATTACCTTATATTTAACTTTTTATAACAACAGAAAAATAACAGACATGATAAATCTTAACATGATAATAAATAAACTTAAACCATGAAGAAACACATAAAACATTTTTAATAGGAAAAGAAAATATCACCAAAACGTCTCACATTGCAAATTCGATATATTCTTCGCCTGCTTCATCAATTCAAAGTCAGAATGTTAAACTTTGTACATAACATTTATGTGGAAAGCAACACTGGTATAAAGAGGAAATGTTATATTAAAAATCGAATGAAAACAAAGGATTGCAGATAACAAAGATTCAATAAAGCATGATGGGTTTAAGACATACCTTGATATTAACAACAATAATCCATGGACGGTAATCTTTAAAATTTAATTCATTCGGAAACGTCTTTTTTACTTCCAAATTGTTAAACGGTTTTTGAAATCTTTTAGTTATCTCCTTAGTGGGAAGGTATTTTCATATACGTTAAATTAGAAATATAATAAATTATATTTTAATGTGCTTTTTTAAGGTATTAGAAGTGTAATCAATCTCATGAACATTCGCAAAATGTCGGCATTTAGCGTTTTTCGATGTCACATGATCGATCATTTACGTCAACACTCGGCCTTCCGAGAATAAAATCGCCCGATTTGAGTTTTCCAATTTTATCCAATAAATATCGCGTCAATTCCTTCACTCCAAAATGGAGACAAGGAATCGCGGTCTGCGAGGAAGATTCGTAAAAAAAGCAAAATAAAAGCAAAGAAAGAAAGAAATTGTGTTATTCACGTGTTTTTGGAGTATTTTTGTTTCGAAAAGTATACTATAAAAATGTAGAAATCGGATGACACTGCTGTGTTTTCTTTATTTTTATTCGACCAATGTTGACGTGAATGAGATTATCAGCTTTGAGGACGTCGACTTATTACATAAAAAGTTAGCTGAGGTGAAAAGTTGTTAAAATTTGGAAAATAATCCAGAATGCAATGCTGAATAGTGTGGTATATCTTTTGTCAGGATTCAAGTGAGTCACTAAAACAAATCTAATACCTTTAAAAAGGACTTAAGCTTTTTAATAAATTCTTATCTCAATCAATGAGATTCCATTTTACATGCATGATTCAGTCTTAAGTGGTTTTCAAAAGTTTAAAAAGTGGACAAATCTTAAGTTTTCTGCAGTAACTATATACCAAATACCTACCCACAAGGGAGGTCAGAAAGCAGTTAGAGTAGAGTCCCTTTACATTCGAAATGAGGAAATATAGTTACAGAAGAAATATTTCTATATTTGCCACTTTTTTACGCCTATCCTGTAAAGTGAACCTAAAAGCAAGTCTTGAGAAATAAAATAACGATAAGTAAATGTGTATGAGCATAATGATGAGAAGAAGAGCAAACAGTTCTTCATTCACCCTCTACCCTACTGGTTGGCAGTGAAATACCTATGTGTATGCCGCAAACCTTTGATCTAATAGCATGTATATTGTTATTGGGCCAGTCGGACCTCCGAGAGTGATATCCGACAGCCTTCTTTAAATACGCATTACCGGAGGAGGGGGGGGGGGGGGTGATCCGGAAAAGTTTGGTGTGTGTGTGTGCGCGCGTGCGTGCGTGTGTGTGTGTGTGTGGTATAAAGCAAGATCCATTCAAAACCTTATCGCTGAAAAATTATCGCTGAATCAAGATCCCTTCAATATCATTGCAGTATATATATATATACACACACACAGTTAAGGACCCTAACTTCGACCTAAGCAGTCAACAAACAAAATTTACTTTAAAAGCTTAGTATTTTTAAACTTACATGTATGTGTTTTCATAGCTCTACTCTTTTACCTGATTGGTGGTGGTGGTGGAGGTCGGGGTGGGGCAGGGGTGGTGGTGCATCCCTCAATCCCCCCTCCTTCTGGATCCATCTCTGCCCTGTTTAGCTGTAATTTGGTCTTTGTTTTCTGCAAAAGTCAAACTTTAATCTTAAAAAGACGCTTACTTTAAAAATAACCAACTGTAGAGCGTGGCTCAGATAGGAAGTACATATTTATTATGACGAGTATTTTGTTATGCTTCACTTTTCACATATAGGAAGGTCATCAGTTAACAGCATTACGTGGGATCGTTGCAATAAAAATTGTCAACAATAATTTATACATATGTGGATGTTCGAGAGAAATGAAAAAATGCTCAAGCAGTTGTATTAAGTAAAATTAATTTATCCTTGTATAGATAGTTTCCACATCAGTGAAAATCCCTTATCTTGGCAGCCATCTTTAATGGTAACTTCAAGAGATTTTCATATGAATTGTATAGAAGGGTAAATTTTATTTTCTTGTAATTTCTCATTTGTGGTCCGAAAATTAAAAGCTCTACACCATTGGAAAGTTCTTGAAATTCATATTTTTAGAATACATTTTTTTTTTAAATTGATAAATGCACACAGAATTGATACACAGAAATAAATAAAACTATTGGCTCATACTTAAAACAAAATGCACAGTGTATCATTTTCGGTTGTATTTCTTTAACCTTTTAAACTATCAAAATGTAGTTTTGATATTTTAAAATATTTCATAAAAGCTGTTAAATTTGATATAAAATTCAGTAAAATAGACTGAAAAATAAAAACAAAGCGGTGAGTTTAATACAGCATATATTTCCCGATTTCGGCCTGCATTAGCTTCTGCCCACACAGATGGCTGCCTTAAACTCTCTTATCAGAGTCGATGACATCACATGGAAACTATCTATAGTTAGTGACTAGACAACTGCATATTTTCGGTCATTTTTTACTTTCACCTACGATTATAATATTGACCTTTTAAGCTGAGAATCTAGTTCATGCGTGCGACATTCCGTAATAGGTAGAAATTAGTTAGATAAAAATAGTGATGAGTTATTTGATAATTCACAAATCCTTTGTGAAGTTTCAATCCGGCCTAGCAAACTTTCAGTCAGGACTAGGTGTATAACTTTACTATAACATTGACCTTGAGGCTGCGGTCTAACTATTGCGACAATCAATGTAGCAAAGTTTGTGCAAATTTAGTTGACATGCCATCAGCCGCTTGTGAAGTTAGAGCTTGAAAACCATGCGTGACGGTGGACCGACGGATCAAATTACTCCTTTATCCCCGCCACCCTACCGTTTAGCTGGTATAATTTGCAGATAAATGGCCAAAAAAAAGCCGTTCCGATTTTTTCGGCCAATGAAATTCTGGAACCCAAGCTGCGAGGGACTGGATACTCGTATGTACTCGAAGATGAACTCTACGTGTCTGCTCTATAAGTTCAGACAAGTGCGCCTTTTGCAGTTCAGGACGTTTTTGCTAAGGTGATCATAATAGACGCAAACCTTTTCGGGTTTAATGTATCACACTTCGTCCCGGATATTTCGATTGTGGTTATTTAGGGTTATTCTGCCTCGTCATGCAATGTTGCTGGCCGAAGTAATTCAACAAAAATTTGAAACGTCGTCCTCTTCCATGGAGAAAACAAATGTTTTTTATAATGAAAATAGCTCACATACAGCGGCCATTTGTGATTTAATTCTCGTATCCACATCTCTTACCTTCAATATTGCGTTAAAATAGTTATATCTTAGAATTTATATTTATTTATTTATTTATTTATTTATTTAGTCACTTATTTATCACAATAATTTGAACAGCCAGCAGCAAGTGCCACAAATCCCCGGGGGTGTACTAGGGTGTGTGTCCGAACGTATCTGCCATTTCTGTTAAATATAGATCCTGGGAAAAGTCGAGACGGTACAAGTGCTAATGTAGTAAAATACCAACATATTTAAGAAACATTGATCCAGCTACCAACCAAAAAGTCCCCAAAAGCTCACTTGCTTACTTCCTCTCACTTTCTAAATACGGGTAGTTTCTAAGGCTTGTTGCGTCGGTGTCATGATCACATGACCCGTGGGATTTTATTTTAACTTTTCATGGCATGCTGTGAAAGAAATGGCAGTATTATATGTGTTTTAACTGTCGTCTTACGATGACCTAGCGAGTATTGGAGGGACGTTGTAAACCACAAACCCAATTAAAGAGTAAGAAGGCTGCATTGCAATGTAAAATAATAATAATAATAATAATAATAATAATAATAATAATAATAATAATAATATTAATAATAATAATAATAATAATAATATGTAACAAATGTAACTTATAAGCTATATACATACACAAATACATATACATCTTTTGTATCAGATGCCTTTGACAACAATAGGAATACAAAAAACAACATAAAAAAATAAAACAACAAAAAACTACACCAAAACAACAAAAACAACAAAAACAACAACAACAAACATCGTGAACAGCTAGTTTGTACATTGTTTCACTAATAATTTCCGTGCACCATTCATTCAGACAATTTAAAGAGACATATTAGGGGTTATCTTATGTTTTAATTTCCTTGCTATTTTTTAAAAAATTAGTCTCACACTTGGACTCAGCTTTTTGAATAACAAATTATTTCTTTGAAAGCACACCTTAATAAATGACTACTACACCGCACAGATACATTTTATGTCCTTCTGTCAGCCGGGGTGATTTGGATATTTAATCCGGAGAATTCGACTCTTGCAATGAAAAAGGCGACACTGGAGAATGTGTTGAGATTACGTAAAATCATCCAAAGGTAATTTTTCAACAGCATAGTTGCCTTTTTTTATACATTAAATACAGTATAAATGCATCGTTAATTTGTAGTTCATGTTTATAAAACAGCATTTTAATATAAAACGAGACATTTTTTTTCCGGAAAGGTTGAACGTTTTATCGAGCAGACAAACAACACCAACAACACACACTATTTTCCGTTGTTAACACTTGTTTCCTTTATTTAAATATAACACACTCCGTCAAAAAGTTGTGATTTTTGCGTACGTCTCTCACAAAACCTATGTGTTAATGTAAAACCTCTGATGTAAAATGCTAAAAGACGTCAAACCGAAGCTGACATTTATGTAACGTTGACATAAATACAGCTTGATTGAGCTTTGAGCTGCACCGCTTCGCATTTCACACAGATGTAGGATACCAGTAGGCAGAATTTCGAGGGATCTTTTCAGGTATTATTATTCAGGTGTATTAGAAAAATAATAGTTCAAACTGTCGGATATAGCCTTTTTAAAAGCACAGCAACATCATAAGCAGCAGCAGCAACAACAACAACAAAGCAACAGCAACAACACCGTAAAGTAGGAGTTTGAGTCATTATTTCTGCATGAAATCATACTTTACTATAAATAAAGACGACTTTGAACACTTACTATATTGTTAGACAGTAACAATCAAAGAAAATTGATAAACCCTAATTGTTCATTCTTTACAACTAAAAAGCGCGATAGTGGTAACCGCTTAAAATAGATACTGACGTCAGAGCGGATTACTCAACTATAAATATAACGTGATTCTAAAAGTAAGTGGTCACGTGGTTTCTACTCAGCTATTTTCTTTAAAATGTCAGATATGTTCCAAGAAGGGAGGCCTATCTACTATCTGGAAATTTATAAAAGTCAGCTTACAAAAAAATCTGATATCGGGCGTTTTCTTAACAACTCGAGTGGTATGTTAAGTGCACATTTGCAATCATCACGAAGACAACGTTTCAGAATGTCTCAATTGCAAAATGAAGATTGTTTTGTGGCTTAAATTCAACCAATAGAAAACAAGGAAAAACACGGATGTGAGAGAGCATGGTCTTTTAGCAAGAATTTGTCTTTCATGGAAACTAAACACTTCCCTAAACTGTTGATTCATTACATAGATATGTGAAAGTAAGAGACCGTAATTCTGATTGGAACTAGATTATCTGCTACTTTTCTTTCTTCCTTGTTGTCTGCTACATCTGTAATTACAAGCTGCATTGTTCACATCGGCATACTCGGTTTCTTTTGTTAAACAAGACCTCGCCAAACAGCTGCGTTCTCCTATAAATGCCTGCTAAGTATTTTACACTTGCAAGCTACACTTTGATTTTGCAAACTACGTATTAGTTAGAGTCCAAATAGAGAAATCTACATGAAATAGACACGGCAAAGGAGGGAGCGGTAGCGGTAGTGAAAGTCTGTAATCCACTTGAAGATATTTTAGTAACGTGCGTTGGAGGCTATGAACAACCTAAGCATAACTTCCTTATTGCGATATTGCACATACTTATAAACAAATCTTTAGAAGTGACATTTTACGGACCACGAAAGTTGTTGGGAAAACCCCACATCCAGTTAAAAGTACACGTCCATGTTGGGAAAACCTCACATACAGTTAAAAGTACACGTACATGTTTAGTGAACGTGAGAGAAACGGATGCTGTACTTTGAAACAGATGTCCTAACTTAACATACCTTGTATAATTTGCAGCACTCTCAGATTTATCTGTGGGAGTTTTAAAGCACGCATTCATCCCAAGACGCTCAGATATTCTCACGGACACATCGTATTGGTTAGAATGTCGTATTTCGTTTTAAATTACTCATCATTATGATTAGAGCACTTTTGTCACCCTTCACAGCACTTAAAGACGATTCCTACATTTTATTTAATTTCAAAGATTTTCTTTCTAAACTTTTTACATGTTTTAAAGAAAAAAATATGCTGAATTCAAATATGGAGAGAAAAAGGGAGTTTGCATGCTGTTTTTTGTTATAACCATTACCCTGGACTTAGGGTCACAGAACTTTGCTGTGTATTTTTCAAGCGCTTTTCCATGTTTACAAAGTATTTAAATACACAATGAAAGTATGACAAACAATATTTTCTAATTTTCTATTTTCTCTCTTTTAATATGTTGCATACAATCAATATAAAAATGAGTATATATCTATTACACTGTATAGAAAAACATATGTGTATATTTCAATATAGTATGATAATTTGACCACAATTTATTATTCAAATAAAATCAATTGTTTTGACAGATATCTTGACAAACTGTTCTTTTTTCCATTTTTGGCATTTTTGTAGTTCTATGTATGCTGAACATAAAAAATAAATAAATAAAAAATAAGCGATAAGTTCTACGTTTTAGTTTTTGTTGTTAATGTTGTTTTTTTGTGTAAAAAAACGGGTACAACCTGTTATATGCTCGTAAAGAACTTGGCAAATTTAATCAACTTATAGCTGTACAAAATTAAAATTAAAAACTACACGTTTCCTCCCTAATCTGGTAGAATTATGCAGAAATAATTGTCAATATGAACCCACAGTCCCCAGTTTTAAAGCACTCTAACCCAAAGTGTACTACTTAATTTCCTTCTTACTGAAGAGCTCCTATGCGTAAGCTGAATGCGCCGCGCGACCTATCTCGATCGCCTTCAACGAATGTCTTGTTAGCAGTTTTGCATGTTGTATATAACATCAGAACAGCGTTGATTGTTTCCTACAACATAAATGATCCGAATATATGACACTTATATAAAAAAGGAGAAAATACCGTCTTCATTGTTTAATACCGAGTATCGAATATGAGTTCCGTGGATTAATATACGTGAAAAACTGAAAATAGAAGTGGATCCATATACCCGTTGCTTCTTATATAACTTTTTATTATAAAACACAAGTTTATACCCTTCACTGGTCAAAATCGTGTTTTTTTATTGTTTACAGAATATCTAAGAGAATTACTGCCGTCATTTTTACCGCGGATCATACATTGATTTAAACACAACACTAATGCCACTTAGGTTAAATTCCATCCGAAAAAGATATAGTCTTACTGCTATTTGATGTTAAAACTGTTGGAATTTATATTGCCATCGCCATCGAAGCAAGCGTTGTATAAATGGCTCAAGGCAAGCTCAACCGCAGTTGGCACAAACAAGAAACGAGTGTATGCAAATTTACCAGTAAATGTTCGTAAGGAGTTCTTCGGATATAACACTGCAATCTCTTTTATAATGATTTGGGCACAATCAAATTAGCGTTTCAATTACTTGCTAATAGCATCAGGACTTTGACAGACTATTACTAATTTTGTATGCAAATATTTATCTAATTAATCAAGATTAAATGTGAATATAATGTGTTCTTCAACAAACTGTGTTGGTTGTAAGTGAGTGACATCCATACACTAATTGGCTGTAATATGATTATAATAAAGGCGTCGCACAACGAACAAGTTAACCATTGATTTGTTGTTTTTTTTTACTGATTTGTTTTCTTTTAATTAAATGAAATAAAACTTAATCATATAATCAAATAATTAATTTTACTAAAATAAATAAAGTATGAACCCCCCACCTCCCCCAATAAGTGGGGTTCAATCCGGGGACCTAAAGAGAAAGAAAGCCAAGTACGTTGTTTACGCTGACCGTTCCGATCATCCATGAAGATGCAGTTTATTTTCAGATTGAAAATATTGTTTGACTTAACTCAATAGGAATACCTCTAGCATTTCTGTTGAGAGACTTGTTCAAGAAGTTATATTTTAAAACCGAGCTTTGGCTAATTGAAATAAAGACATCATTCGAAAACATGTTCTGAACTCCATGATGGTGATGGCCTTCTTAAGTATTTAATTTTCTTTTGGCAATTAGGTCAATTTGATCCTTAATTTGATCCTTAATTTGATTCTTAACTGGATCTTTAATCGGATCCTTAACTGGATCTTTAATCGGATCCTTGATCGGATCCTTAACTGGATCCTTAATTGGATCCTTAACTGGATCCTTTATTGGATCATTAATTGGATCATTTATTGGATCCTTAATGGGTAAGTGTGCTTATTTAACTAGGACGAATGCCAACTACTTACCTTTCTAGACATGAACAGTTGGGATAGGTAACAGCATGTTATAATGTTATATGGGTATATAATTCAACTAGCTAACATCATAGGATTGCGGAGGGTCATTCTCCGAGTAATTTCTGTTGCATGAACTAGTGTCCGAATGTCAATGACCAGGAGATCTGGGTCGTCGACTCATAACACCACAGCCCCTAACCACGTGGGTTCGAGCCTTGTCTGTGTGTGCGGGTGTGTGTGTGGTGGAGTGGGGATGGGGCGGCGGTGGGTGGGTGGTGGTGGTCTTCAACCTGATCTACGTTGCGCAAGAGGTTCTAAAGAGATTTCTTTCTTTAGTAATAATAGCTAGGCCTCTTCAATTTATCTAAATTTGGGACGGTCGGTGCGATGTATAAAAAAAACTTAACCGAACCAAACCGAACTAAATGTGGATGCAGGTCATAATGTACGTTGGTTCGTTTCAGTGCAATGGTTAGAGATTAAGAATGTGCGTATTGAAATAATGGAATGAAAAGCAAACTATTACAATACATTTACCAAAATCTTGTAGTACAAAAGAAAAAAAAACCCATCTCAGACATTATTTCGCAAAGAAGCCCGCTACAGCCCTTTTTTGGTTGTAAAAACATTCATATAAACGGTGCATATAATAAGCCGTCACTATAGAGGCCTTCTGTAGCTCTATTTCCCTGGATCACTGTAAAAGCAATACATCGAAACTCTCTTTAAAGCAGCGGTTTCCTCTTAGTGAAAAAAATATCAAAGATTGCCGTTAAAACAATAGTTTTCAACTTATTAAAGTAAGTTTATTTAAAAAAGTCCCACGGAACACAACAATATTCTTCTTTTCTCGGGCAACGAAGTTGCTCAACGTCTAATATGCGGAACGGAATTCGGGGTTAACATACTCAGTTTACCGAACCAAAATACACTGTAACTGATCAGGATCATGTAACAATGGTATTTTTGTGATCATTTACGTCATAACTAACATGTGAATACGCAAAACAAGATTATGTTTAAACCGGACACAGGTACACCCTCTTATTAAACAATCAGGCGCACCCGGAAAGTAAGCAGTTAGCTTGCAAAAGGACACAAACCACCATACTTTTCGTTATCATGCATTACAAGGAAAATAAACGATCATAAAATGTATGCAAAATAACATGCTAAATTTCCTTTTGGCATTGTGGCTTTCTGATAACAGGTCAAGATCGACGTTTTAGCTCGGACACTAGAAGTTGTGCGTCTAAATTTAGAATAGTTTGCACAAGAAAAGTCGAAACACATGTACACAAATACAAGAGCCTTTCTAAAAGGGATGGGATATGATTTGTCGGCATTTTTGCCGATACTGTGCAGCGACATTTCTATCATTATAGCACATGGGTACTTATGAGGTGCCGACGAGCCAGGCGTTATGCTGTCCCCTTAGCCCCGAGCGTTAGAGGTAAGCCACTACTACCATCTTTAAAGTCTTTGGTTTGACCCGACCGGGGTTTGAACCCACGACCTCCCGATCCGCAAGCCGACGCTCTTTCACCTGAGCTATTATCTGATACGATCTGTATCTTACAAAAATATATATTGTTGTTGTTGTTATGATCACCCCAACATTAGCTGTCGTTGTCGTTGCGGCCGGTGTTTCTTAAAGGTGGTAATCGAAAGTTTGCCTATATTTAATACATGAAACAATATCGAATCACTGGTTAAAGGGATTTTGGCATTATTTCTGCATAAAGTTATACTTCAATGTAACTAAAGAAGATTTTATTATCTTGTTATACTGTTAGACAATAGCAAACGCGAAAAAAGAACCGCATTTTGCAGGGTCTTTTCAGGTATCAGCTCAACTCAACTCAACTCAGTTTATTTCCATAACAAAGACATCCGGCCCATAATACATGAGTATACAGTTTAAAGAGCAATTTTACATCCATTGACTAGCATTTGTTATACCTCTAATATGATGAACATACTTGCAAACATTTCATACAGTAACAATCAGAGTTCATCAATATATAGAAATCATCCAGTTCCATTTCTCTGTCATACCAATCAAATAAATATTGTGCACGTATATCGTTAAACTTACAACAATATAAAAACGCATGAAATTCACAATCAATAAAGGTTAAGTATCTGCTATTTAAACAATGAATACAAATTCTTTCTTCGCTTGATACATTTACATGTTTGCCTACTTCTATTCTAAGTTTGTGGTTAGAACATCTAAATTTTGAGAATGATCTTTTATGGATGAAAGGTATATCTATTACTCAGTATCGTTCAACAGCAATGATTTTAAATGTCTGTAGCGAGAGCACCGGCTAGACATGTGAATATCATTATGCCAGTTCTGAGTGTAGCAATCTGTAAATCTTTGTATCAATGACTTATTTGTTTATTTGAGAGAAAGAGGGTTGGTCCAAATTGTCGGATACTACATTTAAGACAGGTTCCTTATTCACATGTCATCCATTTCGACTGAAAAATCGTTGACCTAGATAAAAAAATCCTCGTATTTTCACTAAGAGGGAACCAGTGTTGTGAAGACAGTAACTATAGGCTTAAGGTCCGTTTATACACAGCGCGAACTCGAACGCGTCCAACGCGAACACGAACGCGAACGCGACTTTTTAGCAGTTTTGCCATTCAAATAGAGCACGAACCCGCACGCGGAATACCGTCGACGGTTTTCGAGGCGACTCGTTTTTTCCTTCTTACAATTTGATCATTTAGAATCATGGAGTCAGATACGGAGGAACTTGTAGTGTTGTACTTGTACACAAAACGTAGGAAAAGAAAGAGGCGTGTTTCCGTGCATGAGCTTTTACAAAGACGACATGAATTTGGAGAGTTATTTTTTTCTACTTCAATAATTATGACTTCTGATATGTCCATTTTGAAGCAATGTTGACTTATAAAAAGTGTCAAGTTATTTATGGAAACTGTCATGAAACTGACATTTCTATTTGTGGAAACGATGCCAGGAAAATACTTGCTGATTGGAAAATAGCAAAAAAGCCGGTCGACCTTCTGAAAAATTCGCTCTGTGGGCAATCAAGGCGGTCGTTCGCGCGAACAAAAAATTGTTCGCGTTCGCGTTCGCACTCTATTTGAACGGTTCTTCTACAAATAACTAAACTATTCCAGGACGAAAAACCGCGTTCGCGTTCGCGGTCGCGTTCGCGCTCTGTATAAACGGACCCTTATACACCGCGTGGATATTCGGCCGTGCCAATCGTAAAACTTCGGGTATTTCCGTATGGTTCGTAAAATACACCTCGTACATAGCTCTAGAATACACCAAAGTGCGTCGCCTGAGTTATGAAACAGTGTCCGTTCGCGAGAAAGTAACAAATTATATATATATCATTTAGTTGAGTATATCTTGCAATAACAACGATTTTTTTATCAATACAATCTATATGATTTACGGAAAATTGAAAAGTCAACATTAAATACCCAGTATTAAAACTAAGACACACAAAGTAGATCCAAGATGGCGCCTTATTATGTCAGAGGTCTCTTGCATAGCATAAAGGCCGAGGTGATCAGATTGCGGCCGTGCAATACCATTATTTGCCATGCGAAACTAAATTGTTAGATATTAGCGAACGATTTTATGCATATGTGTTTAGACATAATTATAGACTTAGACACAAAAACTAAAGAGGTCATAGCTGTATGTTCTAGATTAACACTATTTGCACTTACATAACCAATTCGAGCTTGACAACAAAAACTGAGATAAACTATTATTGTATTCTCATTTTACTTTGGGTTGACGTGGTACAGTTGCTGTAGCGGCAATGAGACCTTTTAATGATTTGCAGGGTGTTGGTAGTTTTAAACAAGCCAGGGTTCGTATTACCCGTCGTTCCCTACCGAAAAGGGTATCTGACACTAGTAGTCAGAAAAAACAAACATCGAGGGAAATGCGAACAACTTATAAAGTTACACCAAGTGGTAAAAGTTGATTTTTAATATCTGGATTGTGTGGGCAATATTTGAATAACCACAAACATGTTTTCAATGGGGATAAGTCTCATCTCTGCTAATGCATCATAATTAGCTATTTTTAGAACCTGCAACCATGGCTTTGTACCGACATGGTCACAAACATGTAACTAACGTACAACAACACTATTAACCTTGTGTAACGCAGGCCGGGCGCTCTCCAACGGTCACCCACCTGTACACCAGTCGCAATAACCATTGCTTAACCGCGCAACTTTGGAAGCCGCTTAAACCGCGTCGCTAAAAATGTAACCTAGCTGCGCTTATATTTCTATATCTGTCTACATCGGTCGTTACACTTGGTTTTCTACAGGCAAATAATGTTGAATAACAAACCTACTGAAGTAAGGTTTATAATCAGATTCTTTGTTTAGTGGAAGTCCCAACTGCGTCGAAAAATAAATAAGAAAAAAAGACGAAAAGCCAGATGGAAAAATTCTCGACTTAAGCTCCCATAACCACTGAATCAATTTGCAGTTATCATGGTCTAATGACCAATGAACAATGGTTTAGTATCGTTTCAGATAAGAGTGCATATTTACAACAGACAGACTACCGGATACCATTAAACTAAGAACAGAAAAGATAAAATAAAATCGCTCTTAAAATAGATATCGACGTCACATATAATTACCCGAGAGATGCTATAACGTAATCTCAAAAGTAAGTAATCGCTTGATTTTCTTAGTTAAAAAAGCTAACTGTGCATCTGATTCAGATTGGAAAAAATGGTTGCAAGAAAGATTGGATTGTAATGCTTCACTTTTCACTTAGCTATAGGAATCATTAAACAGTTTTTCGCGAGATCATTTCGTGCAACAACAATTTATTGGAATGTTTGAGCGAGGAAAAAAATGTTTCAAACTGTTGGATACCACCTTAAATATCTTACACAACAACGACGACGACAGCTAATGTTGAGGTAATCATAACAACAATAACGACAGAATGTATTAAAACATACCTCGTCACCAGCATATATTTTTTGTAAGATACAGATTTGAACTGTTGAAGGTGGTATTCGACTGTTTGCTTACATCTTATATATGTTATAATATCAGTAAATAAGAACGATTGGGATTCCTGCTAAAAATAGACATCGACGTCACAGCGGATGAAACATAAGTGGTCACAGGGTTTTCTTGGCTTAAAAATAACTAAATATGCGTGGCTCAGATAGGAAATACGTGTTTGTAATGCCGATTGTGGCGTTATGGTTCACTTTTCAGACAGGTGTAGGACATCATTAAACAGCATTTTACCAGATCTGTTCATATAACAATGGTTTACTAAGACGTACAATGAAAATAATTTTCTCCAAAGTGTCGGATTCCACCTTAAATATTAAGTTATAATACTTTGCTAGCAGAGGCGGAAATGGGATTTCAAGACGGCCCTGTTGTTGTTTTTTTTTTTTTTTTTTTTTTTTTTTTTCAGATGTTAGAAATTCGGAAACTGTATGTTTGTTAACCTGTACATTGTATTTCCAACAATATAATTGCATTATTTGTGAATGCATAATGTTGTTTTGTTTCGTCTTATTAGGAGGGGGATATGCGACCGGTTATTCCACCTCAATCGACAAACAGAAATTCTAATTTAACTGATGTGATTCTTTTAAAGGTGGTATCCGGCAATTTGATCCATTTTTTTTCTTCACAAACAACCAAATAAATTATTGTTGCCTGAAAAGATCTCACGAAATGCTCTTAAGTGATGTCCTACCTCTATGTGAAAAGCAAAGCATAACATAACACGCGTCAAACATTGCTGACGTTGAATTCATGAGGTGAACATAATTCGATCTAGGTAAGTTTAGAACACCATTTACGTATGCAGTAAACCCTCTTCCCAAAAATATATAGTTTTATTTGTGCAATAGAACGTGCAAAGCAATAAGGATATTTAATCTTTCTCAGCTTTAACGATTATGTATTTAAACATGCATTTACACACGCGAATAGCAAATATCCCCCCTCTTGCCTATACATAAATCTTACCGGCGGTGCATGAAATGCGATAGTGCAGTTATTATTATTATAATCGTTATGCTGTAGTGTGCTCCCCATATGCATAAGGGTGAAAGGCGAGGGTAAACAAAATCATTCGTCGTTGTCCACAGAGCACAGACACGTTGTTTAATTTAGACTGTTATTAACATACTAATAAAAATGTAAACATATATGTAAGGTGTAACTGATCAACAACACTTGAATACTAATTAATATAGAAATTGTATTGGAGTAAGTGACTTTGATAAACACAATAAGCGATGTAAAATACAAATGGCCTGTCTAGAGGAGGGCAATGATGCAATATGTTTCGAAACTATGTATATAATTACCAAGAAAAAGAAAAAGAAATGTGGCTATCATCTAACTAGTACGTAAACTTCAGAACAACACTTAAAATCCATGTACGAGTATAAAAATGTAATATGGTTGTAAATTTAAAACATAGCATGCTTAAGTAGTAAAGAGTATATACCAACAAGAAGTATCAATACCATTTTTTTTCTTATTTTTTCCTACAATTACACATATTAGGTCTATGTGTCTTCTATCATTGATAAAACTCCCCAAACAAGATACCCATGTATAAATGTGTACATGTATGTCCTTATTTGTATATAAGAGGAAATAAAGTTTTAAAAGATTCTGTATTGAAAGGGTGATCAAATCTTGTTTTAAATGATTGTTGAGATCAAAGGAAGGTATCCAAATACAAACTACATTTACTGACTAACAGCATATGCAAGAAGTTTATTATTTAAGAAAACAGAATCGTTATTTTAATAAATCCGGGATTTTCATTCTTCTGTTGCTTGTTATTCTTTAAGTGTGAGCAATAAGTATCAACTTCAATCCTTGTTTTTTAAAGTCATGTATCAATGAACGCTGTCGACCTTCTCTTATAACAAGATTATTTAAACGAGAAAATAATACACAATCTTATTCCAGTTTTATGTTTATTTCTTCGGCGTAGACATCTCTTCAGCAGCACAACAGCATCAAGATAATGCCTGCCGCATCAGAATAATAATTAAAAAAAAATCAAAATAAATGCACGCTGACAATTGAAGTTTAATCAGCGTCAGTTATTCTTTTTGCACAGCCGTTTCCACAGCGTCGAAAATATGTCATGCATAACCCAGTGAAAAATGTTTACAAGCTCAAAATCTTTTCATTGGCAATATTACAATCTATTGCTACAGCGTATCAATCGTTTAAGCGTCGAAATAATGCCACGTGCAACATGTATCAACGATTTCTTTTGCGTCAAAAAAATACCACGTAGCAACATACGATAACCATCATTTTTTTTAGTGTCGAAATAATGCCCTATGCAACAATGCATTAACGGTTTCTTCAGCGTAGCCAAAATGCCACGTGCAACATACGATAATCTTCATTTTCAGCGTCGAAATAATGCCACATGCAACATATGCTCTTCATCTTTTTAGTTAAAAAACATCAACCTATGATCATCCTATTCCTCCAGTGTCAAAATGATGCCACGCGTAAGAAGTAATTGTGCTTCTTCAGTATCGGAATGATGCCGCTCGCATTACATCAACACATTTCTTTCTCGTCAAAATACGCGACAAAGCGCTCTATTTCTTTGTGCTACAAAGTACTCTTTTAAGCGTCGAAATTCAGCCATGACATCAAAACTCTATAATTCTTTAGAGGCAAAATTATGCCACGCATAACCTACCTCTTTACATATACTGTGTTGAAATGTTGTCAGGCACACCATTATAACGTACCGAACCTCGAAATAAAAAAAAGCATAACAGGAACACCTTAAATTATTTTTTAAATGATAAATTACCAATGATATTTGCATAATTGTGCTACCAGATTAAAATGAAAATGTGTAATGGCTATGACTTTTTATATAGCACGAAAATGTGACTTTTAGATCATCATACTTCAATAAAAAATCAAAACAACAAACACCTGTATTTCCGAATTTATTTTAAATTAAACGATTGAAAGAACTAAGTCATAAAATGCCTGATGACTTTTAAAACTATGCAACACCACTAATATTCTAGAAAATGCTTATATTGTAAAAATCAAACGGCTTCGGGGTTTGGTGTTGGGGCGGAGGGTGGGGGGCGTGTGTTTGTTAAATGAAATGTGTTGGCTTCTCTGTGCACGCTTGAAGGATTTGTAGAGTTGTTGGTAAAGGTAGATATTTTGGTGGTACTGACAGGGTTGTTTATATATACACAAACGTTTTAAGTAAAGTCACCAGTCCGCAGTATTGTTTGATGTAATAAACAAGGTAAGTGTAGTGGCTTTGTATATATACTTTTTCTTCCTTGCGAATGGCTTAAAAACAATAATTTTTTTTGTGCAATTTCGATACTTATATTTTTATGTATAGTTTTCTTACAAATGTCTTTATAACGCAGTCGTTTTATTTCTACATTGAAAAGTTCACGTTAAAGGTATCTGACAGTTTCTACCAAACATATTTTCATTAAACATAACGACACAGTAATTGTTTCAAACATGTTATTTCCTATCTGAGCCACGCTGCACAGTTAGCTATTTTTGAACGAAAAAAAAACACACACACAAACAACAACACGTGACCACTTATGTTTTAGCTCATCAACGCCATCCACTGTGACGTCGTTATATAATTTTAGCAGGAATCCCAATCGTTTTTACTTTTAGATTTGAAAAAAGTGGACATTTGTAGTGTAGATGAACGAGTTAAACTTCCCCTTAAATTGAGATACTGTTGAAAATGGTCAGAGCTTAGACTGAAGTATGATTTTTTTTCTGCAGAAATTATGTAAAAATTATCAAACAGAGGACAGTTATTGTAACAGGAATTAGATATAGGCAAAGTGTCGGCTACCACTTTAAAACATTATAGTTATCTCTTACACTCAATGGCGTTTATTTCGAAGTAAAAGCTCTAAAACCGGCCGCAATAGCTCAGGTGATAGAGCGTCGGCTTGCGGATCGGGAGGTCGCGTGTTCGAATCCTGGCAGGGTCAAACCAAAAACTTTAAAGACAGACAGTTTAAAGTTGGTAGTAGTGGCTTCCCTCCTTACGCTCGGGGCTAAGGGGACAGCATTACGCCTGACTCGTCGGTGTCAGTATAATGGATCGGCCTTGTTCAGTTCCTGGGCCCCTCATAATGTGCTCCTGTGCTATAATGATAGAAATGTCGCTGTACAGTATCGGCAAAAATGCCGACAAATCCCAAATCAAAAGCTCTAAAATACTTAAGAGCTACTGATGGTATGATTTTAAATTGTCATGGCTTATTTCCATGCTATAGCTTAATGACTGTGTAAAACACAAACCGATTTACCTCATAAACTTATATGTCGTAAACAAAACACAACAACACTAAACAACAACAATAACAAACAAACAAGAAAAATGTTGTCTCATGTGATAAAGTTGGTGTTCTTTTACGACTTGTCGATATTCACTTATTGACTTTCTTTTAATGTTTTGGTGTGTTAAAGTTGGTAACCAACAGGTGGGACCCGACAGTTCTCCTACATCTAATGCAAGTAACTAGAGCTTATCCTTGTTTGGGAGTGGGGGTGGGGTGGGAGTGGGGTGGGTGGGTGTATGGGGGTAGGGGTGGGGGAGTGGGGTGTGGTGTGTGTATGGGGGTAGGGGTGGGTGTGGGGTGTGTGTGGGGTGGGGTGGGGATGTGTATGGGGGTAGGGTTGGGGTGGGGTGGGGGTGGGTGATGTGGGTGGGTGTGGGTGGGGGCTATGGGTGGGTTGGGAGTGGGTGTGGGTGGGTGTATGGGGGTAGGGGTGGGTGAGTGGGGTGTGTGTGTGTATGGTGTTAGGGGTAGGTGTGGGGTGTGGGTGTGGGTAGGGTGGGGGTGTATGGGGGTGGGGGTGGGGTGGGGTGGGGGTGGTTGGTGGAGAAGCTTTAAGGAATTCAAACTTTAGTCTAAGAAAAGACGATTCTGAGCACAACCTTAGTTACAAGACTGTAAAAGTCTTAAAAAAGATCGTATTCATTCTTTACAAATCTATAAATAAGCACGAAGGGGATTTAGGCTTAAAATTATCACGTCAAAGCGGATAACACCAATAATGATATATCGTGATCTCAAAGGTAAGTGGTCACGTGATTGTCTTAGTTTAAAAATAGCTAACTGTGCAGCGTGGCTCAGATAGGAAATACATGTTTGTAAGGACAAGTGGAGTGTTATGCTTAACGTTTCCTCCATAAACAATACTTCAAGGGATCCTTTCAGACAATAATAACTGATTTGGTTGTTTGAAAGAAAGATAATGGCCCAAACTGTCTGACTCCAGCTTTAGGGCAATCTTTTTAAGACTCTATCGTCATCGCTAAATGTTTTACTTGTAAGATAAAATTGTTTTGTCAACATTCAACAAGTTACGTCATAGGAGGTTATTGTATTGGCGCCAAAATGTTATGATCAAAGAATTATAAATTGAATTATTTTATATTTATACCAATTCGTGGTTGAGACGTTATCTTTAAATTATACATCTAATAAATTATTTTGTCTCATGATTTATCCATCTATATTCTTGTGTGGTTTTTTTCCAGGTCGGATACGGAATAGGTCACCTGATTTCTGTCGGTGTTTTCATTTCCGGTTTACTCTACCCTGAGCGATATTGAACGACCCAAGCAAACGGGAAACATCAAGTTCATCTGAACATACAGCTTAAAGTTACGGAGAAAATTTCATAGAAATTTCACATTTTAAGCAAAGGTAAAACGCCAAGACATTGACCAAAATGGGTAGAGTAAACAAAGAGAAGCTGCGAAAGATCCTAATGTCGAACCTGTTTGTGGTGCTCATGGTCATCGCGTTGATCATTGGCGTGATCGTTGGCATCACTGTTCGCCGACTGGACGGGTGGGAATACTACCAGTACCGGAAGATTTTCTACCTACGATTTCCTGGGGATCTCCTCCTCAACATGTTGAAAATGCTAATCTTGCCCCTGATTGTGTCCAGCATCGTATCTTCCCTAGCCGCTCTAGACGGCCATGCTTCCGGTGAGTGTCATAAGTTTTATTCATGTTAGGTCCATTCACAATATTCACAAACTAATGTTGTTTTTGTTTGAAATAATTGCAAATCTTCATTTCAATGAAATAATAAAAAACAAAACTTGCAAGTCATACACGTAGGATGCAAACCAAAAACTCAATCTCTTCCTTAATCACATAGTTAACATGCCAGTGCTGGACTTTTAAATAAATTTATAAGCTATTTAATGGTCGAACTGGAAGAGCGTATGCAAGCTATTTACATCAGAGGAATGTGCGCATTGAGCAAATTGTGCATATTCATGTGATTTTCATCGAAAGATTTAATGCATTCAGTTTGAAAAGTATGTTGCAGTTTGAACACATGTGCATAGAATGATTTAAAATGCTGCATAATATGCCGTATTTTGCAATGGTCATGTAATAAACATGCAGCTTAATTATTTAAAAGTAAGCCACATTTCTTAAGGAAGATTATGAAATTACTTTCATTACCAAGTAAGTCATTGGTACCCGTAAAAGTCTTGCAATTGATGCCAAAGATCTGTATAACCAGTCAAGTATAAATCCCTACTTATCATTGCAAACAGGGCCTTTCTAATAGAGCCACGCTGCAGAGATTTTTTTAACATTAGAAAACCACGTGATTACTTACTATAGTTGTCAGGCTAATCCGCTCCGACGTCGATATCCTTTTTTAGTAAAGACCACTTCCGCGCTTTTTATAGATTTGGGAAGACTGGACATTTGGAGTATTTCTTTCGCGATTGATACAGTCTAAAAATAAAGTTAGTGGTCATAATCGTTTTTTTTTAAAACGACTAAAGAATGGGTTTATGCAAAAAGTATGGTTAAATTCTCAAAAGCAGTGGTGAGATATTGGTACGTGTATTTAATATAAGCAAACTATCGGATACCACCTTTAATAGACGCCAGTCCTTATATAGACAGTTACCAAGATGGTTTGGTTTTACACAATTGGCCTAAGCCTGATGGAATCGCCATTAACATCCTAAGAGTTACATTTATTATATACCTATGAATGTTTATCTTTCAAATTAGTTTGTAGTTTCTTGTTGAATACATACAGTTGTATTCCACTCTCCGTATTTAATAAAAACCCCTTGTATTTTACTTGTTGCTTGTGTAATGCTTGTGCATAAAATGACGGCCTCGAGCTACGCCTCTCGCGCAATCCGGGTATTACACAGCCAACTCAAACAATCCGGCTCAGTGGATCGCACGCTGACGTAGTATTCCATATGTAATTATTTATTCCAGGTCGCATGGGTCTACGTGCCGTGTTGTATTATCTGATCACCACGTTCAGTGCGGTTGTCCTGGGGATCGTACTTGTGTTGGCCATACGCCCTGGTGATAAAGGCGACAAAGTTATCGAGAAGAAAGGCAGCCTTAAACAACAGGAGCCACTGGAAGCTCTATTTGACCTTATAAGGTATGTAGGTTGTAGGCGGTGGCTCTATTTGACCATATGAGGTATGTATGTTGTTGGCGGTGGCTCTCTTTGACCTTATAAGGTATGTAGGTTGTTGGCGGTGGCCCCCTTTGACCTTATAAGGTATGTAGATTGTAGGCGGTGGCTCTCTTTGACCATATGAGGTAAGTAGGTTGTTGGCGGTGGCTCTCTTTGACCTTATAAGGTATGTAGGTTGTTGGCGATGGCTCTCTTTGACCATATAAGGTATGTAGATTGTTGGCGGTGGCTCTCTTTGACCTTATAAGGTATGTAGATTGTAAGCGGTGGCTCTCTTTGACCTTATAAGGTATGTAGGTTGTTGGCGGTGGCTCTCTTTGACCATATAAGGTATGTAGGTTGTTGGCGGTGGCTCTCTTTGACCTTATAAGGTATGTAGGTTGTTGGCGGTGGCTCTCTTTGACCATATGAGGTATGTAGGTTGTAGGCGGTGGCTCTCTTTGACCATATAAGGTAAGTAGGTTGTTGGCGGTGGCTCCCTTTGACCTTATAAGGTATGTAGATTGTAGGCGGTGGCTCTCTTTGACCATATGAGGTATGTAGGTTGTTGGCGGTGGCTCTCTTTGACCTTATGAGGTATGTAGGTTGTTGGCGATGGCTCTCTTTGACCTTATAAGGTATGTAGGTTGTAGGCGGTGGCTCTCTTCGACCTTATAAGGTATGTAGATTGTAGGCGGTGGCTCTTTTTGACCATATGAAGTATGTAGGTTGTTGGCGGTGGCTCTCTTTGACCTTATAAGATATGTAGATTGTAGGCGGTGGCTCTCTTTGACCATATGAGGTATGTAGGTTGTAGGCGGTGGCTCTCTTTGACCATATAAGGTATGTAGGTTGTTGGCGGTGGCTCTCTTTGACCATATGAGGTATGTAGATTGTTGGCGGTGGCTCTCTTTGACCTTATAAGGTATGTAGGTTGTTGGCGGTGGCTCTCTTTGACCATATGAGGTATGTAGATTGTAGGCGGTGGCTCTCTTTGAACATATAAGGTATGTAGGTTGTAGGCGGTGGCTCTCTTTGACCATATGAGGTATGTAGATTGTTGGCGGTGGCTCTCTTTGACCTCACAAGGTATGTAGGTTGTTGGCGGTGGCTCTCTTTGACCATATAAGGTATGTAGATTGTTGGCGGTGGCTCTCTTTAACCATATAAGGTATGTAGATTGTTGGCGGTGGCTCTCTTTGACCTTATAAGGTATGTAGGTTGTAGGCGGTGGCTCTCTTTGACCTTATAAGGTATGTAGGATTTGTATATATATATATATATATATATATATATATATATATATATATATATATATATATATATATATATATATATATATATATATATATATATATATACTAGGTTGTGCTTGTTTTGTTGTTGTAAAGGCGTCCAGCTTTTATTGGTGGGGAAAAGTTATTTACAAGTTCGGGGTACAACAACTAACACATTTTACTATCCACTGGCATGTAATAGATGTCAATAGATTTTGTATGTCATTTGTCCTCAAATTAACCCATGCACCTTTTTTGTAACAGTCGTGTGAACTGTTCCCCTTTGTCCCAATGTCGCTTGCAGGCCCGTTGCTTGGCCTTATTTTAAACATTTCAATGGTCTGGGGTTTAAAACTAATACTAAAACCTAACTCGTCGATAAAATACACGAGCTGTTAATTTATTAAGACAAAATTGTAATTAATTGAATTTATAAAATAACCTATGTTAGTGTTACAAAAGGCTTTCAATCTGCGCTTATTAGTAAGTTTGGATTGGGATCCATTGAGGGGTAAATAGCTATCATTATTATAAGCAGGTCCTCAGCGTCAGGAACTTTTTGTTTTTAATTGTTTTGCGACGTTTTTTGTGTGGACAAATGACTTAAAAAGCTTTAAATACATGTTGGGTCTGTTTTAGTTAATTATTCAATAAAAGTTCAAAATGATGTAATTTAAAACCCACATATGTGCCACTTGGTAATCTGCTTTCACAGCTGAGAACAAGGTCACATATTCTGCCCATTGCCAGCTAAAGAAAAAATATATATTTAGTAGGCAAAAAAGAACACAATTGTTTCTGCGCCAATATATATCCTTAAAATATTTCATATAATTGACGGATTTCGTCATTGATAAATTTTTGTTCCAGATTATTGAACAAATATATTCGTTTAAGCCGTGAAAGCCATTGCTAAACAATCTTAAACTGTTGTTTTTTATATTAATTTTACACCTAGCAAGAAATAGACAAAATTGTATTTTACTTATAAATTTACGAAGCATCTGTAATAAAAGGCGGTATAAAATGTGTCTGGTGTTCATATGGGGCTTTCCCAGTCGCCTATTTACGATCAAAATTTAAATAATCTATTCAGACACCATGGCTTCCTAGAAGTAATCATAGCTATATACAGAAACAGTAAAACCAACATCATCCTCACATTGCCGAACGTTTTAAGTTGGTAAGACACAAGCACAGAGAGCTAGCCCGAAATAAAGCTTTTTTTTTTAAAGTCAAGCTTGGCTGCATGTCTTATGATCGTACAATTTTGATAACTATGTTAATATGATGTTGAGGTTTGTAGGATAATGTCTCTTCGCCGATACCTTAGTGAACTCGAATGCCAATACCTTTGTAAACTCGAATACATGTACTTAAAACAACACGGAAAAACACGCTTAGTCATCTGGTTTAATTATGCCGTCATAAAACATTGGTATTTAAATATGTAATTGCACTTACCCAGTGATCTTTTGATCAGACTTAATGTGTGGTGATTAAATGTTCCCATTCAATAATTGTTTGTTATGCGTAGTTTCATAACGCGGTTGGCATCGCTGAATGTCATGCTCGGATTCGTAAGTAGTTTTGCTTATGGGACAAGTCAAAACCGGTTACCTATAAAGGCAATCGATTAATTATATAAATGGGTCAAGAAATAATATACTCATACTGTACCTATGGCGTATATCGGTATGAAAAATGTACAAATTTGAGCTAATTCTCAGGTCCAATGAAATTTTGACGGATTGAAAAAATTGAGAAAAAAAATCGAAATACTAATATCACTCATTAACAAGATGAAAAAGTCGAAATTGGAAGCGAACTGCTGCTATAGGAAGAGGCGTTCCACTGACTATGCATTATCTACTAGGCTGATATATTTGCGATATCCCCACGCGGGGATCACTCTGCGGCTCTGAATGAGGTTGTGTAATTCACATGGGTCATTCGTATCATTGCAGCATCTCACTTTAAAGCTATCACATGCGTTCGGAGAGGAATGGCGCACTCGAGTTTTTTTTTAGATTCAGATCATAGGGTATAAGAGGTAGCAGTAAATTTCAAATTATTTTTTAAATTATTTTTTGGTCGAATCCGTTAGTATGTATGAGCAATTATTTTAGACCTATCTAAAGTTAAAATGCAAAAACATATAAAAAAGTGTTGAATATTTAATAAAATGGTTTCTGCTATCGGATGTTAATGTAACTTGTATCCCAATGTATGATCTATAATTTAGAAGAGGTGATTATTTGCAGCTAACGACTTGCCTCTTTCCAATTTCCAGTGCGTTTGATTTATAACGGAGTAAATTTGACCATTGTTTGCACACGTGTAATCGTGTACAGGGTCAAACTGACATGCTTAAACATCGCTTCTTAGCGCATTGATTTATCAAAGCAAACATAAGACTAATTTAAGCATAAATCTGTTGCGAATGCTTAACGCCACATTGTATGCAAATGCAAATGCAATTTGTTTGTTTCTCTTGTCTGCCTTTTTATCTACTCTCCCTGACATCCCATTGCGATTGTCCCTTCATCTGCCGTCTTTATCGACACACATCATCTCAGCTGCACCATCTCTTGTTATTTTGCTGTAGGCTCGTTTCTGTTGAGCAATTCTTTCCTATGTCGTTGTGCGCACGTGACGTAGTGGTAGAGTCGCCGACATGTAACTCTTCTTACCGCTTACCTTCCCACCGCGTGGGTTCGAGTCCTATCCTGGCGAAGGACTAAATGTGTGAAGGTTTTCCTGTTGAACTGTCAACCGTTTGTTCTACCCAAACATTTTCTGAGCTCTTCCGCCACCAAAATAGCTGGACGTCGCTATAATGATCATAATTGGACGCTGTGATGTATTCCGAAAACAAAAACAAAACACTGGCTCTATGGAACTTGTCTTTTAGCAAGTCCTCCAGCGCCATGACAAGTCTAGCTTCATCGACCGTATATATATATATATATATTATTAATAATAATAATAATAATAATAATAATAATAATAATCATGATGATGATGATGATCATCATCATCATCATCATTATCATCATCATCAACAACAACACCATTGACAATAATACTAATAAATACTACATCAATTATAGTATTTGCTGATATTATGATTATGATCATCATGATGATGTTGATCATCATCATCATAGCCATTACCATCATCATCATCATCAACAACAACAACAACAACAATAATAACAATAAAACAACGCCAATAATAATGTTTGCTGTTTCTTGCGCCGTTTGTACCAGATAGAGTGCATCTTCATTTTGTCTGATTCATTTTGGGTATGTCAACATTGTGCTTGCCAAAAACTATATATGAGCCATTTAATGTGTAAGAAGTTTTAACATGAGCCATTTAAATGAAAGCGTTGAAGCTCAAAAACTGGTACTGTGGGTAAACCATACCTACACCATACCTACAGCAATATTTACCGTCTAAATATGTCACTTGAATCCCCTCATACCTTACCTGTGACCGAATAACGAGTGACGTTCTGAAAAAAGATTCAGTATGACCTTACAAAAAAGAACATATCCATTTCCAATAGAGTACCATTGTTGAATTGTGGGTACACACCTGACCTACATTACATTGCCAAACCCGGGAATACGAAAAAACCTTGAACATGATACGCCTCGTTGCATTTAAATCGAAATATTGCGGGTCGGGCTTTGTGTTATCGCACTTGTTAATCATATATAATGCTTAACTGGCTCGACATTTGTATTTACATACAAGACACTATGAGCTAGCGATGCGCATTTTAAAACGTTTTCAACCGGCTCTGTTAAAAGATCTGTTTGTTTGTTTGTTTGTTGGGTTTATCGTCCCACCAACAGTATTTCAGTTATCTGGAGACGGTGTCCACTTGAAGCATATATACTGCTGCCTTCACTGTGTATAGCATGCCGTGAACAACTGACATGATACCACACACAGTCACATTATCCTGACACCGGGTCAAACAGTCGTAAAACTACCATTATATTTGCTTGAGCGTTAGCAAGGGAGCTATATCACTACCATTTTAACGACTTTGGTATGTCGCGGCCCGGGATCGAACCCGGGACCTCCCGTCCCTGCAGCCGACGCTCTATCGATTCCGCCACCAGAACCGGTGTTAAAATATGTTCTGTCTGGACTTTAATGGTGGTATCCTACATTTTAGAACATCTTTTTGTTCTTTATCAACCAAATAAAGTAATGTAACAGATAAGGATCAAGCAAAAAAACACACATTTACATTTGGGTCTCTAGCTATATATTTATGCAGTATTGCGCCGAGACATGTAAGAAGGTGACTAAAATGGACCATGGTTTCTTAACCAAGCTGGATAAGAATAAAACAGTTACTTAGAACATAACTAAATATCTGAACCATGACATGGCCTAGATTGTTGTAAAATTGACTACTTGCCA
Source organism: Sinonovacula constricta (assembly GCA_007844125.1). Classification (NCBI taxonomy): domain Eukaryota; kingdom Metazoa; phylum Mollusca; class Bivalvia; order Cardiida; family Solecurtidae; genus Sinonovacula; species Sinonovacula constricta. Next base: position 65,632,117 of record CM017557.1, read on the forward strand.
AGAGGTATGAGGCATCGAATGTTCTTGGTTTGTTTATTTAATGGATGACATTAGAGATGGACCCCGGCAACCTTAACCTTTATAATGTCACAGTGGTAATTCGTATCCTGTTGCCGCTGTTAATCCGTAGCCTGCTGCCGCTCTAAATCCGTAGCCTGCTGCCGCTGTAAATCCATAGCCCTGTAAATCCGTAGCCTGCTGCCGCTGTAAATCCATAGCCCTCTAAATCCGTAGCCTGCTGCCGCTCTAAATCCGTGGCCTGCTGCCGCTGTAAATCCATAGCCGGCTGCCGCTGTAAATCCATAGCCGGCTGCCGCTGTTAATCCGTGGCCTGCTGCCGCTCTAAATCCGTAGACTGCTGCCGCTGTTAATCCGTAGCCTGCTGCCGCTGTTAATCCGTAGACTGCCGCTGTTAATCCGTAGACTGATGCCGCTGTTAATCCATAGCCTGCTGCCGCTGTAAATCCGTAGCCTGCTGCCGCTGTTAATCCATAGCCTGCTGTCGCTGTAAATCCATAGCCTGCTGCCGCTGTTAATCCAAAGCCTGCTGCCGCTGTTAATCCATACCCTGCTGCCGCTGTTAATCCGTAGCCTGATGCCGCTGTTAATCCGTGACCTGCTGCCGCTGTAAATACGTAGACTGCTGCCGCTGTTAATCCGTAGCCTGCTGCCGCTGTTAATCCGTAGCCTGATGCCGCTGTTAATCGGTAGCCTGATGCCGCTGTTAATCCGTGGCCTGCTGCCGCTGTTAATCCGTAGCCTGATGCCGCTGTTAATCCGTGGCCTGCTGCCGCTGTTAATCCGTAGCCTGATGCTGCTGTTAATCCGTGGCCTGCTGCCGCTGTTAATCCATAGCCTGCTGCCGCTGTTAATCCGTAGCCTGATGCCGCTGTTAATCCGTAGCCTGATGCCGCTGTTAATCCGTAGCCTGATGCTGCTGTTAATCCGTGGCCTGCTGCCGCTGTAAATCCGTATCCTGCTGCCGCTGTTAATCCGTCTCCTTCTACCGCTGTTAATCCGCTTAAATTGTTATTGATAAAGTCAACAACGCATATATTTTTATTACATCTTCGACAAGAGCAATGTATATGATCTACAGATACTTTGCTGAGCTCAAAGTGGAAGCTTAATGATCAGGAGCTACACTTTGGCCGTAGGCGGGAACGCCAATTCGTGATTAGCATGTTAACATATTTAAACAAAAAGTGCAACCGAGGTGTAAAAGGTCACGTTCTTAATTGATGTTCTAACAGTTAACATAATTTACCCAAACTCAAACACAAGTCAGGTCAAAAATGATTACTGGTAAACAATAAAAACAAGAACGTTATAGTTAATGCTGTTCGTACATGCATTAAGAGCATAAAGTGTTTTTGATCATAAACATAACCACAGTACAAGATAAGGTGTTGAATCTAGATCGTTTCTTCTTTCTTTCTTTCTTTCTTTTCTTTCTTTCTTTCTTTCTTCCTTTCTTTCTTTCTTTCTTTCTTTTTCTTTCTTTCTTTCTGTCTTTCTTTCTGTATCTCTTCGTTTCTCTCTCTGTTTCTATGTCTCTGTCTGTCTGTCTGACTGACTACTGTCTGTCTGTCCGTCCGTCCGTCCGTCCGTCTGTCTGTCTGTCCGTCCGTCCGTCCGTCCGTCCGTCCGTCCGTCCGTCCGTCTGTCTGTCTGTCTGTCTGTCTGTCTGTCTGTCTGTCTCTCACTGTCTAGTGTTCAGCTCCAAATATTACCAATGACTGACCTTTTTCATCATGTTTATCATTTTATGTCTCTGTATACTGTATATACTACATGTACTAATGCATGTTGTAGGCTTTATTAAGGAGAGAGCAGATACTTAGTTTAAAAACGTGTTGCTCGGCCCTTTTGTCATTTTATATCCTGTTAAATCACAATTACTGCGTACTTGGATTTGGCAATAAAATACGTTTAAACAAGAAGAATGAGAACACAACAACAAAACAATGGCGATAAACCCCTACTTAAGTCCAATTTTGAAATAACTAACCTGATAAAGTTTGGTTGAAATCAGTAAAATTGTATCCGACAGTTTGGAGCAATTTTTCATCTCAAGCAATCACAAAAATTGTTGCTACCTGAAAAGATCCTGGGACTTAGTATTTATTGACGTCCTACACATGTGTGAAAAGTGCAAACAAACACCCCACTCGTCGTTACTAACATGGATTTCTTATCTAAGTCACACTGCACAATGATACCCAGGTTAACCATCATCAACAAACACTTCCATTTTATTCTTTTAAAAACCATCTCTCTGTACGTGTGTTAATGGATTTTAGGTTTATATTTATGCAGAAGTAAGAAAGTTCACTGCCTGTAATTGCAATATCTACAAAGGACCAGGCGATAAGGTCCAAGACTTCCAACTAAAAGGACCTACCTACTGTTTGAAATTTTTGCTACTTCGTTTTTTTTTCTTGTTCTCTGCTTAATCTGTATTTAGAAGCTGCATTTCTAACATCGGTATACTCGGTTTCTTTTGTTAAACAAAACTTCTCCAAACGACTACGTTTTTATGCTACATTTTATAATTGCCAGCTACACTTTACTGTTGCAAGCTACCCTGTTTAAAAACGGAAAACTTGGTTCTTTTCTATGAAAAATGTCTCAAAATCGGACTACTTTTTTGACAGACGCCGAAACAAAGATGGCAGCTCGGATGACAGCTCACAACAGTAAACTGCCTGTAAAACTTCAATTTGTGGCGGCTTCAAATTTAAATCATCCGATTTCAATTTACCCAGCACAGCAGACGCACAGCCGTTAAACGGTGGCATTGTTTAAGTTTTGTGCGAACTACATTTTAGGCATATTCTTCTTTCGACTTCCGGCGAACAAAACGATCGCGATTTCAGTAAGAACGATTGCACCAGATACATCCGAGGGATGATTGTCCCCACGTACGGAATTACCCGATGAGTTCCGATTGCGAAAACTGTCTTTAAGTGAAACATAAAATACAATCAAAACGAGTTCAAATATTTACACTCGAAACATTTGCAGCCCGTTTATCTAACCGTTTGACATGTGTTGCATAACTTAAAAGTGGCATCAGACAGTTTGTCTTCATCAAATGCGCGTAAACCTGTTTTTGGGGAATTGGGGCATAGTTTCTGCAATAAGACAAACCAAAGTCTAACAAATGACTACTAAATTGTAAGACAGCAGAAATCGTTAATAAATCACTCAACATGCCTATTCTTTCTAAAACTTTAAATAAGCATGATTGTGATTTCTGCTAAAATAGTCATCGACGTCAGAGCGGATTATCCAAATGCAATCGTAAAACTTCGGGTATTTCCGTATGGTTCGTAAAATACACCTCGTACATAGCTCTAGAATACACCAAAGTGCGTCGCCTGAGTTATGAAACAGTGTCCGTTCGCGAGAAAGTAACAAATTATATATATATCATTTAGTTGAGTATATCTTGCAATAACAACGATTTTTTTTATCAATACAATCTATATGATTTACGGAAAATTGAAAAGTCAACATTAAATACCCAGTATTAAAACTAAGACACACAAAGTAGATCCAAGATGGCGCCTTATTATGTCAGAGGTCTCTTGCATAGCATAAAGGCCGAGGTGATCAGATTGATCCAAATGTTTATATAAAGATAAAGGTCACGTGGTTTTATTAGTTTAAAAATAGCAATAACTGCGCAGCGTGGCTTAGATAGAAAATACCTATTTGTAATGACGAATGACGTGTTACGCTTCACTTTTCACATTGATGTAGGACATCAAAATATAGTTGCATCCCTGTAATATGAATTTGAAAGTTGTCAAAAGAGAGCACTATTTTGCTTCTATTCTATTTTTTAATTCTTCCTGGTTTGTACAATTGCTAGCTTAATAATAGCTCACGAATCCATCGGAAAAAATTTCCTTTTCAAATATTTAAAACTTCAGACCATTAAAACTGTTTTGACTAATGTACACCACTGTGTCATATTATCCGCCTTCTTTGTAGCACTGTGGCGTTACCCCCAAACCCGTAGCTAGGTGTTTTGTGTAACGTTACTGCTTTGATTGTAATTATGTTGTATTTGTAATCTCCTATGCCATGTATATAATTTGAGACTAAATTATAGCTGAGTTGAGTCGAGTTATCAGCATTATTTTGGCTATAAAACGGTGTCTATAAATAGTTAGGATGTCTGCAGCCAACCAAGAAATATTGCTTTTTCACCTGTTTTTGATAGTTGAATTATATATATATATATATATATATATATATATATATATATATATATATATATATATATATATATATATATAAATATATATATATATATATATATATATCTATATATATATATATATATATATATATATATATATTATACTCTTATCTTTTTCCTGGTTGGTTGAGGGGGGGATGGGGCGTTCTTCGAAAGATGCATCCACCCCACCCCCGTCCAGATCCAGCCCTATGTGACTTACATTTGTTCCGCCTTCTCCTTTACTTTAATTGGTTTTATTCACCTGCGAGTTGCATGCATAAGTTTGTTTAAAGCGGCCACAGTTTCGTCTGTACATGTGTTTTACGCCCAAATGCTAATTTGTTTCAAATAAATTGTATGATTTCACTGTCGAGCCAGTGGGATACATTGGTGAAATGGACAATGTCTCCCTTGTTAGTTAATATCTGAGGTATTCCAAACAGTAGGTAGGTCCCTTTAGTTGAAATTCTTGGACTTTATCGCCTGTTTTTTTGTAGATTACAAAATTACAAACAGTGAAATTTCTTATTTTTGCATAAATTTAAGCTTAAAATCCATTTAAATACTTACAGTGATATGTTATTTAAAACAGAAAATGAAAGCTTTTCTTGACGATAGTTATCCTGGGTATCACAAGAAAGGCAGAAAAGTCGAATTACACTCAAAAGAGCACAAGCATAAAAACCGAGTAAAACAAATGAAAGGACCTTCTTGCATTTAAGGATTATTCAGGGGAGACTATTCATTAATGTCTCTCATTAAGTCACCCGAAGATGGCTGACATGTACACGTACCCATACGCCGTTGCGTTATTTGATAATGAACTATGTAGATTGAGTTTGGAAGAATATTTTAACTTGTTTTTTCTCTTTCAAATTTGAAAACAACACAATATGCTGACTCAGAAAACTTTTAAACACAGTGTATTCAATGGTATTATTTTTATCAAATAGTATTTGTAGTTTAATACATACGATGACAAATACAAACTATATACATACCTATATGTGTCCTTGCCACTTTAAGATTTGTTAAATATATTTGCGTGTGTTATCATAACCTGGAAATTGAAATAACATTATATTTTCAGGAATTGTTTCCCAGACAACCTAATCCAGGCCTGTTTCGAAAAGGTAATGTGTATGCGTGATGTGTGTCTGTGTGTAGCCGGGGGCTGCAGGCCAGAGTGGGGAGCGGGAGTTTGCGGTTGGCGTGGATTAGGCGTGTTTACTGTTTAATCTATTGGTATCATTGACATACCGATGGCCACAAAATCGAAATACATCTATTACTTTTGGTGGGAAGACCTCCGATGGTACATGTAAGTTGGGTCGAACCACTGGTGCAACGCAATCCAGAGGGGGAATTTTATTTCTAGAAAAGGGAAACATGAACAAGTCCTGCGAGCATTGCAGTACTAAAATTTGAAAAGTCACCGGACAAAGGTATTGACATGCAAGAAAAATGTAATTGATTCATACGCAAGAATAACGAATTGTTCAGGTTTGTTTGATATTTCCTTGTTGATAGGTGGTATCCACGACTTCTGTGACAGAACATACGTCAAAATAGGCGATATAGTGTACTTGAACTAGTGATGCAACATTAACATCACGACGTCCAATGAGTGACGCCTATCTATGTACATAATTGTTAGCTATTTTAGAATCAACTGACATCATGTTTTGCATTTTATGACTTTATAAACGTGTATATTTCAATGGTGGCATCTGACAATTTGACAATATCAAATGCATGATGCTATATTTTCCCACTATTTTGGGGAATTTGGGTATAATTTCTGCATAAACTCATACTGTAATATTTCAAGTAAGTAAAAACGATGTTCAATACTGCCTCAATTATTATAGACAAAAATGAACTTCTTCAATATTTCTATTATATTGAGATAAAAAGAGATAAAAAATCAATGTAAAATAATTTGTTTACCAGTAATAAAATTAAAAATTAGCATCGACTCTCCCAGACCTGTTGAAAAGGAGAGAATAAAGTTGTTTTAAAATACCCATAATGTTGCTTACATATTAAAATCTATGTCATATCTGTAGTCCCGAAATATCCATAATACATACTTTATATATTTCTTTATTGCTAGCCGTTTACTTTTTTATATATTTCACATATTTGTTGTTGCAGCAAACAACTTCGGTATCGAAGGCTGAAGTTGTTCTGCCAATTGTACAAGCAGCAACAGCAGCAGCAACAACAGCAGCAACTACTTTAGCAAGCGCAACAACACTTACAACCGATGTGACTACACTTGCTACAAATGTGACAACACTGGCTGCCAATGTAACAACACTGGCTGCCAATGTAACATCACTTGCTGACAATGTGACAACTACAGCAGGTTTGTTTTGGATAAAATTATGATTAAAATAACAACGACGATGTTGACGATGACGATGATGACTACGCTGCCGATGACTACGCTGCCGATGATGATTTTGACGATGACGATGATGATGATAATGATTGTGATGATGTTGATGTTGATGTTAATGATGACGATGACATTGACGATGATGATGATGATGATGATGATGATGATGATGATGATGGAGATGATGATGGTGATTATTTTGATGATGTTAATGATGATGATGATGATGATAATGATGATGATGATGGTAATGATGACGACGACGATAATGATGCTGACGATGATGATGATAATAATGATGAAGATGACGATGATGATGATTATGATGATGATGATGATGACGACGATGATGATGATGACGATGGTGATCATAATGATGATGATAATGACGATGATGATGATGATGATGACGACGACGATGATGGTGGTGGTGATGATGATGATGATGATGATGATGATGATGATGATGATGATGATGATGATGATGATGATGATGATGATGATGATAACGACGACGACAATGATGGTGGTGGTGATGATGATGATGATGATGAGACGACGTCGATGATGATAATAATCAAAAAATTTACAGCAACAACAACAATGGCTGCAGTACGGACTATCTCTGTCGATCGACCAAAGGTCACCAACGCCGATGGCATGAACGTACTTGGGATTGTAGTATTTTCTTGCTTCTTCGGTGCCATTATCTCAAGAATGGGCCCTGCGGGTAAACCCCTACTCGACCTGTTCGAGTCCATGCACATAGCTATCATGAAACTGACCATGCTTGTCATTTGGTAAGTAATCAAAAACATGTCGTAAAACTATTTTAATCAACAATGTTGCCAAAATATATTCATGTGAACAAAAAAATCTTGTTGCATAACACTGTATATCGTCTAAATGCATGTTGTTTTAAATGTCGATCTTTTACTGTTTTTTTTTTCTTCAAGTTTATGCTGTAAACTAAACTCATTCATTGGAAATATCCACCCATGCAATTTTAAAATTATTATCGTAAAAAACACATTCTTTGACCGCGTGAGTCTTAACCTTATATATTTGGATTACCTTACTCATTTCTGAAATAAATAAAATACAATTTATATATGTTAAATATTGCTCAAAACATTTTCTTAATACGTTTAACGGAAAAAAAATGCTCAAACAAGACTAAATGTACTTCGCACGTGCTGGTATCAATAACGAAAAAACAAACAAACAAACAAACCCTCCCAAAAAACAACAAAACACCACCAACAACTACAACAAAACAAACAATGCATCAAGTTGTTTCATGCGTGTCTCTCGCGAGGACTGCAGGCTTCGTATGGATGCCTATTTGACACATAAATATATATTAAAATCAACTGATACTTTTTCCAATGCAGACCAGCAATAATTAAAAGTGAATATTAGAATATTGTTTCAATAAGAGAAGGTTCTTGTATTATAGCAACTTAGCGAAAACAGATAAGCGAGAAAGCGATTGCGTGTACAGAAAACTTGTCAAATGAAATGTTTATAAGCGATCCCAGGAGGTCTGGTAATCAGATAAATTCAGACAATACCACGTTTTCATTTATGCTAACGTGACAAAGATCCTGCAGATTTTGCAGTAATAACATAACATAACTATTTTATTAGTAAACGAATGCGTCTGCCCAAAATATAACACTAAAGTATGGAGTATACTGGAATAGAGTTGTGCTAATGTGTATAGTATTTGATTGTTGTATATATATGCATATACTACCATGGTTTTAGTGCAGTATTTCAGTAAATAAAAATCGTTAAAATGATAAACATATAGTTATCGTTCAATATTACATGTTTAATTATTCGAGATATGCTTATTTTCTAATAAGAAAATTGACTATTGACATCATTATTATAAATAAGTTGAAAAATGAATGCCGAGTTTGCATTTAAGGCACATCTGTGTAAATAAAAATAAAAATTCTGGATTATATCTTCACTGTTGCTTTGAAATTATAACAGCTTCTAAGCGCTTTAATTTGTTATTTCAAAATAACCGAAAAACATATGTTAAAGGTATTCCCCCATTGGCATTATTTTCCTGGTGGCTACTAAACTGATTGAGATGGAAGATCCGGAGAAGATGTTCGTCCAGCTCGGCTACTACATGCTAACAGTGCTTGTTGGTCTTGCCATCCACGGAATAATCGTCCTGCCGGTGATCTACGCCATCTTCCTCCGCAAAAACCCGTTCCTTTTCATGTGGAACATGCTGAAAGCCTTGCTGACAGCGTGGGGCACAGCATCCAGGTACTGTGGCTAAAGTGATTTTGTCACAGTTAATCGAGTTTGCACTTTTTTTTTAATTTGGCTAAAAAATAGCAGAGAAATTTATGTATAAAAAGAAATAGGTAGCCATTCACAAGAAATGATTTAAAATTTGAACGTTAAATTTACGAATATGGGTAAAATGCATTGCGAGAAACATCTTCTAATGTCGGTATGATGCTGAAGTTTACTGAAGTACTGGAAACAATTCAGAAGTTAAAACCGAGACACGTACACTGGACGAACGAACAGACGGACAGACGGACGAACATACGGACAAATTGACGAAGAGTGCGGTAACTATATGCCAAACTTCTAAGGTATAAACATCGTAGTTTCCTTGTTTCCTGCAACCGTTCATAAATATATGACTTGAACGCACTAACTGTCTGCAAGGATGGCTAACAGGAAAGCAAAATATAAGTGAAAAATATATCTTTATTGGAACCATATGCCGAAATGCTGGAATTCAATGTAACAAAAGCGCAAAGAAATATCTAGACATACGATCTTACACGTGTACAACTCGTAGCTACAGGACTTCGTCGTTAATTGTTGCTTGAATGGTAGAAACTATTTTTTAAATCTACAGTGGGCGTTAATGAAAAATATGCCATTTAGTTATTTATTCTGTTTGACACTTTAGTGCGGATATTTCTCTTTAGAAGATTTTAAAAAGTGTTGTATAGCATATCAGATATTAATTCATTTGCGTTGCTCTGACATTGTAAATGCGACTTTTGTTTTCGAGAACTACATGCATACCCTTTTCACACTACACTTATAGATGAACAAACTGCAACACTTCTGGACTTATTTTGTTTTCTGTTCGATTATATGTTGATCGGTTCATTTAAAGCCAGCCTGTATGTTTTATCGCTTTGTTCGCTATAACGTTTAATATTTTAACTCTCAATTACAATGCGGCTACACTGTTACAACGACGGGTATTCTTTTTTTGCTAACATTTTAATGATTTACCCCCGATTTTAGTTCAGCCACCCTGCCCGTTACAATGGAATGTCTTGAGATGCGAAACAACGTGGATATCCGGGTCGCCAAGTTCGTCGCCCCAATCGGAGCCACCGTAAACATGGACGGGACTGCGTTGTACGAAGCTGTTGCGGCTATCTTTATCGCTCAGGTCAATGGCATCCCGCTGTCAGTAGGCCAGGTGATCACGATCAGGTAAAGCGTAACACTTCGCCCCTTCTCTTGCTGCATTGTACAACAGCAGCATTGATGCAAACCTTCGAATAACGTCCAATATTTGTTTTGAAAAAGATCATACGTACGTCATCTGGCGAACGACAACGCCGGACATCCGATGAGTTCTTAAAGTGAGCTCAAAATATTATCGAACTATTGGCCTTCGCATGGTATATTAAATATGTTGAACCATTTATATTGCAATTTGTCTAAATGTATCAAACAATTCCTTTAATAAAGCAACTAATAATTTAAGAAACTCATTTACGAAATACTGTACGACTAATAATCTTAAAATCCTTGTACAGCACTGCTAACAGGTGAAAGTAAAACCTGCTTAATCAACGCGGTTTGAAGTTGCCAAAATCGGTACGGTATTAAATACGTGATAAGAACTTGAAGTGGTACATATCTGTAACAACTTATAACAACTCGCAACATCTCGGTTATTTCTACGAAAAAGACTTGGCCGGGTACCGCCGATGGTTTACGAAAGACGTGATAAATAAACCAACAGCCCATTCCCAAATTTCTAACACAGTCCATAAAGGGCTCCGTGCTTCAGCGCGGTCGCCAATGATAAAATATACAAATTATTTATTACTAGCAAAGTGAAGGTAATAGCAATATGCTCTTTGCATAAAAATCTGAGGGACATAGTGCAGATCCTGAGTATACTACTTATATCGGAAGTTGAGTGGTTATCTGAATTTTCACCAACTGCCAAAGCATTGTCACTTCGTGCTTAGCAGGATTAATATTATTGTAACAGTGTTAAACTTCAGTCCTAAATGATGTTTAAGAATGATTTTTTTGTTTTGCCTTAAAATGTGTAAATGATCTATTAGGGACGCCCGTGGCTGAGCGGTTAGAGTCGCTGACTTGAAACTCCTCACCACCTCACTGCGTGGGTTCGAGTCCCGGTCGGGGCGACAACTTTCATGTGAGGAGGTTTCTAAGACGGTGCGCCGGTGGTTCTACCCAGACGAAAGTCTGGGGTCTTCCTCCACCAATAATTAGCTGGACCTCGCCAATATGACCATAATTGTGTCGGTGCGACAAAAAACAAAACAAACATAATCTATTACATGTGGGAAGGCCTTCCCGCTGACCTGTGGTGCGCCGGGAGTTCTACCTAGACATTTATCTAGGGTGTTCCCCCACAATTAACGAAATTAAGCTCAAAACCGCAAGTATGACTATTATTGTGTGTGTTGCGAAGTAAGAAAAACAATAACAATTATTTGTTTGTTCAACAGATGATTTATTTGCACTGGAATTTGTTATTGTCTATAATTTGTATTATATGCTAAATTGCTCATTTTTAACCGCTAGAGCGGTAATGAGTTTAATAAAGTTGAGTTTAGTTGAGTTGAGTTTAATAAGAGTGTATTCCCATGTTTCTCGTTGCGCAATCGACTGAGCTCAATGCTAGGTACGAACGGTCTCTGGTTCAATCGCGAAATGCATCAAATAGAGGTAAACATGGTAGCTGTAAAAGTCACTTGCTTATGGAAAAACATATCTAAGGAATTATTGATAGTTTCACAAATGGTCAGCTTTGTTATTTTAACATTTTTTAAATACCATTTTTTTCCAGCATTTGTATCATTTTCTCATTTGTTCTTTCTCTTTCGCACTTACAGCCTCACTTCCACCGCTGCTGCTATCGGAGCCGCTGGTATCCCGTCGGCAGGTCTGGTAACCATGGCGATCGTGTTGACGGCGGTAGATCTACCCGTTGATGACATACGTTTGATCATTGCAATTGACTGGTTCTTGTGAGTTAATATTGCTTTTAAATGCAAATTCTATTGTCATGTGCTTTCTTTAATTGTCTTAAAAGGTGGTAAGACTATGAGTGCACTACACGGAAATCTTATATTCGGGCCTAAAATGAAATTGTTTTTGTTTCCCCTCCCACGACCGACCCGAGAAAAACGTCCCCCAAAAAATTATCGACAAATTCAATTTAATATTTTATTTTACTTTAAAAACTGATCGTAGTTCAAATGTTCCGGTACAGAAATTCGAAATGCATTGAGTACGAAACTGACCATCATGATCGTCGAGGCGCTTTGTTCTGAACAAAACGGCCGAACGCGAGCGCGTGGTTTGTGTATCGGTATTTGCAAATTATGATGATTTTACAGTTCTTAAACCAATTATTAGCAAGAAGATATATAAATTTTCGACACAACTATCCATGAGTGATATAGTTAAAGAGGTATTAGTTGATCAAGAAATCAGATTAATTCTGCTGTTAACAACTGTAATTTTGTGACAAAACTGTCGGAGTCAGAAAACGGTGATCCATTTACAATTGACTGTGAAGAAAACTTTCAGACGGCGATTGACTTTTGTTCTCGGTTAAGATTCATCAACTTTACTATAAAAGTTGCCAGCACAGACAAAAATAACAATAAAGTGGAGAGTCATTGTTTATCTTAACTGTGTTTGTCTATCAATTTTTTATGATGGTAGTGTTAAATAAGGAGGCATTTCTTTTCAATCATTAAAATATGAAACATTTTCTTGTTTTGTCGTTAAAGGTAAATTTCTCAAGGCAAATGAAAATAATTACAAGAAGTTGAAAAAAAAAAGATACCTACCTACCTACCCATACCTAATATACATGGGTCGTGGGAGGGGAAACCAACAATATTTTAAGTCCGGCCTCGTCGCTTTGTCGTTTCCTGCCCTCCATAGTTTTGCCCGGAGCATATTTCAAAAACAGTTTGAAAATTTAGTTTCTATAAACTTAGGTAGGATATGACTTGAGGACTCGAGGTACAATGTGTAATAATCATAGATATTTACGTTAACGTTTGACTTATCTTTTATTATTATCATAATTAATTTTCCAGCTAACCTGCGGTGCGCCGTTGGTTCTACCCAGTCTAGTCTAGTGTCTTACGTCTGGGGGTCTTCCTCCACCATTAATTAGCTGGACGTCGCCAATACGACCACAACCGTGTCGGTGCGATGTTTCAAAATGTAACAAAACAAACATAATTATTTTACTTGTCAGATAAATGACGTAAAGGCGGTATACTATAACTTGGGCCATGTCTTTCCATCACCAACAAAAAGTGTTTGCTACATGAAAAGATCCCGTAAATGCAATTTATTGGTGCCCGACATGCGAAAATTATATAACAACCCCACACGTGTCATGCACCGGCCGCAATAGCTCAGGTGGGAGAGCGTCGGTTTGCGAATCGGGAGGTCGCTGGTTCAAACCAAAGACTTTAAAGTTGGTAGTAGTGTCTTCCCTCCTAACGCCCGGGGCTAAGGGGACAGCATTACACCTGACTCGTCGGTGTCAGTATAATGGTCCGGCCGGGTTCAGTCCCTGGGCGCCTCATAAGTGCCCCTTTGCTTTAATGATAGAAATGTCGCTGCACAGTATCAGCAAAAATGCAAGCTAAAACCTAATCCCATTCTTTATCATGCAAGATATATCTCTTTTCAGAGCCACATTGCACAGTTGGCTATTTTTTTAAACTAGGAAAACCACGTGACAACTTACTTTTGAGAACAACCGGGTAATCAGTAGCTGAAATCCCCATCCTACTTATACTTACTTTTGGGAAAAAAATGACCATTTTATAGATATATATCACGGTTTGTACTGTCTATCAATTGAGGCAATGTTTTAAATGGCATTTCCTTAAGTACCAGGTAATGCAGCAATCGTGCATAAATTCCTCTGCGCAGGGGAAAGATGTTGTTACTATATTTAGATCTAGGCAAACTGTCCGATACTAACTTTAAGACTACTGTATAGCCAATAAGGGACGAGTAGAAGCACAAGGACCAAAACTCTACATTCATAATTAGAGTTATCTCCCTTATATTTTTTCATGGCCGGATTATAACTTCACTAGCTGAATTTGCTTCAAACCTGGTCTGTAGGTTCCTGCTGCACAACAACCATACCGTTCGTTGTTTTTTTTATATCTTGTTATGCCATTTCTTTTTTGTCTACAAGACTTGCCTGTCAGGCGAAAAAAAGGTCTGTGATGTGCAAAAGAATTATAACTTGCAGGTTTTTTTTAAATAACTTGATATATTAGTTAAAACATTAAGCATCCAGTCTAAGAAAGCGTTTTTTTTTAAATATTTTTTCTCAGTATAATGCTGGCTAATTATCATGCGTGAAGATTCTGGTACTTTGGATAAAACGAAAGATCCGAGAAAAGGTGTGTTTAAATATAAACATACTTTATGTAAGAAAGAAAGAGAATTCGAAAATCGCCTTCAATATCAAGCTGTTTTTTAAAACCGTGTTTGGATTATTTTTTTTCTTTTTGCTGTTCCAGGGATCGTTTCCGAACCGCCATCAATGTCCTCGGAGATTCTTTCGGAGCCGCGATAGTCGAGAAACTGTCAAGAAACGACTTGGACAAATTTGACTCGGGTCGATCTAAGATCTCCGATTCCGAGGAAACAGAAGAGACGTTTCAGGAGAAGAGCGACACCGGACTAGAAAACTCGGGATTTATTCTTGATAATCGTCTATAACGTACCCGCCCGAAACACATCGAAACGCACGAACAGTTCCTCGATGGTGTTCAATGATAATTAAGCTATAAATACGGAACAAAAGCGAAACATACTGCACGACAACTACTGGAATTTTAATTTTTCGAGACATGATTTAGGCGGACTTTGGTATTTAATAAAGACATTTGTAACACTATTATTCCGCCATTTAAATCTCAAATATTGTTGTTCTAAACGTCATTATATACATTTTTGTTTTGTATGAGATAGCAGCTATAGAAAATATGCAATACTAATAGTTTGCACTGTGTTGTACAAACGATCAGGCTCGTAAACTCGATCCAGGAAAAGCAATTATCACGACTGCGAATGTAAAAGAAGTTCTATTGCGAAGATACCATATACAAACCACACACACACACACGCGCGCACGCACGCACGCACACACGCCAACACACACACACAACTAAAAAGACACTATGCCTGATTTGGGGGGTTTTCCACCCATTACACTGAATAAACGTTGCGATTTGTACAAATAAATGTTGCAAACATGTCTTTAAATATATCTTTCGACGAAAACAATGAAAAAAACAAATGATGTTTTTACATGAAAAGCAAAATGGTTGTGCTGTGTCATAATATATACTAACGTTTTGTTAAAAATATTAATCAGAATTTTAGTACGCACTTGTAGTTGTAAATAGAACAATCATTTGTATCTATCTATGATTTCAAACAATAAAAAATCTAGTAGACAAATTATTTTGCCATATTCATAACAGTATTAAATATAAGGTTTGAAAATAATACTAAATAACTAATTCGAAATAAGTAAAACGAAGAAAAAGACAACAAAAATCTGTTTCGTATGATTTGCAACCGGGATCTCTTGCAAGGACGTTTAATGCTTGACTGTCTAAACTAGGGATTAGTGGTTCATGACAGTCTAAACCAGGGAATAGTTGTTCATGACTGTCTAAGCCAGTCAATTGTGATTCATGACTGTCTAAACCAGGGAAAAGTGGTTCTTGGCTGTCTTAACCAGGCAAAAGTACTTTATGACTGTCTAAACCAGGGAATAGTGCTTCATGGCTGTCTACACTAGTGGAAAATGATTCAATGCTGTCTTAACCAGGCAATAGTGGTTCATGGTTGTCTAAACCAGGGGAAAATGGTTCATGGCTGTCTAAACCAGGGAAAAAATGGTTCATGGATGTCCAAACCAGGCAATAGTGGTTCATGACTGTCTAAGCCAGGCAACAGTGGTTCATGACTGTCTTAACCAAGGAGCAGTGGTTCATGACTGTCTAAACAGGAGAATAGTGGTTCATTACTGTCTAAACCAGGGAATTGTGGTTCATGACTGTCTAAACCAGGGAAAAGTAGTTTATTGCTGTCTTAACCAGGCAATAGTGGTTCATGACTGCCTAAGCCAGGCAACAGTGGTGCATGACTTTCTTTACCAAGGAGCAGTGGTTCATGACTGCCTAAACCGGAGGATAATGGTCCATTACTGTCTAAACCAGGGAATTGTGGTTCAAGACTGTCTAAACCAGGGAATAGTGGTTTATTGCTGTCTAAACCAGCCAATAGTGGCTTATGTTTTCTGTATTTTTTATTTCTTTTGAACGGTTTTGTATCAGTAACATTTTTTTCCGGATAAAAGTATGGCCTTACTTCTGTACAATATAGTGGTACCTACCAAAGTCCAATGTGTAAGATTTTAACCAGAAAACTGCTAATTAATCGCATGTTAATAGGGTAGCAACAGAAACTAAGGGCGGTGCTACTGTGCAATAAACATGACCCTTTGAATAAGGTGAAAAACAATCACACATTGGATCTACAACAGACGTTCGATGGAATTTAATTTTTTTTTTTTGTCATTCGTACACCTTTTGTTTGTACATTCGTCTCTTTTAGCTATTTTTGTCTCGTCTGTATTTATTTTATTTAATCTTTAACAAGTGTTTAACATAAGTAGTGATTACTTTTTTCTGTCATATACTTTGTCTTTTGTTTACTTATCATTTTATGAACATGTAGAGATTTATAGTAATGTATGACTAACATGCAGCATCAAAATAAAACTAACATGAAAAGAGAACGTGTCTTTTCAAATTGAAAATACCCCCTCCCCCATATATACAACAACAAAAAAACACACACACAACAAAACAACAATAGAAACGCAATTCAAACAACAACAAACAAACATGAACGCCGTATGCATGTCATTTTTTGACGTTTAAAAAAAGAAAGAAATTCCACTAAAATATTTCTTGTTTATAAATGTAATTTTGAAAAGTATAGTTGAAGTGGTACAAATCAGTAACCTCTTATAACCAATCGCAACATCTCGGCCATTTCAATATTTCAATAGCCTTGACGAGGAGCTACAAAAGACATGATGATACAATCGGAACACCTCGGATAATTCACGAATCATCTCTCGGATGTATGTTGGTAGTCGAATCACCTCGGCCATTTCCCTAAATGGGACTGCTTTTGTGACAGACGTCAAAATGAAGATGGCATGTCGGATGACAGCTCACTATAGTATGAAGCCTGTCAAACTTCAATTTGTTGCGGCTTCAATTTTAAATCATTCAGATTTAATTTACCCACCGCAGCAGACATGCAGCTGTCAAACGATGCTAGTGTTCATGTTTTGTGCGAACTATATTTTAGACATACTTTTCATCCGACTTCCGGCGAACAAAACGATCGTGATTTCAATAAGTATCATTGCACCAGATACATCCGAGGGATGATTGTCCCGTGGACGGAATTACCCGAGGAGTACCGATTGAGGATAATTATAACGGCCCATTTCCAAACTGCCAAATTTCTAACGCATTCAATAAAAAGCGTCGCACTTCAGCAAGGACGTCGGTAACGTAGTGACTGGAGCAGACAAGAATATATGACAAAGTCCTATGAGCATTGCAACATATACCAAACTCCGAAAAGGCACAGAACAAAGGTATTTCACATGCAAGCCAAGCGAAAAGTAAGAACAAATTTGTGATGAGTCATTTAACGAAAAGAGCAAACCCGACAGTAACCGCCTTGGAAGCCTTACTTAAATTAGTTAAAATAGGCAATAACCTGTTTACATACCGCTAGCTAAGTATGTCAAGACACATAGGTATCTCAGGACAAAGAGAAACGATGACAGTACTACGTCTGCATCATGATAATGTCATTGCATTCATATTGCGTGTTTTATATTGAGTACTTCAAAATTAGACAGACAGACAGACAGACAGACAGACAGACAGACAGACACACACACACACACACACACACGCACGCACGCACGCACGCACGCAGAGAGAGAGAGAAAGAGAGAGAGAAACACACACACAGAAACACACACACACACATAGACACAGACACACACACAGACACACACACAGACACACAGACATACAGACAGACAGACAGACACACACACACACAGAGACACACACACAGAGGCACACACAGACACACACACACACACACACAGACACACACACACACACAGAGACAGGCAGACAGACAGACAGACAGACAGACAGACAGACAGACAGACAGACAGACACACACTCACACACTCACACTCTCACACTCTCACACTCTCACACTCTCACACACACACGCAACTTAAAGATGGTAATCGACAGTTTGGACCATTTTTTCTAAAAAAAACTTTTTTTATTTGTTTCCTGAACAGATCCCGCGAAATGCTCTATAATGCTGTCTTACATCTGTTGGAATAGTGGAACATAACAAATTTCTCGTCATTACATCATGTATTTTCTATCTGCACCACGCTGCACAGTTGGCTTTTTTTTTCAACTAATAAATCCACGTGACCACTTACTTTTGATATCACGTTTCGCTCTGACGTCCTTTCGTATTTTTAGCTGAACTCAGCGTTCTTATTTACATATTTTGGAAATAATGACCATTTAAATGGTTTACACAGATTGTATTTACTTTTGAGGTTGTAATAAAAATTATTTAGACTAAAACACAAGTTTGTGCAGAAATTATGCCAAAACACCCCCTTGTAACCAAATAAATGATTGTAAGTTTAAAAAGATCTTGCGAAATGCTGCTTACTGATGCCCTAAATCCGTGTTTTAAGTAAAGCAAACTACCACACTTGTCATAACAAAAGGGTATTTCCTATCACAGCCACATTACACGGTTAGTTATTTTTAAACCAAGAAAACCACGTGACCACTTACTTTTGAAAGCAAGTTTTATGGTCATCCGGGTAATCCGTTCTGGCGTCGATATCAGTTTTTAGGAGAAATCCCCATAGAGTGTTTATTTATAGATTTGGAAATAATGGGAATTAAAAGCGGTATATTTTATATAATAAAATGTCATAAACAACATTTACTTCATAAAGGTGTACATGTAAGATTATGCAGCAATTATGCACATTATTTCCTCAGAACCGCAGCCAAATATTGTTGCTTTATAATTAGATATAGGCACTCTGTTAGATACCACCTTTAATATTTTGTAAGTTGAATTATATAAAGGCAAACTGTCTGATATTACCTTAAACATTTAATACCGGACCTTTTATTATATATATTATTGTATATTATATATAACGTACCTGTGACAGAGCGTTAACACTTTATGAGAATTTATTATGATTGCACGCGTCATTCACACATTGTCCAACATTTTATGAACGTGTATTTGCTATATACCCATCCATATCTTGCATAAACAGATGTTTACATTCATTTTCTGGATCAGTAAGTACCCTGTTAACTCCGTACGTCAACAAACGGGTATTCATAAATACCGTCCCAGTAAACATCATTCACTAAGTCTCCAGTCACAATGACGAATATTAAAGGTAGTACCCAACAGTTTACCTGTCTCTATTATATGTAAAATAGCTTACCAATGCTTGGCCAATGCTTGGCCATAATTTCTGTATAATCTCATACTTAAGTATAAGTAAAGACTGTTTTGAACACAATCTATATTGTTAGACAGTTCCAATCGCAATAAAACACCCTAAAAGCTTAATCATTCCAAATCTATAAATAAGCACGATAGTGATCTCTGCTAAATATATCAGAGAGGACTAACCGAACGACAATATAACGTAATATCAAAAGTAAGTTGCCACTTCTATTGTTGTTTTGTGTGTGTGTGTGTGTGTGTGTGTGTGTGTGTGTGTGTGTGTGTGTGTGTGTGTGTGTGTGTCTGTGTGTGTGTGTCTCTGTGTGTGTGTGTGTGTGTGTGTGTGTGTGTGTGTGTGTGTGTGTGTGTGTGTGTGTGTGTGTGTGTGTGTGTGTGTGTGTGTGTGTGTGTGTGTGTGTGTGTGTGTGTGTGTGTGTGTGTGTGTGTTTAGTTTAATATAGCTATCTCGGCATCGTGGCTTAGATAGGAAATACCTTTTGCAATGACAAGTGGGGATCTATATTTCACTGTTCACATTGATCTAGGGAATTAGTGAACAGCATTTTGCAGGACCTTTTCAGATAAGAATTTTGTTTTTTTTTGGAAAAAATATTTTGTTCCAAACTATAGGATAGATCCTTTAATGTAAAATTTACATATGCAAATCAACATTCATGTGTGTAAATGCAAATGAGCAAAATGAATTTGTGTAATTTGACACAGATATAGCGAAGCACTCGGTAAACGTACGTCAAACAGGGGTTGGACAAGTGTAATAAACGGTGTTCAACTATATCGAAAGGTACAATATTGTCAGTCGTAAATTAAAGGTGGTATTCAATAGTTTAGACAAAATATTGTTTCTCAAAAAGGTCCCACAAAATGCTGTTTATTGAGGCTCTAGATCTGTGAGAAAAGTTAGGTGTAATTCCCACCCGTCATTGCAAACAGGTACTTTCTATCTGAGCCAAGCTCCAGAGATGGCTATTTTTAAACTAAGATAACCACGTGACAAATTTCTTTTGAGATCACATTATATCGTCATCCAGGTAATTCGCTATAAATTCGATATCTGCTTTTAAAAGAGATCAATATCGTGCTTAGCTATAGATTTGGAAAGAATGAACTTAGCAAAATGTTGTTCATTGATACCCTAGAACCGTGTTAACAGTCAAGCATTAATTCACAATCGCCATTGCAAACAGGTATTTTCTATTTGAGCCACGCGACAGAGAACGCTATTTTTTTTTCTAAGAAAACCACGTGACCACTTCCTTCTGAGATCACTTTATATCGACATAAGGCCGATTCTCTCTGACATCGATATCTATTTTTAGCAGAGGTCACTATCGTGCTTATTTATATATTTGGAACGAATGACAATTTAGTGTTTTATTCCGCGATTAGTGCAGTCCAACAAAATAGGCTGTGTACAAAATCGTCATTTTTTACACTAAAGTATGACTTTATGCAAAACAATATGCCGAAATTTCGCTTGACATTGGTAAGAGATATTGTTACATGCATTTGATATACAATCGGAACTCCTCGGATAATTCACGAATCATTTCTCGGATGTTGAGGTAGTCGGATTGCCTCGACCATTTCCCAAAATAGGACTGCTTTTGCGACAGACGTCAAAACAAAGATGGTAGCTCAGGTGACAGCTCAATACAGTTCGATGCCTGTAAACTTCAATTTGTGGCGGCTTCAAATTTAAATCATCCAATTTTAATTTACTTGGCGCAGCAGACGTGCAGCTGTCAAACGATGGCAATGTTTACGTTTTGTACGAACTACACTTTAGGCATATTCTTCTTCCGACTTCCGGCGAACAAAACGATCGTGATTTCAGTAAGTATTATTGCACCAGATACATTCGAGGGCACTCGGAACTCCTCGGGTAATTCCGTCATCTACGTAATCACCTCGGAAATAATGCGGTCGCCGCCATATTGACGAGCTACTTCCAAAATGGCAATCGTACCTACTCGGCGATCTCCGGCAAGCTTCGAATATAGACATCACCGAAGCGTGATCCGAGTGCATGCAGGGTAATAACTGGAATATTACACTTTTACCAAATCCTGTTGGGAATATACATACAGTATCAACTAAGTTAGAAATATTCTTCAACGAAACAATCCGCTCTTCTTTCAGGGAGTATTGAATCTCCATTATATCTAAAGCGTACTGCATGCACTTTGAAAAGTCAGCCATCTTTGTTTACATAATGCAATGAGAAGTTATTCGCCGGGGCAAATCACCAACTGGTGTATTCATACAATTACATCCGAGGCATTATCTCCGAAGCTTGCCGGAGATCGTCGAGAAGGTACGATTGATTCGAGGGATGATTGTTCCGAGGACGGAATTACACGAGGAATTCCGATTGGATTGTCCCGTGGACGGAAATACCCGAGAAGTTCCGAGTGTTTGATATATGCAAACTCTCGGATACCGCCGTTAATAAGCTTCTTTACTTAGACTAAAGTATGAGTTTATTCTGAAATTATACTCACAATCCCCAAAGCGGTGGTAAGATATTTTTACATGTATTTGATACAGGCAAACTGTCAGATACCAGGTATCAAAATGAGTATGACAGAACGAAGTGTAACATCGGAGTTTATTGGTGCTGATCTAAACTCCACTCACACGTGTGCATGTACATACATGTTCTTTATTATGATCTCAAAGAAAATAACTAACAACTGGTTTTCCCAATGATAAAGGTCCATTTTCGGCCTGAAATCACGAAACCAAGTACAGCCTCGCAGCATGCATTTCATAGACATTTAAGTAAATAATTCACCCTACTCAAGCCTGGATGGCTCGCCAAAATAACACAAGAAAGAGCCAGGATATGAGACATTATAGGCGCCGTAGAGAGCATGCGCTTTCAACAAGAAGATGGCTGTCATGGGAACTAGACACTCTCTGACACTGTTGATTAATTACAAAAACATTTGACAATAACGAACCATAACTCTGATGGGAAGTAGAGTATTTTTGCTACTTTGTTTTCCTTGTTCTCTGCTACATCTCTATTTACAAGCCGCATTGCTAGCATCGGTAAACTCGGTTTCTTTCGTTAAACAATACTTTACTAAACAACTGCGAATTTTATAAATGCCAGCTACTTTTTTACAATTGGAATCTACACATTATTATTGCGAGCTACAATGTTGAAAACGGAATTCCTGAAACTTTTCTCTGAAAAAGACCTTACAGAACAGCTGCGATTTCCTGTTTTTGCATCCTGCACTATTATCCCCATACAAAAATACATACCATAAGAGGCACTGCGGTTTTCCAGAGCAACAAGGTAATAAGCAATGGTAAATATCAACGCGCTGAAACCACCGAGTAATATAATTATAAACCTGTAGGCGATTAATTATTCGGCGTGGACGTCTTTGCTCATTGATGTTGACATAAAGCAAGCCATGATGAATATCAAAGCGTTCTGCGTTATAGAAACTAGCTGTCGCATTACCATATGTTTACCAATTTATACCAGAAAAACACCACTTCAGCGCGTGGGTGAGTCCTGTTCGGGGTAGAAGAACTTTATATAATTACGCAGATGGCATAATATCGCAGATGTAAACACACAATCTACAAGCAGTCGTTCGTACCTCACTACTTTCTGAACCAATCACAGAGGTAAATGGAATGGATGCCGATGTGCACAGCAGTGCCGGGTAATTAGAAGTATGGTGTGTATAAAATTAAGGGATGAGTTAATACCGTTTATGGATTTTACGCAACAAGGGAAGTAGATGTCGATCATAAGATGGTCTTTATTATATTATCGTATTACTGTAGGGGTGCCTTCGTATATTCACCTCAACTAGGGAATGAAACACAATAAACACTGTATAAGATCTTTAGTCAATTATGTAAACCTCAAGCAAGCGACATCTCCCCCGCCAAAAACAATTTTCTTATAACCCTCAGCCTTAATACCCCCCCCCCCCCCCCCCCCACACACACACACACACCTTCCTCTGCTATATGTATGCCGTCATGTCAGGCCCTACTGCGTTGAAATCACTCTTTTAATATGCACACACATGGAGTGGATCGTTACAACGCCAGGTATACATACAATTACAATCAACCAGAAACATACCAAAATACGTAGGTAGCTCAATATATCATTCTTCTCAACAACGTCGCGCTGTTTTATACCGTAGAATCATACTTTTTCGTGGGGGATTATTGTCGTGAATTTGTAAATGATGATTCAATGACGATTATCCGTTTAAAGTAAGTAGGTTAGCTTTCAAATGTACGTCAGCATACTATTAACCGAATATTGTTCTAACATGGTTCATTTACCTATAGTGTCTTCGAGATAACCCTTCTGTAGTCGAGTCCACGAAGATTAATGTCAATGAAAATATGATTTCACGGCGAAGTGTTAAACATTGACGTACTAGTAGTACACGTACACGGTCAACACATGCCTTTCGTTAGACGTCCTAAGTGAATAGCGCTGGATATATATAATAAAAAAATATGTTTTTTGTTGCGTGAAGTATGTTCATTAAGCAGCAGTTAAACGGATAAAAGGTGGGAAAATATTTAAAGTTAGCATCCGAAAGTTTGGATCATAGATATTTTTCTCACATAATCAAATAAGCCATTGTTACTTGAAAAGGTCTGGCTTATACTGATCACTGAACCTCTAGATCAGTGTGAACAGTAACGCATTAAACCACGCTTGTCATTTCAAACAGGTATTTCGTATCTGAGCCACGCTGCAGATTACGTTGTGTTTTTGTATATTAAACTAAGAAAACCACGCGACAGCTATCTTTTGCTTTCAATTAATATCGTCATCCAGATAGTCCGCTCTGACGTTGACGTCTATTTATAATCAAGTAATATTGTGCTTATTTATAGATTTAGACAGAATGTGTTGTGTCTTTTTTCCGCAATTTGTATTGTTTAACAATATAGAAAGTATTTAAAATTGTCGTTTCTTGCACTAAAGTATTAGTTTATACAGAAAGTATGCCTGCAATTCTTAAAACAATGATTACCACGTCATTATGTGAACCTTTAGCCTAGAGTAGAAATTTATCTAAGCTTAGATTGAAAAGCAAACTTAATGGGCGGACAAATAACTGATGGGACCTTTTTCAAGTGAAAATGTGAATGGAGCTCATAATAAAGGAGTTAATTAAGTGTAGGATTTCCCACCACCGGGTGATGTTTATCCTGCGGTCAAATAACACCATGTTTTGGTCAGTTGCTCGCTGATTGTGACTTCAAGTACAAGGGAGTGGTTCAAGCCTTCCACACACAACTGGACACTTGTGTGAGCTTTTCTCTATATCATCTCTCGGATCTATGAGGAATTTCCTATCACAATTGTGTGCTGGTGATATTTAGAATCGCTGGAGTACGAACTACTTAGAGGAGACTTAACAAAAACACACAGGTATTAATATGTTTAGTCAAATGCATCTGTTCCTATTGACGGTTTGTATTGGGTTGCCAAGAACGGTGCACCTTATTCGCGCCGGTCTTGAGAGCGGTACCTCTTATGGAATGCATTTTTTTTATGTGGACAAAAGTGTAGCAGTCAATAACACGACGTCGCAGGTGTAACGTGAGGCTCTTTTCAGAGAAAATGACCGACTGATCCGCTTTCAACAGTGTAGCCTGAAACACTAATTCTGAGCTTTCAATGATAAAAAGTAGCACTTGCATTCGCAGCCGCTTGGCGAGGTCTTGTTTTACAAAAGACACAAAGTACGCCGATGTAAAAAATGCAGCTTGTACTTTAAGATGTAGAAGACAACAAGGAAGTCAACAAAGTAGGAAATTGTCTAGTTCCCAGCAGGGTTACAATTCGTTACTCTAAACAATTATGTAATGAATCGACATTATAATTAGAGTGTTAAGTACACAGGATAGCAAGTGTCCTGTTTACAGCACATGCCCTCTACGACGCCTAGGATATCTCGCATCCGTGCTCTTTTATGTTCTTGTATTTATAATTGGTTTTGGAAATGATAATGAGATGACGTCACAGCTTTGAGAAGCGATGTTATTTTTTAACGGTTATGTTTATGCTATTTCAGTAGTAAAATGACCATGTTCTTATATATCAATTATGGTGTTTGGTTTCTTTTGTTTTCTAGAAATAAAAATCACTTAAGCTAAAAACAATAAACGTAAGAACTGTGACAAAAACACAATTAATCTTACTAATGTCAGTTATTGATTCTTTTTTTTTTAAAATTACATGACTGCACTAATTCGTATAAAAGGACAGACTGCACAAATTATCACATACTTATACAGAAACATTTAAATATGTGTGTGAAATTTCTTCGTCATTCAAGTTTTGTTAGGATTTGAACTGTCTTGGTGTACTTTTATTGTTACTATGTATATAGTGCCTGCGCACTTAAAAAGGGGTCTGACAATTCGCGATTGTTATACAAGCTACTTCTAACGCATCCTGTACTGAAGTTGAGTTTTTTCCATCCGTTTTGAATTTCCAGACTTCCATGTGACAATGGTGACCTTGGTCAAACGCAAATAGAACTGCGGTCAAACGGTGCTAATGTAAAATGTGCCAAATATAAATTTACAGATAGATACCTAGTTTAATGTTTCCGACTGAAATCGATGTGCTTTGAATAACAGAAAATGCATTTTATATGGTTTACCATATGTCTACATTTAATGACCAGTAATAACGACTTATATGCGCCGTGAAGTACAAAATTGAATCAATACATACAAAGTAAGTGAACATATTTAGGAAACAATATCGGTAGGAATTAGAATTGTAACGAATATTTTGTGGATGGTTGATTTGGATGATGATTTATTTATTAAAACAGGACCTGTATACATATTAATTGAGTTGTTCTGTTAATTAATAATGGAAATGTTGGTCCGAGGTATAAGATTGTCAAGGCTAATATATGCAACAGCGTTACGAAAATATTTTTTGGTTGTTCAATGCTCTGTTTATAACATTCTATTTTACATTATTTTCCGGCGACTTTGTTGCTTTACATCAACCTTCTCTCGCGCCCGTATATTATTGAACGAAAGCGATAAAAGCGCTATGGTATTTACTGCTCCGCAAAAGTGGTTACATTTTGAAACATTTAGAACCGATGCAGATAAACTGCTGCATATTATGTTGTGTAAGATCATCTCTTCTGAAAACACACAACTCCGTCTTCAATGTTGTGGACATATTTAATGACCATAACGACTTATGTGCGCCCTGAAGTGTATACTTGGATCAATACATACAAAGTAAGTGAACATGTATAGAAACAACATCGGTATAAATTAACATTGTAATGACCGAAAATGACCAACAAAGACAGGAATAGCCCAAAAATGCGGGAAAATGTCTTAAGAATTTAAGTGTAAATTATCGTGTATTAAGAATATTTTATGGATGGTTTTATGGATGTTGATTTAGATGAAGATTTATTTATTAAAAAAACACAGAACCTGAACATATACTAAGTGAGTGATTCTGTTAATAAATAATGTTAGTGTTGGTCCGAGGTGGTCAAGGCTCATATATGCATCTGCTTTGCGAAAACATTTTTCTTTTGTTGACTGCTGTGTCTATACTATTTTATTTTTCTTGTAATATTTATTTTATTTCGTTTTTTTGGTGTGTTTTTTAAAAAAATTTTTTTTATCATAGTCATCATTTCAGTTCCATACTCATTTAAAATATCACGGTATGCTCTTATCTTACTATGCCTAAAGTATATGGAGAGTTCGAATATGGCTGAAAAAGTATATTTTTATATTTCACTTCCTGCAAAGAAACCTACTCCATGATTGGTCAGTACAGTTCCCTTAATCCTAAAGTGCACGTTACATGAACCCGTAAAAACAATGAATGAAGACGTATGTTATGATAAAAAATGTATTTTCTTTCTTTTATGCCGTGCGATGCGAACATTACTTTTTAGTATATCATCTGGGTCAATTCATCGTCGTTTCATGCTTTTAATAGACTTTTGAATAATGTTTTCTTTTCTTTCTGAACTATTTTATTTATAACTACCGATCTTCTTCAATAAATCAAATTATTACAAGATTCTTAAAATTATGACATGACCTTACGTGACGTGACTTGATATGACATAGCAAGACGTGACATGACTTGATGTGGCGTAGTATGACGTGACATAACGTTATATGACATAGCATGACGTGACATGACTTGATGTGACGTAGTATGACGTGACATAACGTGATATGACATAGCAAGACGTGACATGACTTGATATGGCGAAGTATGACGTGACATAACGTGATATGACATAGCATGACGTGACATGACTTGATGTGGCGTAGTATGACGTGACATAACGTGATATGACACAGCATGACGTGACATGACTCGATGTGACGAATGCCTTTTCTGACAAGAATTACACTTGTTTGTTTTTTTCATATATAGCAGAACAGATCAGAGTTACTATTGCACTTTAAAATCGCATTAACATTATGTTGCGCGTTTATTAAATATGCGATCACAATTAAAACAAAGTAGCCAAATGTTTCGCGAAGCATTTTTAAAGTGCATTAGCAATAATCGCATAGGGTTTTATTCATGTACACATTTCACTCTCCAAAACTACTATTTTTATTGTGGCTATCAAAGGTAAATTTCTTCACGTGTTTTTTATTGTACTTGATTGAAAGGCAATTTTGAATATCTCGTTTTTTTCATAAGCATACTCGAAATCCGTCAACAAAACAGGCATGCGCTGTGAGTGTAAACGATGGCGGCTTGCGGGGATGAAACATAATTTTTAAAACTTAAGCCTAAGAAAAGACGATTTTGGACATTCAGTCAATGATAAGACAATAAATAAGTGAAATAAGTCACTCTAAATGTTGATTATTTCCAAATATATAAATAATCACGATGGGAATTTCAGCTAAAAAATCTAAAATCTAAAAACAGATATCGACGTCAAGCAGACGTCAACCCGAATGATCATTTAACGTAATCTCAATAATGAGTGGTCACTTGGGTTTCTTAGTTTTAAAAAAAGGCAACTTTACAGTGTTTCTCAGATAAGAAATACATGTTTGACACGAGGAGGGGGTTGTTGTGCTTTACTTTTCACACAGATGAAGGACTCATATAAGCAGCATTTCGTGGGATATTTTGCAGGTAGCATTAGATTACATGTATTTGAGTGATAAAACAATTGGTCCAAACTGCCGGATACCACCTTAAATATAAATATGTGTGCTTCAGTGACAAATTATTGTCCCTGTAGCTTCTTCAATCTTTTTTTGGTGGAGGCAGAATCCGACATATGTCTGGGAAGAACCACCGGCGCACCGCAGGCTACCTGGAAGACCGCCAAACAGCCTCAAGTTCTAGCTAACGCGCTGTACGGTTTTGCAATCAACACCCACAAGAAATGACGATGGACTGTTCGTTTAGTTAATACATGCAACTTATTTCAATTGCATTTATCTCCCGACAAACAACCGTACCCAAAATAAAAACTCCCACATCAAAATTTAATTTTATAATATCCGATTTCTACCAAGTAGTGTGTCTGTTATTTTTAGATACCCGGATATGAATGTCTAATAAGTGTACGATTTACATTTGTATTCAAGTACACGCAATCGAACACATTGGATAATTCACGAATCATCTCTCGGATGTATGTAGGTAGTCGGATCGCCTCGGCCATTTCCCAAAATGGGGCTGCTTTTGTTACAGACGTCAAAACAAAGATGGCAGCTCAGATGAAAGCTCACTACAGTATGAAGCCTGTAAAACTTCATTTCGTTGGGGCTTCAATTTTAAATCATCCAAGTTCAATTTACCCAGCACAGCAGACATGCAGCTGTCAAACGATGCCATTGTTTATGTTTTGTGCGAACTTCATTTAAGGCGTAATCTTCTTACGACTTCCGGCGAACAAAACGATCGTGATTTCAATAAGTATCAATGCACCAGATACATCCGTGGGATGATTGTCCCGAGGACGGAATTACCCGAGGAGTTCCGATTGACCGTATACGGTTCTCCATTTATAAAGTACCTCCGGGTGGTTGTAAGTGTGGAGATCAAATATTTACCAACCTATACCTTCTATATAACGAACAGCCCCAGAGAACATGCAGATATAGAGGGAAGGGATATAAAGCAAGAGGACGATAGACGAATCCTCATAACAGTTTTGTCAACTCGTCGAGTTATCAGAGTGTGGAAGTTTATGTTTGAGTTAAGATTTCTGAAAGGTACGTTAAAAGTTGACTGGTTTGAACGAGTTTTTCTTTTCTTTTCTTTTCTTTTCTTTTTTATTCTTTGGCGCAACAAAAAAAGTCAGAAACACTGAAGAAAAGTTTCAGTTTAATTTTTATTTCAAAATATTATAGCAAATTGCACTTGTTGGGAAATAACTTTTTTCGTGCAAAGGTAGTTCAAAACGTAAATCTTATTATTATCATACATCTTTTTAGCTTTATTTTAATTTACTCTTTAACAGGCGCTAACAGACAAGCACAGGCGTAAAATGACTGTTTCCGTTTAAAGCATTTTAAATGAATTATAACTTTTAAAACATAAGTTGAAGAAACGAAACATATGCATTGCTCAACGTGGGTTTAATTGTTGTATAATATGAATGTGTTTTAGGAAAACCTTTAATATGTAGTTTTATTTTTGTATTTTTGTTCACTGAGTACCTCGCGAATTTCGAATAAAAAATCAAACGGCATATAAAAACACACATGTAATATCGTGTTTTCTAGTAGCCCATTATGGCCATGTTTTTTTTTTTATCCGCACGCTTCGTCGTATTGTAACAGGCGAATCAGTATGCTAGATGAAGACTGTTTTAAGTAAAAAAAAATCGTGGAGACCACTTAGTATGGGTATGGGGTCAAAATAAACATAACTTGGGGTACATGTAGTACCTGAAGAGTACGACCCCAATTTTGATTGGTTAATAATTTTCTTAACGCGGAAGTAAGTACGAGGCTTCGGGATTGACGTTATCTCTATAGGAATTACCGAACAGAACAGTAAACCATCTGTAAGGTTATACGTGTCTATAGTAGGTGGGGTTTTTTTTAATATTCAAATACAATCATGCATATGAGATGAGCTTGATCAACATTTTCACGCTCAACAGTAACTCTGTTGTCAGTAACTGTAAACTTTTCATTTACCTATTAGTCCGTCTCTAACAACAGATGACGCGTTTGTATTAGTCTGTTTCTAACGGTGAATGATACATGTTTGTCTTAGTCTGTTTTAAACAATGAATGCTACATGTTTGCCTAAGCCTGTTTCAAACAATGAATGTTACATGCTTGTCTGGGTCTATTTCTTACTCTGTTTCTAACAATGGATAATGCATATCTGATTTTTCATGTGACTGTTAACTTAAAACAATCAAAACAATGTCCGCTTTAATTTCCAAAACAAGCATAAATTTAGAAAAAAGTTACTTGCATTTTATTTTCGATGACATTGGAGTGCATGATCACCCATTTAAGTACATTCATTATTCTGTCTCATTGTCTTCTGTAACCCGATATAATTGCTGTCTTTATGCAAAAGAAGCTAAATTTCAATATCTTGGACAGGGTCTCTTCAGTCGATTTAATTGCTGTCTCTAATACAAAAGAAGGTAAATTTCAATATTTCGGATAGGGTCTCTTCAGTCGATATAATTGCTGTCTCTAATACAAAAGAAGTTAAATTTCAATATTTCAGATAGGGTCTCTTCAGTCGATATTATTGCTGTCTCTAATACAAAAGAAGTTAAATTTCAATATTTCAGATAGGGTCTCTTCAGTCGATATAATTGCTGTCTATAATACAAAAGAAGTTAAATTTTAATATTTTAGATAGGGTCTTTTCAGTTGAAATAATTGCTGTCTCTAATACAAAAGAAGTTAATTTCAACATTTCAGATATGGTCTCTTCAGTCGATATAATTGCTGTCTATAATACAAAAGAAGTTAAATTTCAATATTTTAGATAGGGTCTTTTCAGTTGAAATAATTGCTGTCTCTAATACAAAAGAAGTTAAATTTTAATATTTCAGATATGGTCTCTTCAGTCGATATAATTGCTGTCTATAATACAAAAGAAGTTAAATTTCAATATTTTAGATAGGGTCTTTTCAGTTGAAATAATTGCTGTCTCTAATACAAAAGAAGTTAAATTTTAATATTTCAGATAGGGTCTCTTCAGTCGATATAATTGCTGTCTATATGCAAAAGAAGTTAAATTTCAATATTTCAGATAGGGTCTCTCCAGTCGATATAATTGCTGTCTCTAATACAAAAGAAGTTAAATTTCAATATTTCGGATAGGGTCTCTCCAGTCGATATAATTGCTGTCTCTAATACAAAAGAAGTTAAATTTTAATATTTCGGATAGGGTCTCTTCAGTCGATATAATTGCTGTCTCTAATACAAAAGAAGTTAAATTTCAATATTTCGGATAGGGTCTCTTCAGTCGATATAATTGTTGCTCTAATACAAAAGAAGTTAAATTTCAATATTTCAGATATGGTCTCTTCAATCGATATAATTGCTGTCTCTAATACAAAGGAAGCTAAATTTCAATATTACAGATAGGGTCTTTTCAGTCGTTATAATTGCTGTCTCTAATACAAAAGAAGTTAAATTTCAATATTTCGGATAGGGTCTCTTCAGTCGATATAATTGCTGTCTCTAATACAAAAGAATTAAATTTCAATATTTCAGATAGGGTCTCTTCAGTCGTTATAATTGCTGTCTCTAATACAATAGAAGCTAAATTTCAATGTTTCGGATAGGGTCTCTTCAGTCGATATAATTGCTGTCTCTAATACAAAAGAAGTTAAATTTCAATATTTCAGATAGGGTCTCTTCAGTAACGTGAATGAAAACGTGTTTTATATTAATTGCATTGTTGTTACGCATGTATTTACACAATTTATCGTTCTTGGTGCAAAATAAAACTTTTATTGACTTTTGATACATGAGAACACCTTACAATCCTTGTTTCCTGATTTTTTTCCATGTCGGTTAAAATATCCGGGAAAAGGTTTTATTTTACTGGAATAAGTGGCTATGTGTCAATAATTACAAGTATATTTATATTGTATTAGTGTTTCATTCGAATATAATGTGTAAAACTGTATCTCGGCCCGGAGGTCGCAACCAAATTTATTTATATCCGTCTAGCATATAATACACTTAAACGGCCTTACCAATCTCTTTATACCGGACCTTGTCGTGCAATCAGTAGAGCGTCGGCTCCAGGTACGGGAGGGTTCGATCCTGGACCGCGACATAGCAAATTCGTTAAAATGGTAGTTGTATAGCTCCCTTGCTAACGCTCAAGCAAATATAAGGGTAGTTCCACGACTGGTTGGCCCGGTGTCAGGATAATGTGACTGGGTGTGGTATCATTCCAGGTGTTCACGGCTTGCTATACATAGTGAAGGCAGCACTATATCTGCTTCAAGTGGCCACCATCTCCAGATATCTGAAATACTGTTGGTGGGACGATAAACCCAATAAACAAACACTCTCTTTAGAAAAGTTTAGTGAGGGCGTCTTTGTTCGAAGGCTTTGGATAAAACAAGTGTTTAGATCTAAGGACCTTGACCTATTTTTCGTAAAACGTTGATTCGAATTCAAACATGAGTCAAAACTTTAAAATGCTAGTCTTTACATAGCAGACCAGCGGAACATACTCCCGTGTTTTCAAGTATGTTTTCAGGCAATTGTTTACGACAGCAACTGCATCTGAATTAAAACCCAATTTAGTTGTCTAGCCAGGGGTAACACATTGATAGGTATTGAAAGTTTGTATAGCATTGACATATAAACGACACCAGTTAGGTATTTATCTAATTCAAGAACAAAAAAAAAACAACAACACCAAAATGTATAATGTATACATTGAATCAAAAATGAATTTAAATAAATTATTGACGATTTTTTCTATCGATTTTTGAAAGGGTGATATTCGACAGTTTGGTTATATTTAATACATGTAACATAATTTACTCCTGCCCTGGAGAAACTTGTTATCGAGGAGTGTCTCTGCATTTAGTTATACAAATAATTATATACACATGTACCAGATCATACATATGTATAAACACATATATGTGTGCTAGATATGACACACGCTCCATGTCAAGATCAAAAGCCAGTTTAAGCACATAATATTTTTCGTTAATGATCATACCAATAAAATAACTCTTGGCATGGTTTTTTTACCCTCCAGGCTTTCTAGTATTTTGTAAACATCTTGCTGACTTACTGCTGTAGAGCACATATTTCACATTTCACCAACATAAAGTCACTATTTAATAACACAAAACAATGACTAAAACGTTTCTATCACTTGTTGTAGGAAGTTCATAGACAACTGTCCGGAAAGTGCAACCGGCGCAAGTGTGTAGAGATGATTGTAGTGGTCAACATAAGTATGCATAAAGGCGTCTAGATAAAAAAAACATTAATTTACACAGACGACAAATAAAACGTGAAAACAGTTCTTCAATTATGTAAAAGTTAAGTTAAAACAACTTGGTTACAGTTTAATGTATGTGCATAAAGAATGGAAACACGCGATTTGGAGAACTGTGTAAACAGAGAATATAAGGTAGCAGGCAATAATATGAATTCGCAGCTGTATTATAACGTCTTAGTGACTGTCTTCAATTTTGAACGCAGCATTTTAGTGCAGCTTGTAATTTTATAAACGTAGCAGAGAATAAATAGCACAAGAGGAGACAACGACAGAAATTCGTAGAAATGTAACACGGTTTTAGTGATAAGAACCAATGCAATTACGCAACTAAATCTAGCAACGAAGCAGACAGCAATAATGAAATCACAGAAACAATACTTGCAAGCTACACTTTACGGTTGAAAGCTACAATATTAAAAACCAGAATAAGTTCTTTCCTTTGAAAAAGGTCTAACAGAACAGTTGCGATTTCCTGTTTTTGCCAGCTACAGGATCCAGAGAATTTTGGTGGAGGTGATGTGGGTATGAATCAAGGTCCATTTAACTTTATCGGAGTAAATATTAGATATATATATACACAGTAAGGGACCCTTATTTCGACATAAACCGTCAACAGACACAATTTACTTTAAAGTCTTTGTATTTTTTAAGCTTACGTGTGGTTGCCGAGGCTTTTATCTACTGTACATACTGTACATATGTTGTTAGTTAATTTTATTACTAGCTATTATGTATGTACATAAGTTCAGGGATAAGGGATAAGCCGGCATTTTTGCCGATACTGCGCAGCGACATTTCTATCATTATAGCACAGGGGCACTTACGAGGTGCCCAGGGACTGAACCCGGTCGGTCCATTATACTGACACCGACGGGTCAGGCGTAATGCTGTCCTCTTAGCCCCAAGCGTTAGGAGGGAAGCCACTTCTTCCAATTTTAAGTATTTGGTTTGACCCGGCCGGGGTTCGAACCCACGACCTTCCGATCCGCAAGCCGACGCTCTACCACCTGAGCTATTGACCTGTCCATAAGTTCGTAATATCTGTTTTAACTCCCGATGCAGGTTCTTACTGTTAGTTGTTTCACTTTGACGGGATATTTTTATTTACACTGTTTGTTTGATAGAAAGACCTTCAGGAAGTGCGAGGTTGAAGCGCTCCACAAACCAGGTTTAAGCACCCCAGTTGGCCCTTTTGCCGACTGACCGTTCCAAGGCGGTAACTGATGGTTTTTCTTTTTGTGTGTTATGTCTCGTCTCTGTGTTTTTGTCACATTTACATTTTCCTTGTTTGCCTTGTCTACAGATAGATAAAATTTAAATATCTGTGGAAATTTTAATAGGACCATTTCTTATTTACCTATTCACAACTTTACTCATTTACCTGGTTGGTGTTGGGAATGCATCCCTCCCTCAAGCTTCCCATTGGCTGCGTCCCTATCGTCCCAACAAAAATGAATCCCATAAGAGGCACCGCTCTCTAGAGCGGCGGAAAAAATCCGCAGGTTTGTCTTCGTTTTCACCGCCGTATGTCATGCATAATTTGTGTTAAGGCTGCGTTATTGTTGAACTCGGTCTCCGCACAAGTGAAAAATTATTGGCAGGCCTACAACTTCCAACACATACCAAATTTCAGGCAAACAAAAAACCGATTTAAAGCTATTTTGGTGACGTTCGTAGTAAGCCATCCGTGAATATTGCCGTCATTGGACAATCTACGTTACAGAATAGGAAATTATTGTGCTGGTTGGGAATGGGTTTAGATTAATGATAGAATTGCGGGCTGTAGGGCCTATTCAGTTGAGCGCCATTGAAAAAGATTATGTTTAGATATTTTGAAAAGCCCTCTGTGCAACGAATGTTTGCAAATAGGTAAAGCTAACTATAACATCGCTATCGGCATCGCCATAACCATTTTTCATGATTATTATCCACAACCAACTTAGTTACTAAAAGAAGTCTTACAGCGAATCTGCGATTCGTCGGTGGTTTTTCCTAGATATTTTAACCATCACCGCTACAATCATCGGCATTACCACCGTAATCATCACCATTAAACATTATTATCACCATCACACCACAACCTTCACCATAACCATCAACACTACAATCATTATCATCAACGTAAAATAACCACATCATCCTCGCAATCATTAGCATCACCACAATCACCATTACAATCAGTCCCTTCACCGTGATAATGTTGATCATTAATATTACAATCACAATTACAATCACTACCACCACCACTATCACCGCAATAGCTCAGGTGGTAGAGCGTCGGCTTGCGGATTAGGAGGTCGCAGGTTCAAACCCCGGCCGGGTCAAACCAAAGACTTTGAAGTTGGTAGTAGTGGCTTCCCTCCTAACGCTCGGGGTTAAAGGGACAGCATTATGCATGACTCGTCGGTGTCAGTATAATGGACCGGCCGGGTTCAGTCCCTGAGCACCTCATAAGTGCCCCTGTGCTATAATGATAGAAATGTCCCTGCACAGTATCGGCAAAAAATGCCGGCTAATCCCATCCCATCACACTATCATCACCACCACCATCACCATCACCACTACAACCACCGCCACCATCATTATAACCACCACCACAACCACCACCACCATCATCACCACCACAACCACCCCACTACTACCATCATCATCATCACCACCACCACCACCACCACCACCACCATCATCATCATCATTATCATCATCATCATCATCATCATCATCATAATGACTTTCGGCCACGAGCGCAGAAAGCGATATTAGAGGATAAACGATTTTACACATGCCGGACGGACGATATATCCCGTACCACTCCAACTTCCTGTAATGGGTTTATAATAATACATTTTTACACTATTTTATGGTAACCTTTTGTTTTTCTGACGGACAGCAAATAAAATGTTCCAAATGAAAACAAATGTTTATGTATCTACAACCAACATGTCAGGTTGTGTGTAGAAATTGGTTTTCGGTACCACAATCGGTACAGTCAGCTCCTGGCACGGTAGGCTCCGGAACCAAAAGTGGGGCGCTCATACCGTTTTTTAAATCGTCCAGAGAATTATTGTTAATATGGAAGTAAAATATTAATGTCTCTTAGACTAAAATGATAAATTAAAAAAGAAAAGAAAAAAAGAGGTCGTAGTTATATCAATTGTTACCTTAGTTGTGATCGGATTAGAAATTGTGGAGCCATTTAAATATCTAAGTGTATTTACTTTTTGCAGCGGCAATTGGAATCGTACAAAGACTATAAAAGCTCGGAATGCATCTAGATCGTTGCACATCCTGTTTACAGCAAATGGATTTAAAAACGACTCAAAATCTCATTTCTTTCATTCAAAACACCTAATGCATTAATATTACATTATTTGGCTAGGCTTTGTGGGCATCATAAAGCACTCAAAATACTGCAGAAAACATGCACGTAACAAACAACCAACTCAAATGCATAATGTGGTGTATTTGGCCAACCACAGAAATTTATCTTGATTAAATATTGGACGTATTAATGATCGGGCGTTAAAAGTCAAAGTGTAACGGCAACTTCCAGACTTTCTTTGTATTACTATTAATTTAATATATTTGCCTTTGTTTATTTTTTCAGCTGTCTGACTTTCTACCACAACAATGACCGGCTCTGGTCAAGGCGGTGGACGTGGCGGTGGGCGTGGCAAGGGCGGGATCAGTCCACGCGTGAAGGAAGTCCTACTGGATAATCTCATCATCATTCTCATGGTGCTTGCTCTCGCCATCGGTATCGGGCTTGGATTCGGTCTTAGAGGTCTGGAGGGATGGGAATACTATCAAAAGAGAAAGATCTTCTACTTAAACTTCCCAGGAGACCTACTGATGAACATGCTCAAATGTCTCATCCTACCGTTGATTGTCTCCAGTATTATCTCTTCTCTGGCCTCCCTTAACTCCACGGCGTCAGGTAGTAAAACACACTACGAGATGTAACTTAAGCGTTTTATTTAGACTAACATTTAAACTGTTATTTAATTTGTCCTTAGAATATTTATTCGTTAAGTTTCGAAATTTTGAAGCCGATGTGGCGGTAATACAAAAACGTAGATTTGTAACGAAACCGCATCATTTTGATATTTTTCTAGTCGTGGCGATGTCTACGATCTACTGCCATTACCATTACTGGAAACCAACCAGTAGTAAAACATGCAGTCAGTGATCATACCAATCGGAACTCCTCGGGTAACTCCGTCCTCGGGACAATCATCCTTCGGATGTATCTGGTGCAATGATCCTTAAAGAAATCACGATCGTTTTGTTTGCCGGAAGTAGAAAGAATATGCCTAAAATGTAGCTCGCACAAAACATACGTTTTTTTTTGCCAGCTGTTGTGTTTGCTGCGCTTTGTAAATTAAACTTGGAGGATTTAAATTTGAAGCATCCACACATTGAAGCTTAACTGGCATCGTACTATAATGAGCTATCATCCGAGCTGCCATCTTTGTTGTGACCTTCTGTCACAAAATAAGTCCTATTTAGGAAAAAGGCCGAGGTGATCCGACTACCTACATACATCCGAGAGATGATACGTGAATTATCCGAGGTGTTGCGATTGTGATCATATAGATTTGTATGGTTCTTTGGTTGAATTGTATAAACTTGTACACTCTTACCGAAAGCTTGCTAAGCTTGCTAAGCTGGGTTTACATTCTTTTCTCCACGGAAAATAGCTGATCACAATCTGCCACATATGCTTTCCGATTGGAAGTCGGCATTTCTGGGTCTTCATTGTTTGCATCTGTCTTGTCATTTCATGTTCAGAACTTGCTCAAATACATATACTCCATGCACAATGTATAAAATCAAAAATCCGTACATTTTCTAACTCGATCAATGGACAAGTCGATATACTTCGTCCAAAAGAAATCGAGTTACATAAACTTGGCAATATTATGTATTCACACAGGGCGGATGGGTGTACGTGCGGTGATCTACTACATGACCACAACTTTCGCTGCTGTCATCATCGGCATAATCATGGTTCTGGCAATCCGACCTGGTTCCAAAGGAAACGAGATTGAAAAATCTGGGTCAGCAAAAGAACAAGAACCCTTAGACGCGCTGTTTGATCTTATACGGTAAGTGATCGTAACATGGAATTACTTGTAGTTATTTCGTGATATACTGAAGGGAATAAGAACGTCCCAATGGTAAATAATTGACATTTTTAAATTGTATTAAATAAAGCCTCGAATTTTGAACTTTTTATCTGCTTTGATATGGTAGAAAAACATCATTTCAGTTAACAAAAGAACACAATACAATACAAAAAATATTTATTTTGAACAAACATGGAAATACATAACCTATTGACTTCTTGTTAGAACCGTGTGAACTCTCATAAAGTGTCTATTTATTATTATTATCATCATCATCATCATCATCATTATTATTATTATTATTATTATGAGACAAGTGCTCTTCGCGTAAACGTTTTCCGGTGAACAAAATAAAAGCATTTGTAAGGAATCCTGTTCGTGCCACGTTACATGTGCCATATACCTTCAATGGTTGATAAAGGTACGGTAGGCGCTGCCTGAAATAAAATTCAGGAAGAAGAATCCGTGACATGCTTTGTTGATATTCTATTGTTGATAGTAGGTTTGACATACTATTGAGATATGTACCATTTCACTCTGGGAGAATTTATTATAAAGAACAACCAATTTAGTGTCGAAATTCTCGGAAAAAAAGTCTGATTGCAAAAAACAACACCAAATAATGCGGCTGTTAAATCATGACAGTGACAGACAATATCAACGAATGGGACGATATTTTAGTTATATGCCATTGGCAGTTGCATTTTCTCCCAATCGGAATACCTCGCAACTACGAATAATGCTCTCTTTAAGAAAGTCAAATACACTTGCTGAAAAGCCCGTAACGTTGAGCCACAATAGAGGAAATTTGATTCCTTCAGAGCCGACCATTTTTTTCAGTTTATCTAGTCCATAATCAAACAAATCCTTTTGCAGTGGCACATTTAAGTCACAACTTTGATTAAACAACGCACATTCTTGCCCTTTTGGCAATCAGCCAATGTATTATTGAAATGTTCGTCTGCTTCAAGGATTTTCTTTTCTTCGTGACATAGTGATATATAAACTAACTTTCAAGTTTCAAAACATGTATATTCCATTCAATCATATATGGTGTTTATGAAATTAGGCATGGTTTAAAAGAGGTATGATTAAGGAATGAATGGTTTAGCAAGAGTCTTTTTAAAGAAGATATAAAGGGGCCATAATCCTATTTGTGAAGATTCATATTGCAGAACGTTAGCGTATGTAAATTTGGGCATACCTAATGTGTGTTATCATAGTTAAGAGCTTGTTATCAATGCAATGCGGTACCCATTTGGGAAGACTAAATTATATAAGAATCACAACTTCATTGTTTCATAATATAAAACCATGGTCGTCATTGATAGGTCTTAAAAGTGTCTCTTCTCCATGGAGAGGGATGTCTCGAGAGAGTCGGCGAGACTTCATCATCATTGTTAGTATAATTGTGTAAATAAACGTGTCAACATAATGCGAACACATTTATTCAAATCAAGCCACGCCCTGTGCGTTTGTAAGCAAGATTTAAGTTTCTCATCATGAGTTTGATCACGTGTTGAAGATATGATTTGCATTTAGTTGCACAGTGCGCGTTAATGTTAACGATTTTATTTCGGATCTTTGGGTGCATCGTTTCAGTCTGGTGGTATTTTAACAGCATAATTAAGCAGTCAATAAATGAAAATAAATCCGTTATGCGTTTTATATACAATGTATTAACGAGATTTGCACATTACAAATAAGATGCGTAATAACAGAAGGAAAAGGGCTTGTAAATGTTGACGCGCCTAACGGACTTATACAGTATTCAGTATTTCTACGTTTTGTAAAAATATAACATAAAAATGGCATCATAGCAAGTATAAGATGGTAATTATGGTCATTGAAAATTAAACATGTTTCTTAAGTGTTAAATGTAAATGATTCATTTATAAAACAGTTTTGACATTTTTTTTCTCTTTCGCTTTTAAGTTAAATATAAGATTTAAATAGTAAAAAATGTATACTCTGAAATAAAGTATTTACCATTTTGGCGTTATTCTTGGGTGCGGGGCTCATTGTTGGTGTAGTTCTCTCGTGCATGTTTCCGTTTGTGTTGGTGACCGGGGTCAGATTCGTAGCTGTTTGGTTATTTCTTAGTAAGTGTTTTTATTCCCGTGTTTTCCGAGGAGATAAGGACAGCAGGCACTTACTACATAGGCTATCAATGTAGCCGTCAACAACAAAAACTGAGTAAAGGAAATTACAGCAAACCGAGATGTTAGTACGGTCTGGGTTTTTTTCTCAGGAAAAAACCGTGTATGCCGCTACGAATTAAATTTGCAAGAACAAAAATAACAATTTAGTATACTTATACATCTTATATGACAACGCAGCAGAATGAAAAGGCAATTTTCAAATAATAAATAATTGAATGAGTCAATATTTGAAACCGCTTCATATTACTATTCATGCCACTGCCTTAAAGCGCATTCTCCACTGTGCAGACGAGAATTTTCGTTATTAAACATCCAGGCACTTGATTATATAGTTTTATGATGTTTGCTTGTTTTTTTTGTGCGTTTTTTTTTCTATTCAAGGGACACTACTCTGGTGAAATATGTGAAAAGCTAAAATACTTATATCCCTTTTATATGTGTCTTTTTCTCACTGAATGTGTTGTGTGCAAATTGTCAACTCCTGAAGCAAGCTATTGATATATTTTTTTTATTTTTTTTCCTACAGAAACTGTTTTCCGGATAATATAGTTGCAGCTGCTTTCGCCCGGGTATGTTTATTTTTTTTTTAGATACAACCTACCTACACAATTACGGTCACATAATCGACGTCCGAAGATCTCAGACAACTGTTTATGTAAAACCAATGGCGCACCGCAGACAGGGGCGTGCCTTGGCGATATTAGAGTATACGCACTATTTCTATGGGGGTCCGGGAGCCGTTAATACATTCTGGGTGTTTTAAATACGCAAAATTTGCCTATAACTATCGTTTGTAATGGAAAAGATAATCTTTTTCACTTGTCTATTTAACTTTTCATGGTATATTATGGACATACTTATTAGAAATTAATACAATGTCAACATAACTAAATTTATTTGCGTTACGAGTAATACTAGTAAATCAAGACTGTATACATACTGGAAAAAGGTGGGTGCGAATTTTTTTGGAAGCAATTGTACGCACGTGCGTAAGCCCAGGCACGCCCATGGCAGATCAGCTGAAAGACCTCCCACACGTTTCCGCCCTGACCGAGAATCGAACTCCCGCAGTGGCGGTCTGGGAGTTACATGTAGGCGATATAACCCACTGGGACAGGGGCGTCCCACTAAAGAGGATGCCCTATTTAACAATATTGCCCAGCAGAAATAAAACAACAACAACACACTTCATAAACTAACTTGTGCATTTACTGTCCGATTTCAATCACTAACAATAAAAAACCTGATAACGTACCTCTGTTTCAATCGATAATACATACATAAATTAATTTATATATATGTATTACATATGTGCATTTCAATTGTGAGAAAGACTGATCATGGTTCTTTAAATAACACTCATGTGTGTGTTGTAGCAAACCACCGTGGTTGGAGAATACAAATACAACGTCCCAGTACCATACGACCCAGCTAATGTAACGAATGAAACAAAAAGTAAGTTATGCTTGCCCTTCGACCCAGTTAATGTAACGAATGAAACAAAAAGTAAGTAATGCATGCCATACGACCCAGTTAATGAAACGAATGAAACAAAAAGTAAGTAATGGATGTAATACGACACAGTTAATGTAACAAATGAAACAAAAAGTAATGCATGTAATACGACACAGTTAATGTAACGAATGAAACAAAAAGTAAGTAATGCATGCCATACGACCCAGTTAATGAAACGAATGAAACAAAAAGTAAGTAATGGATGTAATACGACACAGTTAATGTAACAAATGAAACAAAAAGTAATGCATGTAATACGACACAGTTAATGTAACGAATGAAACAAAAAGTAAGTAATGCATGTCATTCGACCCAGTAAATGTAACGAATGAAACAAAAAGTAAGTAATGCATGCCATTCGACCAATTTAATGTAACGAATGAAACAAAAAGTAAGTAATGCATATAATACGACCCAGCCAATGTAACGAATGAAACAAAGAGTAAGTAATGCATGTAATACGACCCAGCCAATGTAACGAATGAAACAAAAAGTAAGTTATGCTTGCCATTCGACCCAGTTAATGTAACGAATGAAACAAAAAGTAGTATTGTACCACACTACCCAGCATACGTTACAAAGAAGAGAAACAACCTTCGCACTACAAATCGCAACTTGTTCTGTATCTAGTATCAGTCGTAGTCGTAGAAATAACCAGTGCGTTCCAAATGACACTTTGCGCTAGTGCTTCTCCAGAGACATTTGGCAGCTTCCACTTAACAAAGCTTGACCATTACGACCATAAATGCATATAAATGAGTTTCGGAAACATAATATAAGAAAAAAAAGTTTGATTTTTAACCGCATTTATATCTAAATTCTTGTGAGGAAATTCCCCGCCCCCCCCCCCCCCCCCCCCCCCCACACTCACCATTAACTTTATTGCTATGATGTTATTTATTTTATAGCTTATGAAACCTTATCGACTGACTATCCAAAAGTACAGACAGACAATGGGATGAATGTGCTGGGGATCGTCGTGTTTTCCATATTTCTTGGAGCGGTTCTCTCTTCAATGGGACCCCATGGCAAACCTTTGACTGACTTCTTCGAGTGTCTCCACCAGGCGACAATGAAGCTGACAATGCTTGTGATCTGGTAGGAACATGATTATGTTTTGGATGTGTCTGCGTAGTTGCCTAGCCTCACTTTTGACCTATTTAACAAATGCTGACGCAAGGCCAATGAAAGAATATCAGAGCCACTCTCACTTGTTGAATTTACAGGGTATACCATATACCGTATTGTTTTTATTAAATGCACCTGGAGCTGTTATATTGAATACAAGTTGGTTCCTGAAATCATAAACAATCCAAAAAATATTTCCATACA
This sequence comes from Sinonovacula constricta, assembly GCA_007844125.1. Classification (NCBI taxonomy): domain Eukaryota; kingdom Metazoa; phylum Mollusca; class Bivalvia; order Cardiida; family Solecurtidae; genus Sinonovacula; species Sinonovacula constricta. Next base: position 65,676,407 of record CM017557.1, read on the forward strand.
GTATTAAAGTGTATAAATAATAAAAATCCTCTTGATCCAGCCAGTTTCTAGTAAGTGAGACTCTTTATCTTAATATTTGCAAAAGGTGCAACCAATTGTTGTCAAAGATTTCAGGATGACGAAACGCAGTACATAGGGTGCCGTGACGAAAAATAAGCCTGTCCTTCTTGCACTAAACACGGTCCTGATAGGCAAGACATTTGAAATTAAAAAGAAACAAACACAAGCAAGTTATCATGTGTACATAATATATGAATGTTACTGAAGTGGAGAGGTGTTGTTTTTTTTTTTGTTTTTTTTTTTTGTTTTTTTTTTTTTTTTTTTTTTTTTTGGGGGGGGGGGGGGGGTGTTGTTGTTGTTTTTTAGAAATAGTTTAAAACTAAAACAATGACGATAAAAATTGTTTGCCTCTATTTACAAAGTTGTTCACCGCTCAAAATTTTTGCAAGAAAAGGAAGAGAATAATTCTCAAACCTAATTCGTATGCAATTATCAACATCGTCTTGAGAAAAAAAGAGGAGAGAATTATTTTTTTACCTAATACAAACTCAACTATATCAACATCGTTTTATTTTCTTCCCAAATAAAATGAACAAAATCTCTCCATCTGATAACTAAAATTTAATGTGTTCAGACATCAAACTCTAATATATATATATTCATTTGGTATCTCGAATATATAAAATCTCATTTACTACAAAAAGATTTTAATCAATTGTGTCGAATGACTCATACACGTCGCATATTCTTTTTAAGGTACTTCTTCTTTAGTCACTAACAATCCAGTCCGACAGTGTGGACCAAAGATTTTTCATCTCAAGTAACCAAATCAGTCTTTCTTACCTGAAAAAAGTCCTTCAAAAAGCTGTTCATTGATGCCCTAGATTTTTTTTCATCAGTAAAGCATAAATACATACTCGTCATTGCAAACACGTATTTCCTATCTGAACAACGCTGCAGAGATAGCTATTTTTAAACTAAGAAAACCACGTGACAACTTATTTTTGAGAACGAGTTTTGTCGTCATCCGTGTAGTCCGCTCTGATGTCGATATCTGTTTTAGCGAAGATCACTTTCATGCTTTTTAATAGATTTGGAGACAATAAATATTTAAAGTGATTTTGGCGAAATGTAAAGTAGCTTACGATATAGGTAGTGTTCCAAGTCGTCTTTACTAAGATTGAAGTTTGAGTTTATGCAGACATTAATCCTAAATATCCCCAAACAGTGGGGAAATATTGTTGCGCTCGTCTGTCTTAAATTGGTGTAAAATTACATACTAGTAGTTTAAATAAACCGACTTGTCATTTTCCTGAAGTGTCCAGAATTTGGGATCTTCGAGAAAAACAGGTTAATTTTTCAAGTAAAGACTGCACAAATACACACCAGCCGAACACGTCTGTTAAGTCATTTTCTACTGATATAAAAAAATATTTTAGTCACTTCATACTATCGACAAACAGACATAAAGCTTTTGATTTTGATCTAATAAATATGTCTATTAAGAATTTGTTTCTTAAGGTTCCCACATGTTCAGAGTCTTGTATACTTTACACGATGGGCGTTGAATTTAAGATTTTCCTCGTTGGTTTGTAGGGACTTTTTACGGGGTAAATGATTTTTTTTCTGATTGGTTACACTCATGTAGTTTGGAATAGTTCATTACATAAAACTGTGCGCCAACTTAAAACTCTGAAAACTAACTTCAATTTCACGAAATTTCGCTAGAATACTGCGATGTGCTAATCATTTTTTCCATGCACTTTGCGATTGCAGGTACTCTCCTATCGGTATCATATTCCTAGTTGCCGTACGATTAGTCGAGATGAAAGATCCAGGAAAGGTGTTTCTTCAGCTTGCCTACTACATGTTGACTGTCTTGGTGGGTCTGGCTATACATGCATTTATTGTGTTGCCAGGTGTCTATCTGATCATCGTCAGAAGGAACCCTTTCGTCTACATGTACAACATGTTGAAGGCCCTGCTCACTGCGTGGGGCACAGCGTCGAGGTGGGCATATTATTTTTGTTCCGCTTATAACCCGCAAATTTAAAAAATGCGCGATCGGATAAGTATATTAAGTTATCTACAAAGGAAATGCAATACGCACATCCATCTACAAAAACAAAAAAGAAACTCGCAAACAATTACAAACCATTCACTGTTCACTCTTCTGTTCTGCAAGCAAGCTTCTCATATCAGTTTTGAATGACAGACTTTATTTCTTTTAACTGAAAACAATAGGATTAAAGTATGTCAAGATAGTTTACCTAAGCATTTTTCTACCACTAATTCATAATTATACTAGTTCATTAAAACATATTTCAGCTATTTTTATAGACTTTAGTATACATTTTGATTTACTAAAGAAAGTAAGACGTTGGCAAACGTTTCTCATCTAAAAAACGGGCAATGTTGTTTTTTTTTAAAACTTTTTAATGTATGTAACAATATATACATATCCTTACCCAAACACCTCATGTAAATAGATTAAAATTACACCTAATAATTTATCATCAGCATTGTTTACTTGGCAACCTTTAAGAAAGGCAGGGGGAAAACCTTCCAGTTATACTGCACGTACTATCTCTACGGGGTGCGATAGGATGGGATTAGCCGGCATTTTTGCCGATACTGTGCGGCGACATTTCTACCATTATAGCACATGGGCATTTATGAGGTTACATAACACTGAAACCGACGAGTCAGGCGTAATGCTGTCCCCTTAGCCCCGAGCGTTAGGAGGGGAGCCACTACTACCAACTTAAAAGTCTTTGGTTTGACCCGTCCGGGTTTGAACCCACGACCTCCCGACCCGCAAGCCGACGCTCAACCACCTGAACTATTGCGGCCGTTACTATCTCTATGATCTACAGGAGTGTATAGTTCATTATAAATGTGGCTAAAGCAAAAGTAAATTTTGAGAATACAACACTAGACATTTACATTTCAGTGTACGTAGATTTATCATGGAAGCAGTAGAATACTACAAATAATTTAACAAAGTAAAATTCTTTTAGCAAAATTAGAAAGTACTTAGTTAAACGAACATAAAAGACACTACATTATCTTAAAATAAGAGCGGTTTACTTGTAGATTTGAGACTTTGATTATTTGATTATACCATTGTTCAATTATGGTATACAGCCTTAACGTTTAGGGATATGATAGTACACGTGAAATATTCGGAAACTTTTGACAACTTTGTCCTGATTACGCTAGCATATGGATTAAGCTCGTCTGACCAAATTCAGCGCTTTCAAAATATAGTTTAATTTAAGACAAACATCTTGTAAACATTTGCTTAAAACTGATTGCATTTCTATGGTGGCATATTCTCACCACCTCTTGATTAATAATCGATCACAATGTCAGATAAATATCTTAACATGAAACTTTGCACTTTGCTGCCATTTTTTCTAATTACCAGTTACCTTTTACTATTTAAAAAGTATTTCGTGATATGTGTATGCTAATAATACGAAATACGTTTTGTTAATCCCGATGAAAAGTGAATATGTTAACAGGACACTTTGCAATTTGCAGGTGGTAAAAATATGCCGCCATAACAGCCTATACCAGTTCCATTAATTAAACGGTATCTAATTTGAAATCGCTGGGCTCAATTTCAACTAAACTTAGTCAGAAGTTTTAGTAGTCAGGTTGAACGAACAATAGTTTAATATTTTTGATTCCTCAAAAACAAGGCTCTGGTAATTTTCCAGATATTGACTACATAGTACAAATTTTAAAATCTACTTCTCTGAAACTACAAATGCTAGGGACTTGATATTTACTATCTATGTTCCTTATTTAGGCTTCTGTTAAGATTCGTCAAAGGATATTAATATGTAAAAAGCATGGTGGTCAGGGTCGTGACCATTTCTCATATATGGATCTATAGTAAACTTCTCATGTTCAGATCTACAAGAGCTAGATATTTAGTATACATATTCATTAGGTAGCGCTCATAAAAAGTGTTCAAAGAAATTTGATCAGTCAAAAAACATGGTTGGCATTTTCGATATATCTGTAATATATTGAATATATATATGTGCGGATAATAGATATGGGTTATAATGAATGTACCAATGTTAACTGACCAGAGAATGATCAGATCTTTATATAACCAGCTAATTATTAAAGTAGAGACCGGTTTTTTCGCTTTTAAGGGTGCGGTCTTGAGGCCCGATAAATAGTCCCGATGTAGTATCAGTCAGCAAGGACGCATCTTCGTTACACTTTACCAATTTTAATGTTCTATCTACTGCTAAACGATCAATAGTTCATTTTTTTCTTTTCATCAATTAATATAATATCGTCAGCACTTTTATCCGAAAAAGGTGTTACCCGAAATATAGTACACATAAAGAAAAGACTTGTGGCGCCCATTTTTGTGTGTGTTCGAAACCGTGTGATGGTGAACTAAGCAATAAACATCCTGTAACTATTTTGTTTTCGCAACTGTATTGCTGCTTGCTTATTATTTGGACTAGCTTCTGTTGTTGGGTTCAACACTATTATAAAGTAAAAGTATCATACATGATATCATATTCATAGCACAATAAGAGACAATAATGAATAGTCTCCACTGATTACTCCCTAAATGTAAGTAGGTTCTTTAATTTGTTTTACTCGGTTTTTCTGCTTGTACTTTTTAAAGTGTTTGCTGACTTTTCTGTCTTTCTTGTGATACCCAGGTTAACCATCATCAACAAACACTTTTATTTTCTTTTTTAAAATGTAAGTAAGAAATTTCACTGTTTGTTATTACAATATGTACAAAAGGAAAGGGAAATAAAGTCCTAGATTTCCAAATAAAAGGACCATTCTATTGTTTGGAATACCTTGGATATTAACTAACAAGGGAGACAATTTCCATTTTACCAATGTACCCTTTTACATATGTTAGGCCTGTAATGGTATTCATTGCAAGATGGTTTTGATATTTTTCTATTTTTCATCGCACACTATCACTGGGAGAGGCGGCATTTTATCTGCTGCAATTTCACTCTATCTCCAAATGAATAACCACTGCAAGTGTATGTTTTTATCTTATGTTGAACAAATAAGGGTACCTCATTACACCATATTTAGCAAAGCCAATGCCGTGTATACATTTAAAGAATAGTCTTGAATTTACATATACAACGTTTACAAAACATCTTTTCTCTGTTGCTCTAGTTCGGCCACACTTCCAGTGACAATGGAATGCTTGGAAATGAGAAACAAGATTGACATCCGCGTTGCTAAATTCGTCGCCCCCATCGGCGCGACAATCAACATGGACGGGACCGCGCTGTACGAGGCTGTGGCGGCCATCTTTATCGCACAGGTTAACTCGATTGGCTTAAGTGTTGGGGAGGTTATAACTGTCAGGTGAGTGCAGTAGGTGCGGAGCAGAGCTCTTGGGCGACTTAAGACAAGATATTATCTTTTTTTTATCTTTTATGTCTGCAACATGATGACATATGTTGCAAATCATGCAAATTCATTCAAATTCTACATACAATATACAAATGTCACAATACATATATTGGGTTGAAGAACAAGTGGATCTTTATATATGACATCATCATGCTATGGATGCACATCCCTCTCTCATTCCATCCCTCCTCATTCTGTCTTTTCATTCTCTCTCGCACACAGACGCCCCTCTCTTTCTCTCTGTCTCTCTCTTTCTATCTTTCTATCATTCACTAGCTTTGTTACAAGGTATAGTAAAAAGAGGAATTGTTGATTTAGTGACTCATCATTCCAATATAACTACAGCTTCTAGAAAGTTTTGGTTTAAAGTTGATTAATTCTTGTTTTGTATATGGCTTAGTTAGGTCATTTGTTGTTTACTTTTGGGTATGGTATCTGTTATTTTTAAATTATATGCTGTTACCATTGTTTAGGGTTAAGAACTAGCCATTTTTTACTATGGGCATCATATTTGTCATGGTCTAGGGCAATTCTTTCTTCTATTTTAATTCTTCTTTGTAGGAGGTTATAAAAAGCGTCAAAATTGGGATGTTCTTGATTCGTTTTGGTTTTGAAAATAAGTATTTCATTAATATAATAATAGTGTTACAAATACTTGTATGAGGACAGTTTGAAATAATATCTAGGATAAGATAGTATCTTGGAAAAGTGACTAAACAATATTAGAGGCAATGTAGCACAGTTTTAAACTGAGGTGGGTTTTTTCTTCAAATGTACAAAAACGGATGGAGTTCCCTCCGAACACATGACCATTGTACATAATCTTCAGAACAAATCGCAATCGAATCACTCTCAGAGCATGGTATGCGTTAATGACGAAGTTGAATGCTTAAAGTGGTTTGAGTTGTAATTACGACTAGAGATAGCTTTTTGCGACTTCTAGCATATACACGTGGGTGGGTCGAACATTTTCTTGGATAAACTCAGCAAGGCATCGATTTTTTTTTTTGTATTTCACCTTCTGAAATTGCTCCATGGTGCGTTTTATGAACATTCGAAACACGTGAACCTTCTTTCCAATTACATGTTTTGGCAAGAATTGAGCTGGTTTAAACGGATATGCATTATTATTTAGAAGTTATCTTAGTATAAATGTGAGTTCTGAAATTTTCATAAACAGCAACATGTAAAACATTAACAATTTCAATGGGTAAACATGCAACTTGTTTTTCAACTTTCAACTACTAAAAATGTCACCTTCCACACATAACTTTTACAAACGATCGTATGTTGATATAAAAGTACTGATAGGTACATGTGTCGCTTTTCGACAATACTTTCAGAACTTTGATACTTTGAATTGCGCCGCTCTTGAGAGTAGTGCCTCTAACGGAATGCATTTTATGGGAAAGAGAGTCTAGCAGGCAATAACAGGAAATCACAGCTGTTCTATGAGACATTTTTAGAGAAAAGAACCGAGTGTTCCACTTTTAACAGAGTAGCTTGCAACAATAACACGTAAATTGCAATTATAAAAAAAGGTAGCAACCAGTAATAGGTATTCGCAAATGTTTGCAATGTCTTGCTAAACACAAGAATTCGAGTATGCCGATGTTGACAATGCAGCATATTTACATATATATGTAATGAATCGACAGTTAAATGATGAGAGTTTAGTTCCTATGATAGCGATCTTCGTTTTTAAAGCCACGCCTTAGATGTCTCCGATCCGTGCTTTTTCTTTTATTTATTTATAATGCGGCATTGTTTGACTCTCATCTAGTTTGACTGCCACGGCTGCAGCTATTGGAGCTGCCGGTATTCCGTCAGCAGGCTTGGTTACTATGACAATCGTCCTAACGGCTGTGGGCCTCCCTACCAAGGACATCACACTGATTCTTGCCATTGATTGGTTCCTGTAAGTTGCCTCACCTCGTTAATCGTTAGTTTGCTTTGTATGCTTTTTATGAAAAGTAAAATGTCATTTTTTTTACTATCACGATTGTGAAACAAATTATTTTAACTAACAAGTGCCTTCCGAAGTCCATCCTATACGTAGAACCAGCAATAAGGCAGCAACTACCTTGGGCAGTGTGCAAAAATAGTCAAGATTACCCAGGGATTAATTACACATCTCATGATTGGTCTGGTTTCGAAAAAAAATGTGACTAGACACAGACATAACGTGACACGCTAACGCCCTGTTGATTGCTCAACCGTTGTTTTTACCTTGAGTTTTTTCTTTCCGCAACCCTTTATCGTCATCGGATCCCACTTTTACTCATAACTGTTCTGCTGCATGGTTCATAGCAACAAGTCGTCCAATGAAAAAGCGCGTTACATTGACGCTACCCTTCAATGTAGTTTAAGAAAAATATTTGTTAATGTCAAGATGGCTGCACTAACCTAGGACGCCTGTTACCAATTGTAATCATTTCAATAGCTGAATTTCCGCGCCGTTTTGGACACGGAGCCAATCAAATTGCTTCATGCATCTATTCATGAGAGCGAAGTTTTTCTGGCCAAGTAAACCACAGTATACATGTATCTATATAGTGATAACTGTATATTTACCGAGTGTTTAGACGAAGGCCGCTAAGCACGTATTGCTCAGCAAATATTGTAGATTCAGATTAGCAGGGATCTGTCAGATCATGTCCAACACTATTTGCGTCTTAATGTCTTATTCCCTTTGCATAAGCCCTTATCTAACTTAAATCAAATGCAAAACTATTCTATCGACAAACAATTGCAATAAAGTAGATCTATTAAACAAAGATTAAAATATAACATATTTATTATATTTTATCATATATATACAAATGAAAACAAATGAAAACATTATTTTATTATAATAAGAATCAAATGTTTTTTTAGTTGAAATGTGAAAAATAATTCGATATATAACCTCCTCCTACAAATAGGAATAACATTGTTAGAACAGTCTTCCGTTAACATATCGCATTGTTATATGTTCTTTCTTACGACAACGCCATTTTTAAGCCATACATGGAACGTACTCATTACTGCAGTAAAATACTACACTATAACTATGAATTCTTTGTCCAATTTTTATTTTTCCTAAATCAAAATATGTAACTAATACATTAAGGTAAAATGGTGTATGCTTGAAAGCAACAACAACAGCAACAACAACGACAACGACAGCAAACAACAACAACAAACACGTTGAGAAAATCATGGGCTATGGCCAAGTTGATGTGTTAAATGTTTTCATTACTATTTTTTCGACAGCGACCGGTTCCGCACAGCAGTTAACGTATTGGGCGACGCTTACGGCGCTGGTATTGTCGCTCATCTGTCTAAAGCGGACTTGGTCGCATACGATCAGGAACACGGCATGGCAGAGCCAGACGACACCGTTGATGTTATAAATGAGCTGCCCTACAAAGCTGACAGCAAAAATGGCGAACTGAATCCAGCGTTCACCGAAAACTACACGGCTCTCGAGAGAAATGGACACCGGTTGTAGATATAGAAACAGACATTTTCACAGAGGTGGAAACATAACTTACATGAACTGAAGTTTTTCCTTCATTTATAAGACCTTATATTATATATGATTGCCATCTGCATAAAAATACACCAACAAGACAACAACAACAAAACCAAAACCAAAACAGTTTGTAAGCATTTCAGTTGGAGTTGGAAAAATCGCTAAAAGAGTAATGACCCTGAAAACTGTCAGTGACTAGAAAAGCTGTTTTCAGTTATTTTATCGTGAAACTAATATATTTCATAGATAAACTAAATGAATAAAAAAAACTGAAACCGGGTAATAGAACCCTTACTTTGAAAGTTGATGACAAATATGGATTTTTCATCTGTGTTTATTACTTATATTTTAGATATTAAATCTACAACGCGATACTAGAAAAAATCCGACTATCGCGTCTTTAGTAATTTAAAGCTTTATGATATAGATTTTTACCTGCAATAAAGGTTTATTGCTAGAAGAATTTCGACTATCACGTCATTAGTAATTAAAAGCTTCAAGGTATAGTTTTTTTTAACTGCAATAAAAGTAAGTTGCTAGAAGAATTCCGACTATCACGTCTTTAGTAATTAAAAGCTTAATGATATACATGTAGTTTTTTTTTATCTGCAATAAAGGTATGGATTTCACTAAAATGATTTAGGGTTATTTTCTTTACGTGTCCAAAGAATGTGTCTTCCTTTAATGGCAATAAGGTGCCATGAGCGTGTGGACTACGCTCATACCAATACAACATTTGGACTCATGTATGAGATATATTTTAAGTAAAAAAACACACTAACAAACGCGGATTTTCATCCTCGAAAAACATTTTCCGTAACCCTATTTTAAGGTAGCATCCGACAGTTTGTGTCCTTGTTCTCATGTAACCAAATAAATTACCCAGATCCAACAGATCCAACAAAATGCTGTATACTGGTGCCCTATATCCACGTGAAAAATAAAGCATAACACACCGTTTGTCATTACAAAAATGTATTTCTCATTCCACGCCACACTGCGCAGTAATCTATTTTTAAACTAAGAAAATTACATTGTCACTTATTTTCCAGATCACCTTACATGATCATCCGGGGTTTTAAGCTCTTAACGTCGATATTTATATTTAAGCCGAAATCACTTTCGTGTTTATTTATAGAATTGGAAATAATGAAATTTTCAAGCAATATATTTCACCATCATTTTAGTTTAACAATTATGGGAATTTTATAAACAGCCTTTACTTGCTGAAGTGTATATCTATGCATCAATTATGCCCAAACTCAAAAGGAACTGTAGTCAGAGGTTACTTGTATTAGATATAGGCAAATTATCGGAAACGACCTTTAAAGTGGTGTTATACTGATCCTCATCGAAAACCGTGTAAAATACTGTATATTTTCCATTTATGATTTTATCATTTATCCCATTTCATGAAATTCATTCATATTAACCTAGTAAATGAGTAGTTTTTTTGGCTAAAATTGCCTTTATCAACATGACCCACTGACGTATAAAATACGGAAAAAACAAACAAACAACAAAAGTATGTTCCTTATGCGGTTTTCTTTTCCAATAAAATGTACTTACAAATAAAACCGTTGGTTTTTAGTATTCAGTTTCATGTCCATAATTACAGTCCTCACGAAAGAAAGTTAAAACACCGGACAGAATTTTACTAGACTAGTATGATTTTTGTCATTTGACAATAAAGATTGGTAAGCAAACCGACTAGTTTACGGACAACTAAGTTCAGTAAAAGGCTGTAAAGCGTTGTTTAGTTTAGTTTAGTATATATATTTTTTTCATAATAAATCAGATTTTCAAAAATGATGTGGCTTAAACTTCTGCTGGACCGTCGGTCCATTTAACTTACAAAATTTAAAGGACCGACAAAGATTTTGGTGGACTCGGGCCACGGTCCGCTGGGTTTTGTCGTAGATTGTTATTAAACCAATTTGTCATTGCAGTTCCTATGATAACAAAAGCTCTGCTTCTTACAAAATACCGACGCTAGCTGTAATTGTCATTGACTTCTGTTGTTTATATTACAATTTTTATATATATATTTTTACGATTTAAAGTTGACTACGTCTTCTATATGTTATAAGATGGCTACCAAAAGAAAGACGCGGTAAAAAATTAAACATACATGGTTGAACAAATAGAACACCTTTACGCTGAACATTCTGTATTTATTGCATTTCGTAGCTTAATAAAATGATACTAATAATCTATTTTTTATCTGTTTTATTTTAGAAACTTGAGAGTTAAGGGTGTTATTAAGCTTTCAAAAATGAGAAAATCTCTTTTAAGATAGGAATTGACAAATGTATTACGGAGATTTGCAGATGCAAGATTTATTCCTAATGTAACCCTATTCTTTAAGTTTTATTGAGATTTATTTATTAAAGTTGAACATATTTTCTTACATAAAATATTTCGACTGTTTCACGTCAGCTTAGTTGATCAGATTATAACAACATATAGCATATACATTCTGCATTAATGTACAATCCAGAACAAGAGATTAATCTATAATGTTTTTTAGAAATTAGTTTTCATGCTTTTAAAATTAGTAAGCACTTCAATTTTTGATGTTTTAACCGGAAGTATGTGGTGAATAGGTCTCCTATATAATGCTATTATGTAAGCTGTTTTATCATGTACTTGTAATAAATACGTACTGCTCATTGACACATACCGTCATTGTCTAACTTTTTACAAATGTTGTAAATATATATATTTTGTTGTTTTATCGCCGTTTTATATATTGTCTCTATTTTTACTGCTAGCAATGCATGCTGCATGTATTTCCCTATTTGTAAATGGTATACGTCTTTATTTTAATCACTTTTTCTTTATCATTGTTTTAAACTTAATTGTGTGTTCTATTTACTAACTATATTCAACTTTGCACATCGCATTGAAATATATCATGTAAATAAAGTCAATTAGTAATATAAAGCCGTGTCAGTTTTCATATATCTCAATCATATTGTCCTACATTTTAATTAAACTTTTATGTGAATTCTAGTCGGAACATTGCGAGTTTAAAAGTACTGTCCGACAGTTCGGCCCCAAATAAACCTCAGGCGTGCGTTCAGTAGAAGAGAACGTTCGCAATCGATAGCGAACAGTAGCTAACAGTCTCTACAGAACGAACCGTTAGCCGTTAACGTTCGCTACCGTTCGCAAACGGATTTCGAAGGTACTCATCAACGAAAAGGAATCGTACAATAAAACAGCGAAAAACATCGTTACCGGTTAACGTTAGCTTCTACGCCTGTATAAATAGTTCATATCATAAAGAAACCCAAATAAGAAACACCAATACGCTGTGATTAGATGATAACTTCGACATCAAAAGCTGCCATTTTAACAATTGTACAATCATCTTTAAAAAGGCTTAATATTTCACAATTAATAAATCCCGCAGTGGCAATATTTATATATCGTGGTCGAGTTAAATCTCTTGATATCTTATAACGAGATATTCTGAACTGCACGTTGTCAGTTGTTCGTAAGTTAAAATAACGTAGCAAATAGAAGTTAATTGGTGATCTTTTTTTCATGTGTTTCGATTATACCCAGTTTCTTTGTTTATTTAGAATTAATTTTTTGAAAATATACCACAATCATGCACACATAGTATTTCTGAAGATAGAAAAATTAATTGTATAAAATGCCTCGATACTAGCGTTGTAAGTGTGTTTCGGAAGCGTCATCTTTCTCGTATACATTGATAATTTGACGAATAGGGCCTTTAAGATACGGAGATTAAATCTGAAATATACTTCACGTAGCAATATATCCATTGATGCTGAGCCAACCTTATTTAGTTTGTTTTATAGTCCTCAAAACATGCGTTGAAATTCTAACGGGTGTTAAATAATGATGCAAATTACAGAAAACTAACAAGAACTAGAATAGAAAACTATCAAGATTTTGACTAAGTTTTACCCCAAGTCGTACGCTTGCGTCATTTCTTCATTTTTTAAAAAAAAGTTTGAACGAAACTTTATATTCTCAGATAACCAAATAAGTCATTGTTACCTGAAAAGGTCCTGCAAAATGCTGCCCTTTGATGCCCTAGATCTGCGTGAACAGTGAAGTATAAATCTTCACTCGTCATTGAAAACGGGTATTATCTATCTAAGTCACCTGCTGAGATTTATTTTTAAAATAAGAAAACCACGTGGCAATTCACTTTTGTGATCGCTTTAAACCGACATCCGGGTCGTCCGCGTTGACGTCGATATCTATTTTTAGCTGAGATCATTATCGTGCTTATTTATAGGTTCGGAAATAATGAGCATTTAAAGTGATTTCTTTTCGTAATGCGTACTGTCGTACGATAAAGGTAGTGTTCAGAATCGTCTTCAATTATAAACAAGTATGAATTTGTGCAGGAATTATGTTAAAATTTCGAGAGAACGTGATAAATATTGTTACGTGCACTAAATAAAGGTAAATTGTCGGACACCACCTTTAAGTTAAGAGACTGAAATTTGTTATTTCATCATAATAAAGTTGCGGAGTAAGCTCGGCATACTGATAACTCCACCTTTTCACTAAGTATGACACATCCGAATATATGCCAAGAATGACATGTCTACTCAATCTAGCAATCAACTTCTCTGTTAAGCTTTTTGAGTTGTGAAAGTTATGTGTCCTTTTTCGGGTCATTTTGAGTATGATTTATGTCCGACGTGTACATATAGCGTATATTTCCGCCTGCTTATAATAAGTGATTAAAGGCAGTAATATCATTAATTATCCCACATTTTCATGTAAACGCACGATACGGTTTCTATTTGTCTTGGTATTATTATTGAACACGGCCCAGAGGACTTACAAGTCAACGCCTTGAAAACATTCAAAATGGCCTTCTTTACTCTTCCGCCACACCGACATCTCATACTACTATTTCACCAAGTAGGGGCCTACAGTTAAAATTTCTTAAATTTAATTGTAATAATATACATCAGGAAACAAACAAAAGATTACTAATGTTGGCATTTAAAAGGAGGTTATAATAAGACATTGTTGTGTATCGGAACAAAACTGATGATACATTTAATAATAAAAAAATATAATTGCATTTATTCAAGAAATAAACCACTTTCTAGCATAAAGTGACAGGTCATGTATTTGCCACCTGATGCATCCGCTACTTTTAAACGAGGTATCCGAAAGTTGACCTAACTAAATGCATGCAACAATATATTCGCGTGGTTTCTGGGAATGTATGTATAATTTCTGCACAAAACTAATCTGAGTAAAGACGACTGTGAACATTACTTTTCAACGCCAATTTAATGTGCAGATATTACCTGTGTTTAAGAATATCATTTGAAAGCACTTTATATGGATATTGATTCAAAGCCGCCCCCACCCCACCCCCACCAACATTTTCTGCATCAACCCCTGATTCAGACTTATTAACTGAAAAACACGAAGTTCAACATATTTCTATTAGGAATAATCGAACAAAAGAATTGCGCTTAGAATTTCGAAAAATAAGTTACAAGTTCGCATTATAATTGGTTCGAATAACAATATTTGTCATCTTAAAATAGAATAAATACATACTTGTTCTAGTGAAAATGACATTAATGAGAGACTAGACGAAAACCATTTTAAAGTTTTTAACATCTATCCTTTGTGGAAATCATACGTTCTTTATAAGTCATTATAAACGTTAAAACATCAAGAGCATAAATTTGAAACAATAATGAGAAATAGATATTTTATACTACATGCAATACCACACATTTTAATTGTTACACAACGAATACATATAAATAAATAAATATATATATATATATATATATATAAACAAAGATTAGAATGCTGGGGAGGAGGAGGCGGAGAAGGAAGGGAGAAAAAGGATTCGGCTGAAGAGAATAAGATGTTTGTCCATAAAGATAGGGCTAATACTGCCTGTACAGAGGGTCAAATAAGCATTTATCCAAAATCGTTGACAATATTAGTATTGATATGGAATATCTCGATCTCCATTTTGCGTGTTAAATCTTTGAGTTTCGGAAAGCAAAATGAAAAGCATTTCAGAACATACAAGCGACATTCTTTGAACCAGAATACGTACAAACAGGTATCGCAGATGACATTGCACATGTTTATGATATCGTTGACGAACTGTTTCATACTTAGATCAATATTGATAACCTTCAGAACCACGTAACTTAGCCCCATGAAGGTGACATTCAAAACAAACAAAAACACAAATAAAGTTGACCTATATGAGTTGATAGCCATTTTAGAACTGTTTTTGTTTTCTTCGACGCCAGAAACACAAACACGTGTTGACGTCTTTCTGGCTATTACAAGGATTCGAAGGTACCCGGTTAGAGAAACGGCGACTATAAATCCCATAAAAAGTGACAGATACGGGGACAAAATTGTCTGGCAGTCTACAAACTGGGCACCGATGTCGCTTTGATGTTTTCTGGTGATCAGGTAGCATAGTATTAATCGAAAGAAAAAAAAACATACCAGTGAAAAAAATAATAAACAACAGGACGACTTTTTGGAATACACCCTTTCTCATGTGTTTCAGGTAAAAATAAGGCATCTGGAAGAGAATCAATCGTTCAGCAGACATAACGCCAACGAGGAGAAAAACAATCGTGCTTGTAGTCTGGATTATCTGCCCTTTGTCTAAACAAAGGGTCAGGCACAAACGAAATAATGGCGGCGGCGATGGAATCGCTAAGTTTACGAGCTAATAGCAAAAGGCGGGTCATTGTGATAGTATTGATTTTCTGGTCAATATCAATGTTGTAGTTTTCATTCGTGTAAAGCGTTGTTAAGGAGCTATTACTTATGATGAGATTTTACATTCCTGACAAGTTGAATATTTTTCGGACAAATTTACACAGTGTAATTTCGGACAATATTTATTTAATTGATAAATATTAAGTTAAAAAAAAAATTAAGTGAAAATTTCAGTTCCCCATATTTCCTTCATTAGGTAATTTATATTGAAAATCATTACATCTGTGTAAAATGCATTCATAGAACATTTCTTTTATGAAAAAATAAGTCATTTTAAAACAAAAGTATAAATGTAATGGTGTTGAGAAAATTTTAATAATTTTAAGTTTTGACTTAAGATGCTTTGTGAATACGGCCCCTAGGAGTGGCATGTTAAATTTGGTAAAGAGATCTTATTATCACTTTTTTATTGCCATTTTCACTATATTTGTCCATTTTTAAACTTGATCATGTTATACAGTCCCATAGAAGTTATTAGTAATAGGTTTGCAGCAAAAAATATTTTTTATGCAGCTAGGATGTTGTTTTAGCTGAAAAATGGTATGCAACATGACAATATGCACTGTGTGGTGTATAGTATTAATTTGAAGAGCTAAAAATGATGGTTTTCAGCATTATGTTGTATCATTTAAAAATTACTAAGATTGCATAGCAAAATATTATATTTTGCATGAACAATTTATACTCATTGGTTATATTTCACTATAAACATTTCTTTCTAGTTTAATTAGCTTTTTGTTTCATCAATTTTTAAGAAAAAATAAAAAATTGACAGGGGTTTGTATACAAGTAGAGTTTGTTATACATTTTGACAATTTCTTTCAAACTGAAATTAAGAAGGCAATGAATTGAAAAATAAATTAATATTAAAATGATTTGCAGTTTATTTTTCAAGATTTATATGTATTTAACACAAAAACATACCTAACTTTGAGCTAGCTTTTGTGTGCAATGTTTTTAATTATGTCATTCCTGCACACCTGCAAAGGGTAATATTTTGTAGTGTCCGCAACAGAGCTTCACACATTACAAAAACAGGAGATACAAAGTTTACTTTGCTGTTATATAAATTGCCTTGGGCACATGTTTCTACAATCTAAGCGCTTTCACCAAATGCCTTAAGTTTTTTTTTGCATTTAATGAAAAGCTTTGTCTGCAACGGTGTAGTGTCCGCAACACAAATATTAATAAGCTTCTAAATAAGGCATTTTTCATGTTTTCAAAGTTGTTTTTGCTAATAAATGTTTGGTTTGATTGCAGTTATATAAAAAAGTGAAATAAATATTATTGTCTAGTCTGATTTTCTGCCAAACAGGACATAACAGTGAAATTAATGTACTTCTAACATGGGCCAATCAGGATATTCAATATATTTTAACATATATAATGTATATACCAATTGATTGATGAAAGACAGACCAGGTAACTTAAAAGAAATAAAAAAGATGTGACTTGTCTAAGACCAGAAAAAGGCTTTACACATTTTTTTTTTAATTATGTGTTTCGGACACTACAAGATGTTTTTCATCCTTCATGTACAAATAATAGGTCTTATTGTTGAAGAACTGATGAAATAATTTCCTTTTATTTTAAAAAGCTTCATCTCAAAAAACTTAATTGATACCAGTTGCAGTCAGGATCAAACACCATTTTTTTGCATTTATCATCTTAATCACATCAATATAAGTTGGTCATTCAAAGGGAGTACTCTTGTAAGAATTCTTAAAAAATCTGGGCTTACCAGTATGTTGATTTCTCTTTTGTTTTTGCCAGACAACTGAACTATTTAGATATGCAAATTAATAAATCGATAGACTATTTACATGAAACATGCATATAATGATATAAAATTATCTAATGAAAAATAAGAAGTTAAAATTAAGCCCAAATGTCAGTTAATGTGTAACATAATACTAATATGGCAACTTATATTGACACGAAGTCTGGTCAGTATAATTATTATTTATGTACAGTGAGTTAGTTCTTCTATGCACTGGGAACTGAAGCAAACATTTATGCATGATAATTCTAAATCAAACTACGGTATATGATTATCTTAAACATAAGCAAGTTAACTGCCATCCCTTTTCATCACCAGCAATGTCATTTGAAATGTTTTAAAATATTACTGTGTGCATGTATACTCAACTCACAGGAAAATTCTTTTAATGTCTTTTTTGTTATTTCTTTTAGATCTGATTAATGGAATTTGTTAAAAATGATTAGAAAATTTATCATTAATTTGATTTTTTTGTTGTTATTTAATAACAATGTCAGGTATACAGAAAGGTATTATTGCCACTAATTTGGTTTTCATTCAATTTGATTTTTAATAACAATATTAAATAATGATTTAAGAGAATAGAGTGTGTCATTTACACAGCTAGTGTGACATTTGCCAATTTTTTCCTTTGAAGGTGACAAAAATTAACAAGAAATGCTATTATAAAATGAAATACTGCTAATGTTTCTGTAAGAAAAGTCCCCAGGAAGCATGAAGTCCAAACAAACACATACTTAATTTGACTTAGCATTTGCATATTCATTGTTATTATTTGCTATCAATTTTTAAGTGTTTTTTATATAAATTAACAACATTAAAACACACAATTTTATCTTCAGTAATTTAGGAAAACTATTTTTTAAAGTTTGCATTGATTTAAGACAACAAATCTGAAGTTTCTACAACATTTAAGACTCCTTATTTTTTATGTTCACTTATTGGTTAGTTTGTATGTTCTACTCTTAAGTTTTTGCATTTTGGCATTGTAAAGATTCTATTAAAATTATTCTATCAACACAAAAATGAGGAGCATGTGTCTAGGTGGATCAAACAGTAAGAATAACAGTATTGTGCAATTCTTAGAATGCCCTAATTTTGAAATAGTGCTCTTTCATACACATGGTAAATGATGAAATATTCAAGTAAGTTAATAAAATGACATAACAAGCATCCCACAATAACTGTATAAGCACAATATCTTTGATTATATTGTAACATTTACATTTAAGATAATATATGTAGTGTCCGCATGGCAATGTAATACTTTCTCAATAAACATAACTAAAACACATTCGTATTGATCACAATGCAAAACAAAATCATTTTATAATCATTTTACAAGAGAACTTATGATCACATATCCGAAATATCACAATATTCGTATTTGTCCGAAAAGTACTCAACTTATTGAAATTAAAAAAAAAAATAACATACGGAAATGCTCCACGAAAAGAAACCTTATCTTTAAAAATTTTATATATACATTTCGATTGAAAATTGAACAATATCCCGATGAACAACTTTTTGAAGTATTTGGTTAACTTACAGCTATCATTGCGTCGGCCATTGTTTCGTCAATGCCAGACTTCTATTATGTTTACAATAGAAGCTGGGAACCAGACTATAGTGCTTGCCCATGCACCTATCAGTTGAGCTACCACTCGAGCGTCGTTAAGTTTAACGTGACGTCGTACGGTGTACGCTAACGTCGCTGCGCAATCAAACGCCAAAAGGACTGTAGACAACATCTTAACGTTTCCTGGCGTTTTCTTTGTTCGACGCATTATAACCATGGCAACGATTGTCACACACATGAAAGTTACACTGAGGCATGTAATGAAAGCTTCAAAGCCGACGGGTAACAGAACATTTTCCAGTTGAAAGTCTTCTGATGGATAAAAATAGTTGTTTCTCTCCGGAACACTGTGGTTGAAATCCTCAGCAGGTTGTTGAAAGGAGACGTTGTGACCGCTTCTTTCCATCCTGAAACTTAGTTCATTTTTTTTTATTATCGTGTGACAGTGCGTTGAACCTTCATCCAACAAGCCAAGCCGAATTATTACCGGAAATAACGGCGCCTACGTCAGGTTGTCATTTTTGGCAGTATTTTCAGTGTTTAGGGAAGTACATTTTCCTATCGCGTGGCTAACCTTACGTGTTTAAAGTCATTCGATAGACAAAACACTGCAGAAAAACGACTTTTCTTATAAAGGATTTCACTTTGACAGCTTGGCCTTTTACGTCCGCGATCGGATATATTTCTGAATGAAACAGTCGATGTGTTCCCATTGACACTTTTATTAAAAGTATGTTTGTATTGTAATGTTGCTGAATAATAAAACCATTGTTTCACAAATAACTAGAGAGAACTTGTTTTGTTTTAGCTTTCTTTATAATAATGGGGTTTAACAAAAATGAAGGTGATGCCAGCACTGAGGTATTCACTGCTTCGATAAATTAGACACATTTTGAGACAATGAAAAACGGTGTTGATAAACTGGTGTACATAGTTGTTTGTGTGTGTGTGTGTGTGCGTGCGTGCGTGCGTGCGTGTGTGTGTGTGTGTGTGTGTGTGTGTTAGATAAACTCCGCGTTCAATGTTGTTGACATATGATAAACAAAAGGTTAAAAGGTCGAGGACTAGGACCGGCAGCAATCGAATCTCCTCGGGTAATTCCGTCCTCGGGACAATCATCCCTCGGATGTATCTGGTGCAATGGTACGAAAATCACGATCGTTTTAGTCGCCGGAAGTCGGAAAAAGAATATGACTAAAATGTAGTTCGCACAAAATATAAACAATGGCATCGTTTGACAGCTGTATGTCTGCTGCGCTGTGTTAATTAAAAATAGATGATTTAAATTTGAAGCCGCCACAAGTTTAACAGGCCTCGTACTGTAGTGAGCTGTCATCTGAGCTGCCATCTTTGTTTTGGCGGCTGTCATAAAAAGTAGTCCGATTTTGTTAAATGGCTAAGGTGATCCGACTACCTACATACATCCGAGATATGATTCGTGAATTATCCGAGGTGTTCTGATTGGCAGAGATAATCTCTATCGTCCTGGTTACTTAATACGCACCACGTGCCACAGGATGGCCGCTCGTGCTAGTGGTTTATGTATAAAGTAGTTCATTTTGTGCCGCATTTTGTAGTCACATTTACATCTAGTTTAAACACCATGGACACACTATTGTGATTGTTTGGGATGTGTACTGCATCGGGATTTGAACACAATCGGAACTCCTCGGGTAATTCCATCCTCTGGACAATCATCCCTCGAATGTATCTGGTGCAATGATACTTAAGAGCGCCGGAAGTCGGGAGAAGAATATGCCTAAAATGTAGTTCGCACAAAACATGAACAATTGCATCGTTTGACAGCTGCATGTCTGCTGCGGTGGGTAAATTAAACCTGGATGATTTAAAACTGAAGCCGCCACAAATTGAAGTTTGACAGGCTTCATTCTGTAGTGAGCCGTCATCCGAGCTGCCATCTTTGTTTTGACATCTGTCGCAAAAGAAGTCCCATTTATTGAAATGGCCGAGGTGATCCGACTACCTACATACATCCGAGAGATGATTCGTGAATTATCCGAGGTGTTCCGATTGGATTTAAACAGTGTGACTTTCATTTCACACCCTAAAATGGTAATACGTGAACTATACGCATCAAATGATGGTGTGCATCGATACTGTTTTGTTTTCTTTAACATTGCACGGCATATTTCCGCTATTAATGACGGAGGAAGACCCCAGACTTATGTCTGGATAGAACCACCAACTGGAAAACCTCCCCACATGAAAGTTCGAACCCACGCGGTAAGGGGCTGAGAAGTTACAAGTCGTCGACTCTAACCGCTCGGCTATGGACTCCCCGTACATCGATACACGTGTATAATGATCCAATACTATTTTCAAACATAAGACAAAGTATCCAACCATACTATCATTTCGCAACATCTAAGAAAGTGCGTAAAGTAAAGGGTTTTTTTTGTCGTTTACAGTTAAAATTCGTTTTCGCTTATGTAACGTAAAAATAATAATTATTGTTAATAGTTTTATTTTAGAAAAACAGCAACAACAAAACAATAGTGTATGCACCGACTATTAGTACAAAGTGAGATTAAATAAGAGATAAATATGCAGTCATTTTCTCCTATTTATCCGGTTTGCAATATTCCGCGTTAATTGCTCTCCTACTGTGCAATGGTAAAAATGTGGAACAAGCACATTCAATCGAGAAACGAAAAACAAAACCTGGGAGAGAAAGCTAAGTAAATTATTGCTGTCACGAAATTAAACGAAAATTAACACAAATGTAATTTTAAAAAAAATCCTTAAACAGAACGTTTTGTATAAATGCAGCTTAGTTAAACGTGACGAGATTATTAAAACGAAAATATACCTGTCCTGCTGTGCCTACCGGTATTTACTTAACAAATTTGGTCCATCGATGCAATCCTTCACAGTCTTCATCACAAGCGTATTAAAAGTGGAAGGGTACTTTCTGTCCGTTATCCAGATATGACAACTATCCAATATTGGCTTTATTCTACTATGTTAGTGAACACCAAGCCGGCTAATTGCAAATTTCAATGACTAGGTCCTGATGTGCTCGTACCACTACGTTGCTTATGCAAAGCATGCATTAATTTATACAATTGATATTGTTACGAATTCTAAAATTGTAATACAAAGAATGAAATTATAAAACATATAACGGAAAACAAGAAAGAAGCTACTAAAACAACACACACACACACAGACACAACCAGGTAAAAGAGTTAAGTTGTGTCAACAAATACATTTAAGCTCAAAAGATACATATTTTTAAAGTAAACTTTGCTTGTTGACTACTTAGGTCGAAGTTAGGGTCCCTTTCCGTCTAATTGTACCACGCGCTTATTAAATAGTCACGTTTCAAATCATATAATTTACTTTTTCATTCATTAAAGTAAAGCGTACACCCAAAGATAATCAACAGAAGAATCATTTGCGAGGCTAAACCTTAAACTATATTACACAAACTTTTTCCCCGATAATTGGGACTATTGGTTACTACTTGCGTCTGTGCAATACTGGGTATTATATATGCAATTATAATGAAACCAGTCGAGAACAAGGTCTGCCTTGTTACTGAAATGCTGATCGCAAAGGACCGAATGTCGTTTCTATGACAACGATTTTACGTCCGAACGTCGTGATGTAACACAATACAGCACAGTGTTTTATTATGCTTGACTTGCACTTTTTTGTAAACACGCTATTAGGGGTTTGTAATCCATAAATTTTAGTATGCTTTGGCATCGAACCCTCATACGACTTTTTTTGGTGTTGTATGTAGTCATGCGCATAGCGCTTGGCTTCAATAGTATGCAAGATCATAATCATTATCTTTATCATAATCTTTATCAACTTTATCATATTAATCATCATCATAATTTATCATCATCATCATCATCATCATCATCATCATCATCATCATCATCATCATCATCATCATCATCATCATTAACAACAACAACAACAACTGCAGCAGCAACATCATCACCAACATCACCATCACGTCACTACCTCCACCACCATTGATAAATAACATGCATATTGAACAACACTCTTGATTGGTGTCTTTATGGGATGCGCGTGCCTCTGAGTATGACTGCATAATTGGTTAATGTTCTACTTCTTTTTTTTTCACGATAATGTGACTTTATATCATGTCATAGCCTTTCTCTGTGATGGTGGAGGGAAATAAAAATATATTTTATCGTTTACTTCAACACAAAGCAACATGCTTAAAATATTTTTTATCGTTTACTGGAAGACAATAACCTGCTTAAGTTATTATTTCACTTCTAATGCAGCACAACATGACTATGAAATGTGAACCGTTTAATAAATCACAAACCAACCTATAATTTCCAAGATATTTTTATCGTTAACAGCAACACAAATCAATCTGCTTAAGATATTTCTATACTTAACTGCAACACAACCAAATTGATTTAAACATTTTAATGTTGACTAAAACACAAACCAACCTGCTTACGATATTTTATCTTTAACAGCAACATAAACCAACCTGCTTAAGATTTTTTATCGTTAACTGCAACACAAATCAACCTATTTGAGATATGTTTTCCGTTTACTGCAACACAAACCAATCTGCTTAAGATATTTCTACCGTTTACTTCAACACAAACCAACCTGCTTACGATATTTTATCTTTAACAGCAACATAAACCAACCTGCTTAAGATTTTTTATCGTTAACTGCAACACAATCCAACCTATTTGAGATATGTTTCCGTTTACTGCAACACAAACCAATCTGCTTAAGATATTTCTACCGTTTACTTCAACATAAACCAACCTGCTTAAGATATTTTTATCGTTCACAGCAACAATAAGGAATCTGTTTAAGATCTATTACCGCTAATTGCGAGACATTGTTATACATTGATTTTGTACGTAAACTAATGCTGGAACACAAAGCCAAAGAGAAGGAAATTTCAGTAGCATTATGTTAAGTTGTATGTAGACAAAATAACTGTCCAGCCGTGCAGCCTATGTCGGTGCTCGTCAAAATGTTAATTGATAGCCTGTAGCCATTATAAAATGTGTCATGTACTAACAAAAGCATCAGCTGATATAGAGACAGCGAGCACTTAGTGACCGTTTCATTAGATACAAATTGTTACATTTTGCCATATGAATGGCGGCAGTCGCGATCTTGAAATCAATGAAGACCCGAGAAAGGAAATATGACATGTGTTATTTTTATCTAATGAAGATACACAAGCTGCTATCTTTGAGCAAAAGAGGCAGACGGGTTCTGTAGGAATGTGCATTTGTTGGCGAATTGTTGTTTGTTGTCCAAATTTTTATATATTTGCAGGTGTGGGAATATATGGTGACACTCTTAGAACAGCATAAAACATAACAATAATGATATTGCTGGTTTTGTTCCAGGATGTTCCAGGTTGACATGATAGATAATCTAAATATTTAAAAATGCGCCATTCAAAATTGTGTTTGAATTTCAGTTAAAACATGAACACATGCCACTTCTGTTGCAAGCTCGAGGTGCTGAAGTCTTTGGTTGAAATCGATGAAATAACGTACATGTAATTAGAAGAACATCGCTTATTTTTAACCACATTATAATTAAACTTTGCATATTTAATTGTGATTGGCGTTAGAATTAAATTGCCAAACTGAAAGCATACCGGTTTAGCAATTTATTTGACATCATTTTAAATTATTAAGATCAATGACTACCGCCAATTAACCATGTTTTAACAGTTTAAATATTTAAAATCAAACAACGACTTCATGTTATGATCATGCTTTAAGTATGTCCGTCCCTTAACAATGGCTAGATTTAGGTTTTAAGACTTGACATTTTCTGTTCAAATGTACATAACTGTATGTAAGAATATTTTTACACGATTATTTGTTCTCTTTGTAATATACTAATGAGCTATAAATATAAATATGTAAAGTATCGCTTCTGATCTGTTTGTCATTACATACTTATTTATCAACATATTTCTGTTAAAGTTAAAAAATGGCATGGTTGTAAATAATACTTTTTGATTTAAAAATATTCGAGAGAGGACATGCGTGGTTGTAAAATTAAAACAAACACTTAAAAAAGTTTAATAATAGTTTACATTTGATAAAAATATGTCACTTTATAATATACATGTAAATATTATAGCATACACAAACAGCATTAGATTCGTGATTTCAATTAATAAAAACCAGGCAGCTAAACATCTTGATGCGAAATATCAATTAACCCTGGTTTTAACAAATCGGTTCACGCCATTCTGGCTCACATAGTCTGTGGTGCACCCCATCTTATGTTTTACCTGATTAAGGTAATCTCCGTAGAGCAAATGTAATACAGCACCTTCAATTGATGAGTATCCAAATTAGGGTTAAACTAGGGATTGAGGGTTCGAATCCCGGTATGGGCACGAATGGTCAACTTCTGGTTCTACTTTTTTTCACTTTTACAAAAATGTCTGCATCACTCTGCCAGATTAAGAAGGAAACATGTATAATTTTTAATTTTGTAAATGAATTTTAATTGTTTGATTTGTGCTAAATTCGTTACCTGTAAATTCAATGTCTAAAAAATCAAAACCATGTGGTGAAATTATTATTTTGTTTATTCTGCAGCATCAACCAAAATACTTCAAGAACATTTTGGGCAACTCTGAAATAAATCGTGTGGCTATAAAGAGCTCGTTTTATCCAATAAAGTGTAATCAGCAGAAAAATCGGGAGAATCAGTCTTAAACGAGTTGGGGTTGTAAACAATAAATAACATATTTGGGATGGCTTCAGCCAAATCAATCAATGTACATGTTTGGTTGGTTTGTCTGAAGCTATATCTTTTTTCGAAATGATACTCAATAGAAGTACACTTCTCCCAAAGAGGATGCAACATAATATTTGGAGTTTGCTTATTTCTAAAAAGGAGACACATAGATTATGTATGCAACAACCAACTCAGCGACGGCATACTAAACGACTCTTTATTTGCGTCTGTTCACCCGCAGTTTTTGGGTCCTATAATCTATACCGGTTACCCATTCCGTTCCGAATGCTACCCATTCCAGTTCTGACAACCAATCAGAAAGCGTTTTACAACTGGTTGCAAGTGTAAACAACATGGCGGACGGTCACAAGTTAGGCGAGTATAGTTTATGTTCGTACACTTATTTTCAATTACTTCAGTTACAAGTCTGTTAATGTCTTGTAGACAGAATGGTTTGTACAGGTTGAGAAAACATTACCTAGCAACAATATGAACATATCACTTACGTTTGATTATCCAAATAAACACTTTTACTAGAATGACTGAAATTAGAAAACTTTGTAAGTTTTAAGTTGAATGGAGCAAGCCAAAGCCTTTCGAACTTTCGTTCATGTTTCTCCCGCCTTCTGTATAATTAACAACCCCTTAGAGTTGACCGACTATAGTAAAACATTCTGAATAACATATGAAAACTATAATTTCTTCTCTATTTTGACTGAATCAGGTAATGTAATGCAGTGTTCCCATTGTCTTTTATGTCGTGTTGATATAAAGTAGGTTTGGGATCGGCTTAGGGGAGCAAATGTTATTTTTTTGTTTTACTATATGGTATGGCAGGAGAATCAAAAAAATGTATACATACCATACAAAGTAAAAAAAATGAATACCAGCATATAAAATGATAAAACACAAATGTGATATGCTCTAGCTTATTTTAGGATTACTTTTATGCTATATTGATAGTTGTTTGTGATACAAAATTCAGGAAGGAAAATAGCTCAGTGGTAGAACCTCTGCATTTGAACACAAAGACATATAAATTCTGTTTAGTCTTTTATTTTCATATGTTTTTATATTGGATTTAAAATGTCTAAATATAGCAAACAGGGTAGGTGACATCACATCATAAAAGTGCAGTTTGTAAGGCTCATACAAGTGTCATTGTAAATTTTGAAACAGATTCTTACAATCGACCGGCCACAATAGCTCAAGCGGTAGAGCGTCGGCTTACGGATCGGTAGGTTGCGGCTTCAAACCCGACCCGGTCAAACCAAAGTGTTTAAAGTTTATAGTAGTGGCTTCCCTCCTAACGCTTGGCGCTAAGGGGACAGCATTACACCTGACTCATCGGTGTCAGTATAATGGGTCGACCGGGTTCAGTCCCTGGGTATCTCATAAATGCCCCTGTGCTATAATGATAGAAATGTCGCTTCACAGAAATTGCAAAAATGCTGGCAAATCCCAATCCCAATCCCTTACACTCAAGCGACTATCATTGAAATTTATAGGAACTTTTCAGAACATTTAACCTACATAAAGAAATCATATATTGTACAACTCAGTAAATATCTTTATTAAGATTATATTTTTCTATGTGTGATAAAATAAAATAGCAACATTTGTGGATCAAGGTTTGTGGAGATGGATGCAGTGTTTAGCACTGGTTTATAAAAAGACAGTAGTTGTTTCCCTTTGTCTAATATGCAGTTAATTGCCGGTATGATGGTTCTGGTTTAGAGAGCATTTTAATTGTTACCGAAATTTGACCTTGCTTGTTTTTATGAATTAACAAAGATGTCACTTCTGTTATCATTCTGGTCTTATCTTGTTTCTTATCCGAACATTATGCAATCAGTTATCCCATGATTTGTGACATATGTTTACCATGAAAGAATGCAGTAGTGTTGTATTTATATTTAAACTTACAAAAAAACAATGTGTGGCTGCTAACTTTTGAGATCACATCTTGAGATTGAGATTAATACATTATCTGGGTTATCCGCTCTGACATTGATATCTGTTTTTAGCAGAAATCTTATCATAATTATTTACAGATTTGGAAAGAATGAACAGTTAAAGTAAATTTTCATGACTTGTAGAGTAGAACCATTGATATAGTGTTCCAGCCAGTGTTTATTTAGACTGAATGCAGAAATTATACCTAAATTCCCATAAACAAGGGTGTGATATTGTATTTGATTAGGGATATATCCAGGGGCAGAGGATGGATGCATCCCCATCCCCTCCCCCCTGCCAACCAGGTAAAAGAGTAGAGTTGTGAAAAAACATACATGTAAGCTTAAAAAAATACTAAGCTTTTTAAAGTAAATTTGTCTGTTGACTGCAAGTCCCTTACTGTGTTTATATATAGTATTTACTGTAATAAAGTTGAATGGATCTTGAGTCAAACCTGCCTTCCAAAATTTCTGGATCCAACCCTGTATTTTTTTATAGGCAAACTGCCAGATACCACCTTTCAGGTATGATGAATTAGATGGAGATGGTGGTACAAGAGGTATGTGCATCTTCTTTTGACATTTTCAAAAAGTATACCTCCAGTGCTGCTGTTTCACTGTTTGCATCATCTTTGGCCCTTTATGTACACATTCGGAAAAAACCCTTTAAGGTAATAGTATTGACACTCAAGATTGTTGGTAGGTGCTCGGTCTTCCTACAATGTTAAGTAGCTTCTGCACATTTGAAGAAAGTTAGCATCATTTCTAAAAATATCTCTCTCTTCCGCTGTCTCTTTCTCCCTGTCCATCTGTCCCTCGGTCCGTCCATCTGTCTTAAAAGCAACAGAAAAAATTAAAAGCAAAAGAAGAAAAGAAAAAAAGAACTTTTACATTTTTAGATTTGGAATGACATCATACTGTTCATATATCATTTTTAGCTCACCTGAGCACAACGTGCTCAAGGGGAGCTTTTGTGATACCGCTTCGTCCATCGTTTGTCGTCAACATTTTAGCTTGTGAACACACTAGAGGCCACAGATTTTATTCAATCTTCATCAAACTTGGTCAGAATGTTTGTCTACATGAAATCTTGGATGAATTCGTTATTGGGTCCCTTGGGGTCAAAAAGTAGGTCACTAGGTCAAATTTTAGAAAAAGCTTGTGAACACACTACAGACCACATTTATTGTCCAATCTTCACCAAACTTGATCAGAATGTTTGTCTGCATGAAATCTTGGATGAATTTGTAACTTGGTCACGTGGGGTCAAAAAGTAGGTCACTAGGTCAAATCTTAGAAAAAGCTTGTGAACACACTAGCAACCACATTTATAGCCCAATCTTCACCAAACTTGATCAGAATGTTGGTCTGAATGAAATCTTGGATGAATTTGTAACTTGGTCACGTGGGGTCAAAAAGTAGGTCACTAGGTCAAATCTTAGAAAAAGCTTGTGAACAAACTAGAGACCACATTTATAGCCCAATCTTTACCAAACTTAGTCAGAATGTTTGTCTGCATAAAATCTTAGATAGATTCGTAACTGGGTCACGTGGTGTCAAAAAGTAGGTCACTAGGTCAGATCTAAGAGAAAGCTTGTGAACACACTAGAAGCCACACTTATAGGCCAATCTTCATCAAACTTAATCAGAATGTTTTTTGTCTGCATGAAATATTGAATGAGTTTATTATTGGGTCACGGGGTGGGTGGAAGGGGGTGGGTGGGGGTGCAATAAGTAGGTCAGTAGGTCAAATCTTAGAAAAAGCTTGTGAAAACACTAGCGACCACATTTATAGCCCAATCTTCACCAAACTTGATCAGAATGTTGGTCTGAATGAAATCTTGGATGAGTTTTTTATTTGGTCACTTGAGGTCAAAAAGTAGGTTACTATGTCAAAACTTAGCAAAAGCTTGTGAACATACTAGAGACCCTATTTATTGCCAAATCTTCACCAAACTTGGCCAGCATGTTTGCCAGTATGAAATCTTACATATGTTTTGAAGTGAGTCATGTGGATTCAGAAGGTTACTTGGTGAATACTAGAAAATTTTATCAACCTAGTGGCCACACTTATGGTCCAGTCTTCACCAAAGATTTCTCTACTTTAACTTCTTTATACATGTCTCTATATTAACATATATATGAGTGCCGCTGCAGTTAAATTGGGCTTAATGACGTCAAGTAAATGACTTAAAAATGAGGATAATTGACATCATGTTGTAAACACAACTATTTGGCTTGATCTGTCAAGTTTCTCATGTGACTCACTTCTAAGCTTTGCTTATTTGAGTGTGTTACATTTACAACATGCTCATCTAGACGATCAAGAATTAAACTGTGAATGAAACTAATCCTTTATATTCTTTGTTCACATTTTTTTTAGTTTTTTTTTAACCTTTTCTTAGACATTTTCTAGACATAAAGGCATTAAAAAGCACTCTTTCCTTTCATGTTGTGCTGATATTCCCATCAGTGTTAACACTGATTTGCTATTAAAATGTTAACTGTACATAGCACTTGAATGAAACAAAGAATCAGCTTAAATTCACCATATAATTTTTTATGTTCTACATATTTTTTGTACAGGTTCTGTGCCAATATTTGAAGACAAAAGTATACTATTGTCTTACCTTAAAACAAAATCAATCCATATTTAAATAGCTAATTATTTTATGAGCTTCTTACATGAACATGGTATTATCTGTGACACTCTCTGGGATGCTAATGGTAGAACATACAATGAAAATTACTGTTTTGATACTGGGACATTAGGTATGAAGCATTTAGCATCATTTTGTGACTAATTTATCAATATATACATGATGTTTTACTGAAAATGAACATGGATGAAAAATACAAATCAACTTTATGTATCATGAGCCAAGCATTTGCCAACATATTAAAGGAATCAACAGCAAAAAGCAAATATAAAGGTTCCACGACTGGTTGGTCGGTGTCAGGATATGACTGTGACTGGGTGCTGTACATGTATCATGCCAGGTGTTCATGGCATGCTATATACAGTGAAGGCAGCACTATTTCTGTTTCAAGTGGAGGCCGTCTCCAGATAACTGAAATACTGTTGGTGGGAACAGAAAGTAGGTTGCATATGCGTGGAAAGGGTTTAACCAATGAACATAATGTTTTGTTACAATATAACAAATCCTTTACATATAATTTAATAAGGTCGTAAACTTTTATCAACATGTAGAGTTATTCAGTCAGAGAAAATACCAGCAGTCGTAAATGAAATGGAGATAGAATTTTTTGGCCATAAAAGTTATCAACATAGTGTTGTTAGACTGTATTTTTATCATTGGAATGACATTTTTAGGCCTCATATGTTATTGACATAGAGGTATTGAGTCGTATCTGTTATTGCCTTATTGGCATTGAGTTATTAGGCAGTATTTGTTATCGGCATAGACTTATTAGGCTGTATATGTTATCGACATAGAGTTATTATGCTGTATAACTTATTGGCATAGCTTTGTTAGGCAGTGAAAGTTACCAACATTTATGCCATATACTTTATTGATATTGGATTATTATGCAAAATACGTTATCGACTTAAAATTGTTAGACCGTATAATTTATCAATATTGAGATATTATACAGTATAGGTTATCGACATGGAGTTATCAGACCATATAAATTATCGACATTGATTTATGGAGCAGTATTAGTTATTGCTATGGCGTTATTCTGCCATAAAATTTATCAACATAGTATTATTATGTTGTATAATTATTTAGCATAGAGTTATTAGGTCATGTTTGTTAGCAATAGGGAGTAATTTGTCCTTATAACTTATGGACATGGACTTATTAGGCAGTATATATTTTAAATGATAAATTTAGACCGTATTATTTAAAGACATTGGCAGGATAGCTTATCATCATCTATATATTAGGCTATATAAAGTACAACATGGAGTGATTAGGCTGTATGAATAATATACATGGTGTTATCAAGCTGTATACCTTACATACATTGTGTTGTTAGGCTGTATAACTTACAGGCCTTCAAACTCACAGACATAGAGTAATTTGGCTTACTTATATGAAGTATCTGTGCTATATAAATTACCAACACAGAATTTTTCGGCTGTATAAATTGTTGAAGTTGAGTAATTAGGCAGTACTAATTGTCGACTTGGACTTAAGGACTTAACAAGCCTTATTACTTATTACTCGCAATACAATGTGATGTCTTTTAACCATTTCATTGTCTTTGATCTTAATTTATAAATGACCATAAGTCCAACACTGATTGATACAGTAGAAAAATGATTTTAATTCCATGATGGTAAAAGATTGAATTTCTTAATCTGCACAATTTTGTTCTGGAAGTACCTTCGCAACTTATAACTGAATTGAGGCATAATTCCACCATTTAAACCTGTAAAAGCCATCTCGAGATATGAGTGAAGTCGACTTTCGTTTGGAGAAATATGGTATGAAAAAAAAAAGCCCAGTTTTCCAGGAGCAGCACTCATATATATTGATGTAAGGTAAAATTAAATAATGTTGAAATTGGTAATTTTGTTACTGAGAGAAAAATTGTTACTGGAACAAAGAAGTAAATAAACAGAATTATTTAAGTTAATGTTTAAAAGTTATATTGTAAGTGATTATAAGCGTATGTCTAATTATATTTAGTAATAAAACCTATAAACAGGGATGGATACAGAGGGGGGTGGGGTGAATGCATCCCATCCCCCTCCACTAACCAGGTGATAGAGTAGAGTTGTGAAAACACGCACATATAAGCTTAAAAAATACCAAGCTTTTTAGGTAAATTTTGTCTGTTGACTGCTAATGTCCCTAACTGTGTATATTTATATGTATTATTTAATGTGGTAAAGTTGCATGGATCTTGATTCATAACCTCCACCCATCACCCCCCACCCCCCACCCAGCCACCAAAATTTTCTGGATCCACTCCTGCTTATGAAAGCATCTTGATCACTGTAGTAAGTTGGTCACATTTGCTCTTTTTAAATTTCAAAGGCATACATTGTTGAACCACAATAAATAATGGAAGATTTTTTTTTCTGTTTTTACTAGGTTATTATGTGATCATCACAGACTGTTTTGTTTATACATTGGGAGAATAAACAGCACCACAATGTATTTTAACTAATTTTAGCTGACCCTACCTTCAACTTACACATGAATTAGACATGCAGTTATATACATATGTTATGTGTTTGTGTCAGATATTACCAACACAGTAGTAGTTTTGGTAATAACGCTGTAAATCTTGCTCCAGGTACAACAGAAGGCTGCAGGTTCAGTCCCTGGCAATGACAAACCAGTCATTAAAATGGTATTAAAAATGGTAGTGGTATATCTCCTTTGCTAATGCTGAAGCAAATATAAGGGTTGTTCCATGAGTGGTTGGCCCGGAGTCAGGATAATGTGACTGGGTGTGGTATCATGCTAGGTGTATATGGTGGTGAAGGCAGCATTCTGTCTGCTTTAAGTGGACTGTCTCTTAAATAACTGAAATACTGTTGGTTGGACAATCAACCCAATCAACAAACACATCGTGCTGTTCTTTGTGTTATGTTTTTAATACTAATTCGTATATGATATATATAGCCACTGTTTTGCATTTTACAAAATAATTCAAGATAACTTTTAAGTGACGGAAGATTTTTCTACATAAAGAATGATCTGTTCAATAATTTACTGGAGCCTTCCATTATATTGTTGATGTTAATGGCACTTAAAACACATTATTATACCTTTTTACACTCTGATTTAACTCTAGTGTAGTGGAATCTTTGTTGTTCTGTCATATCCCTTAGTACTTAAATGTCTTTCATAGGCTTGCCCTTAAACATGACATTTAAGGGATGCCACTTTTAGCATTAGTTCAGATGATTCTGTCCTATTAAGTATGTGAAAACTTATATTAAGATGCGTTATCTTTAAACATAGATTTTAAATTATCAATAATTTATCATCTTATAGACAACCTTTTGAATATAACTTCACGGTTATTAAACATAATTGATTTAATATACAACTCCTGTAAGGTGTCTCTATGTTTAATTTACCAGTGAAGTCCCTTCTCTAGATGAATTTCTGATTGAAATAAAATCAATAACCTCATACACCTAGCCCAGCGATGAGCGTCTTTGATTCATCGCAAAAGTACTTGGCTGAAAGAATGTTTGAAATTTTCAATGGTTTTATTGAAAGCATTGAATTGGAATATTGTGTTATTGCTAGTGGTGTATAAATGAAGTATTGAAATGTTTGTTTACTGATTTGACCAACTCTCTTTTCAGACATGCAGCCGTATAAAAGGTGCCAAAACTGGTTGCATCCAGGTAGAGTTTAGGGAAGTATTTGTGTTGACAACATCAGTGACGGGGGACCATAATAGAGATAAACTCTCCAACATTAATTTGTGAACATATAAACTAATCTGATTTTTTTTCCCCCACATGAAACTTGATCTAGTGAAGCTTAACTTGGACATTGAATTATACAAAGTAAAAACCCAGGTGACATTTGGATATTAATTTCAGATATCTTGATAAAGAGTTGATCATTATTTTTCTGAGTGATCAAATTTACCTACTGTTAGTGTGTGTTGAATGTCGGTTTTTATTGTTATAAAAGGATCCTAAAAGGAGAGTTTTTTGTTAAATTACAACAATGGTTATGTGATAACCAGCAAAAGATGAATCAAGAGAGGAGGTTGTGAATTGTTCAGAAAACCACACACACACCACAAATAGGCAAAGAACAGAAGGCGATAGACACCGTGAATGTACACAGCTAACCTGGTAGTCAATTCACCAATCATGGCGGGTGTGTTTCGTTGTAAAGACTGTCATATGAACTTTCAAACTCAGCAACTGTTAACAAAACATAAGACAAAGTTTTGTGTCGGCAGTGCGTCAGACCCAGATGATCTCCAGCTTCGGAGGGGATTAAGGTCCACATCACCTCAGAGGATTATCTCCCCTGATGACAAGGTATGAAGATTTGCATCATAATTATCATTTGTATCATCATCGTTATCACAATCATCGTTATAATTTGTAATATCATCTTCCTTTTGATTATATCTCATCTTAATCAATATTTCAGTCGCATTGCGATGCAATGGATATCTACAGGACCAGAAATAGAATTTGTCAAATGATAATGTATCTTTTGGGCATAGATCATGCATTAAAATCCAAAGTATTGTCACAGCAACATCATCATCATCATCATCATAATTGTTGTTTTTATTTTAGGAAGAGCATAATCTTTTGTTTACAGATTATTATTTTCATGACAAAACCCATGTTTTACCATGTTTATTTCTATGCTGTGTTTTATCACAATGGTTTAATTAAAATTGACAGCATTTCATTCCAGAATAGCATCTTCAGTTGTGCTGATCGCATTTATTTGCTTTAATATCAGAATGTTCATTATGAGTATTTATTGAAAAATGTTGTTTGCTTTCTTACATGTTAATTTTATTTACAATAATTGTATTTATTTTATGAACCAGTTTGAGCTTTTTATTAGCGATTCTAATATCGTTAAATAAGAAATGATCTCACAGCCTACAGCTTGGGTTAAAAGACGTAGATTCAGATCAACATGTTGTCCACTTTTTGCTGCCAAAGCTCTAGCAATATTTCAAGTTAATTGACCCTTAATAGTCATTACCATAGATTAATAAAAAAGGGACAAGCATGTCTTCATTAACAAGTATAACCGTCAGACTGTTTAGAAATTTAAAAAATAAAAATACCTAGTTTACGTGGAAGTTACAAACAAAGAATAAATACAAATAAATATAAAAAGAACACCTTTTACCGAATTAGGACCTGCTTGTTGAGAATGTGTAAATCGCGGAAGTTCCGAAATTCGGAAATTCGGAACACCTCGCCCATTTTTGCTTGCCTATTCTCTAGCGAGAACGAGAATGGCCAAGGAGATCCACTCGCAAGTACATTTCTAAAGCGTCGCTAATAACTGATCACTGACCCTAATCAGTAATAAAAATAATTAACATTTGTAATTGATCAATATTTTTGTCTGTTTAAATGCTTCGTTTGTTATATTTATTGTAAAAACAAAGAAGAAAAAAGTCACTGAATTTTTTTGACTACAACAAGGGATTTGATCTCTATGGGCCATAAACATCAGAACATGCCCATAACCACTGCGCTATTCCACGACTGTCATCTGTGAGTGAGTAAAATTGATATTTTGTATAAAATGCCATTTTATACGCTATCGCTCTTTTTTTAGAAACAGAGAAAATAGTAAATTTTAAACGAATAACCAATAGTTTTCATATGATTTATAAACATATTAATACAAAAAACAACTTTACATATAATAATACTGCATACTCGCTATAGTTATATATAAAAAGAACATCATTTGCCGAAATAGGACCCGTACATTGGGAATGTGTAAAATGCGAAACTTCCGGAATTCGGAACGCCTTGTCCATTTTCCCTTGATCATTCTCTAGCTAGAATGAGAATGTCCGAGGACATCAGCTCGCTAGTGCAAAATTTTTCAGTATTCCATATATGGGCGGCGCTCCAGCTCGTTGCCAATAAACACAGCCTCAGGTTAAAGGTAAATGGCTATAACAATGAAAAAATGTCTGTCAATGAATGAAACCATATAAATTTTAGGATTGCCTCTGAATTGTCTGTCAATTAATGAAACCATATAAATTTTAGGATTGCCTCTGAATTGTCTCTCAGTGAATGAAGTCATATTATTTGAAGATTGTCTCTGTGATTTGTCTCTCAATGAATGAAACCATATAAATTTTAGGATTGCCTCTGAATTGTCTCTCAATGAATGAAACCATATAAATTTTAGGATTGCCTCTGAGCTGTCCCTCAATGAATGAAACCATGTAAATTTTAGGATTGCCTCTGAATTGTCTCTCAATGAATGAAACCATATAAATTTTAGGATTGCCTCTGAATTGTCTCTCAATGAATGAAACCATATAAATTTTAGGATTTCCTCTGAGCTGTCTCTCAATGAATGAAACCATATAAATTTTAGGATTGTCTCTGAACTGTCTCTCAATGAATGAAACCATGTAAATTTTAGGATTGCCTCTGAATTGTCTCTCAATGAATGAAACCATATAAATTTTAGGATTTCCTCTGAGCTGTCTCTCAATGAATGAAACCATATAAATTTTAGGATTGTCTCTGGATTGTCTCTCAATGAATGAAACCATATAAATTTTTGGATTGCCTCTGAATTGTCTCTCAATGAATGAAACTATATAAATTTTAGGATTGCCTCTGAATTGTCTCTCAATGAATGAAACTATATAAATTTTAGGATTGCCTCTGAACTGTCTCTCAATAAATGAAATCATATAAATTTTAGGATTGCCTCTGTGAATTATCTCTAAATGAATAAAATTACATTAGTTGGCAGAATTGGCTAAAATGAAATCATATCAGTTGAAGTATTGTTTTTATAAAATCTGTATGCACATTCTATTCACAGATGGAATTTTAAAAAAAAAGATGTAAATCCAATAATTTTAATTTGTTTTGATCTATTTACTTAGGATATCTAGTAAAACCCCCTTTATCATTTGATTGTGTTAAGTTTCTTTCTGAAAAGGTGTCTTAAATTTTGTATATTTGAATGAATATTACAACATGATGGTAACACAACTATTTAAATAAAAGGTTTTTCTTTCTTTCATTATTATCATTCTCTTTAGCCTGGGAATCAAGGTATATATTTGTATAAAAGGATGAATTAAGATACCATATATATCTACGCTTAAGATAACAACTGCCTTTTTTCTCATTGTTCACCAAATGTTACCATGTACATGTATTTACTTGATGAAAAGTTATTCAAAATGTAATATTGTTTGAAAATGAATATTTAAAAAAATGTAAAAAAATTGATTTGTTAAGTATATGAAAATGTTTGATCAGAGGAATTGAAATATTATCTTGTATTAATCAAAACTCATATGTTCAGTTAATTGGGATTCACATTTTGCAGTTTTTCAGCTATTGAAATGGGCAAACTAACCCAATCTCCAGAACATTTGTTTAATGTTAGGTTTTTATTTGAATATTAAATTCTACAACTTGTTTTTTTTTAACCCTTAGCTTTGCTACATGTTGTTTAAAATCCATGCAAAGTTCTCTGTTGTTTTTTTTTTGCTTTAATATTATACATGTTACCTGTATGGGCTGATATACTTATAAACAGACTGAGCAGCAAATTGTGTAGATCCTGATCAGATGGCTCTGAGCAGGGAGCTGGCTGATCTGGATCTAACATTTTTGCGTAAGCCTTCTAAACACATGAATAGCAGGAAAAATATTAAAAGTCAAAACCGACAGATTTATATCCCCACAATTCTAAATTGTAAGACAAGAATGTGTAGTATTTTTAAATTAAATTTCATATACAAGACAGAACCTTTGTTTTAATATATATCATTTTATTCTCCAATTATCAAAGACCTCAATAATATAAGTCTTTAACTTTTTACAGCCTAACAACACATTAAGTTTGGCATGTCTTTTTTGCCCTATTGCATAATATGCAGTTTGTATGCATATGAAGACATATATATTATATTGGCAGATACTTTTTTGTTCATTTCAAAACTAACTATTTGCAGTTGCTTGCAAACATTATTTCTTTTGTTAACCGAACTTATGTCAAGTGAATGATCGTATGCTTATGATGTCAGCACTTTGCAAAAGGAGCAAACAAAACACATTTCAGGTTTGCCAATCTCGTCAAAGTATGGTCATAGAATAGGAAAGTGTGGGGAGACATTGATGAAATCAATTGAACGTACAGTGTGCGGGAATATCTCAAATTAAGTAGACCACTTGTCTTTTTCTTGTTAAGATTGATGTCATCTAATGGATCACACTTGAAATAAAATGTTCAATCATTGTATTGTCTGCTTCCATGAAAGGCAATGTCTGTAAACATTAAAACAAGAGGTCTAAGTCTGGAGAGCCGTTGATCACTTCTCTACTGAGGTAATTGTTTGATTGAATGGTTTGTCATTCTGTAATGTTGATTGAATGGTCTGTCATTCTATAATGTTGTTTATTTTCCGTCACCTTTTCAACGTGACCAAACAACATGAAAATATGAAGCCATGTTGACATTGACCTTTTAGTTCTAATTGTATGTAGTGTTAGGCTGGTATAGTGATTAAAACCAGTTAAGGAAGTTGAGTTGCAGACAGACATTAAGTTTTTAGATATATATACAGTTTTTTTTTAAAATATAAAATCTATTTATTACCTGCAGAAGCTAAGACTTATATCTATACAAATATTTTTACTTCAATATCAATTCAAAAATCAAATACAAGCTATGTATTCTTATTTGCCTACTGGATGGAAATTGACTACTTGGATCAAATTGATAACCAAAAAGCACACAAATAAATAAACACACACGCACAAAATTGATCTAATAAAGAATGATATGGAATCATTCTAATCCGTCTTCCGATCCAAATTTATATGAAGTCTTAGTAGACATAACAAACCTGTAGAATTATCATCTATTTACTTACAGAAATAATCAAAATACTCACTTTTACATTATCAGTGGTTTAAAATTAATACTTAAAACTAATTCATCAATAAAGTTAAGGAGCCATTTATATTAAAAAAGAAGAAAAGATAAAATTGTCATCAAACTAAAAATAGAAAAGGCTTTTTTTTTTTAGATTATTCGAGCTCTTGTTTGAAAGTCCAGTGCTCTATTGACTGTGGCACTGAATCTTTGTGCATGCTTGTTTTATGTAGTTTTATGTAGTTGTTTGCATTTAAATTTCAATGGCTTGAGGTAGGGGAGGCCCCGGGTTCGATCCAGGGCCAACAAATACCAAAGTTGTTAAAAATGGTAGTGATATAGTTCCCTTGCTAACACTCAAGCAAAAGGGTAGTTCCACGACTGGGTGGCCGGGTGTCAGGATAATATGAGTGGGTGTGGTATATTGCCAGGTGTTCACAGCATGCTTTACACAGTGACGGCAGCACTAATTCTGTCTCACATGGATACCGTGGAAATATTGTTGGTGGGATGATAAACCCAATAAACAAAGATAACCAATTACATGATTTTGACAGGTTTTAACCAGTACTTAATTAGTCCATTTCAACTAAATTCTAACAGAATGAGAGGCCACTTTTTATTGTTTTGGTCAGTTTTCTGTACCATACACTTTGCCATAAACAAAATACAAAATGACAATTTTTGTTTTTATTATTGTGGCTTTAACTAAGAATTAATTATTTGTTATTTACAATCATAGCATGATAAGGGTCATATAACATTTCTCCCAGGAGGGATCAATGTTCAGTAGGACTTGACTCCATAACCATTGACACGTATTGAGAGATGTCCACCGGGATTAGTGTTATCTTCTACAGTGATGTCCTCACCATCTCCTGGGTGTTTGGTACTGGCCACAAGAATGTCATGTGTCCCAAGTCAGTGGGTACAACAAATAAGAATGGCATCTAGCATACATAATTACATAATATAGTGAACTCACAGTTGGCCATGCTTGAAAAACGTACACATGTCCATGAGTTTTGTAACATTTTAGATATTGAAGGATTTAGATAAATGAGTGTAAAAGATTTTACCCTAGAATTAAATTTATGTTCTAGATATATTTTTCACATAGCTTACAAACAGCCTGTTTATTATTGTATGACCTTTCTTTGTGATTTTTTTGTTGTATTTTGCTATTGAATTGAATCAATCAGTGTCATTTTACTAGTTTTTCATCAGTTTACTTACATGCATTACTGCATCATCTGTGCTTAAATCTCCTATCAACTTCTCTCAATTTGCCCCTGTCAGGGCTGACAAGAAGACATGACAAGAACTCACAATGTAGCCCTCAGTAGTGTTGAAGGCATTGAAAATAACCTTTAGAGTCTGTACCACCAAAGATAACATTATGATGTAAGATCACAGCTGGACACTTAATTTGTTCATTATACACAGAGTTATCATAGGGGAAGAGGTCGTAAAACAGTTAGTCACACTAAATGCACATGAGGTTACTGCAATGCCATTGTCAGTAACTCTCTAATCCCCACCCTTTCCAGATACTACTGCAGCCTGAGGCTGTTTCCAGCTGGCTAGACCAACCCCACCCTAACTTCCTTCCCCTGACCCATGGACCTCCCATTGTGATCACAGTGTGAAACCAGATAAGGTCACAATTTTCAATGCCGAAACACACAACTAACAGTCCATATACGAGGGTTGATCAGAAAGTTCGTAGAATGGTGCTATAACTTGACAACTAACAAGCGCAGACATTTAAATCTTTAATATGACATAGCCCGATATCTCATAAACAAAATCTGAAAAAATCATAACAATATCATAACAAATATAAAATCTATATTAGAAATAGCAAATACAATAAACTCGACCCGGAGCACCCCGGGGTTACATAAACGACGTCGAAATCGACGTCGCGTCGACGTCTCACAACCGCAACAAGCGCAAATGTCATAGGATTTACTACAACTTTTCAATAAAGTCACCCTGACACTGTATACATCTCTGATGCCTGTTAATCCACGCAGAGAACACGTTCCGGTACCAAGTCTCGTTGAAGTCGGCGATAATCTCGTGCAACGCCTGTCGCAGTTCCGGTAGGCCGCTGTAAGGGTTACCTCGCAATCTGGACTTCACCTGCAGATACAATTGCATAACAGTCATTTTACCACGTACCTGAGATATCAATAGTTTATATTGACGATTGGCTTGAAAAGTTTAATTACATAATTTTATATTAATTATATAGAATGAATCAAAAATATTATTTCTGCTATTATCTCGTATTGAAATTTTATGCATTTTTTATTTTTTATATTAACTGTGGTGTTTAGTTTGCGATAAACGTATTGTCATTTCTGAAACATTTTTAAAATTATATTTTCAACATTTTCTAGTATGGATTTGTTTTAAGTACCTCAGGAAAAATGGAGAAATCCATTGGGGCGAGGTCGGGACTATACACTACATCTCTAATAGTGCGCCGACGGTCTTCTTCAATGAACGTCTTCACTGACGCCACTAACGTCGGCGTAATAACGGATGGTCTCCCTGAGCGTGCATCATCGCTTATGTTTGATCTGCCATCCTTGAAGCGTTTAAACCACTTGAAAACAGTAGCTTTGTTCATATCTTTGGTGTGTTGAGCCCTCTGCATAGTATTATACGTTTCTGTGGCTGAATATCCTAAATTGAAGCAAAATTTTACTGCCGCTCGCGATTCTTCATTTTCTGGAAGTACCATAATAGACGTTGTGTGTGAAAGATGCGCGTCACTCAAATGTACATTGAATGTGTTGTATACATCGCATGACGTCAGAATCAACGTAAAAAAATTAGTTGACGTCACGTCTATAGCAGACAATATTTCGCGGAATTTCGCAAAAAAACAAGGGTCAAAGTCGTGCCAGGTGATACTTACATTGCTTTAAAATTTGGCGTGCTCCGGGGTAACGTTGGGTGATGATTATAAATATTCATAAAAATGAAACTAACTGTTCGATTTTAAAAATTTCCGGTTAAAATATTTAAAATAAATGGAAAAATATTTGTTCAAAATTTGAATCGCATATAACGTCATATATAGAAGTTATAGCACCATTCTACGAACTTTCTGATCAGCCCTCGTAAAACAACTACCAGAGAGGCAAAACAGCAAGAGAAGGGAATAAAGCTTTTATTTATAAATAAGTAGTAAATCGTCATGGTTATCAAGAAGATGTTCACACTATAAATAATTAAGAGATAATGTAAAGCAATGTGTAAAGTGCTTTCATTACTATGTTTTCATGAATTTTGCGTTGAAGTACCTATGAGCCTACCTTTATTAGTCATATACGTGGAGAAACAAGTTCAGTTTTATAGTAATTAAAGAGATAGGTTGCTCTACCTTCTCTTTACAGACATAAAGTATCTGCTTTGTTCTGTACCAGTGATATGTTAATTCTATGAAGTTCTACAACTAGGGTAGGGGGTGCCCATGGCGTAGTGGTACAGTCACTCATTTGTAACTCCTCTGACTGCTTAGTCTCTCACTGCATGGGTTCAAGTCCTGTTCAGGCGAAGGACTTATTGTGAGAAGGTCTTCCAGCTGACTTGCTGTGGTTCTACCCAGATATGTGTCTGGGGTCTTCCTCCACCAGAAAGCTGGCTGTTGCTATAATGATCATAAATGGTCGCTGCGATGTATCTCCAAAACCAAACAAATCTACAGCCAGGTGACCAGTTTCATTCTTACCATAGGTCTTTGGTTGACATGTTGACCATAAAATTAACCCTGGACTCCTGTGATGAAGAACTCAATAGAACTTTACTTTCTGACCCTGTCAGTTAATCAGCTGTACAATGAATTGCAAATGGAAATATGTATGGGTAACCCTTGGTTTAATATTGAATGTGCTGCTTGCCTTGGGCTTTATTGCATAGCCAATACAGCAATGTCTGTTCAAATAAAATATGTTTAATTTATTTATATTGGAATGGTTCTACATTGTAATTAAAATGCCAACTTGGTCTTTTTTGTGGAGAATTAAAACTTTTAAATATTTCCAAATAATTTACTCCGAGTCATAATAAATACACAGTGAGAAACCATTTCACCTGTTCTTGTTAAAAAAAATAATTTATTCATGTGCAGAAGAATGTGCAGAAACCAGCCAATGAAATCAACAGCAAGGCACACTCTGACGATACAACAGGTCCAAACAACAACACAGACAAACCAACTGCTGAATTGAAACCCAATCAGACAAGGGCAGTTGAGAAACAACATCTAGCCATTGAAGCAAACCCATCTGACACTGGCGCTGACTTAATCACAAAACCTGCAACTATTCCTGATGAAAAACAAACATCACCAAGTCAAGATGTCATGGTTAGAAAAATCCCTGCTGCCAAGCCTGTTCCTGCAATTAAACGGGTGCCCGTGATTGCCAAAGCAATACCCAACACTCAAACTGGAAGAAGACCAAACATTGCTGGCAATGGACAAGGAGCCAGGCCCAAGGATCCTGCAGGTTTAAGGTCCAGAAGAGTCCCAGATCGGGGTGAGATTGCAGCGGCTGGCCAACCCATCAGGGCTCAGATGCAGGAGGCTGATGTTGATGTATTTCCCAAACCTCCTGATCCCGAGATGTTGCAAGAGAAGGTATCATACTGCACGGGACTAAATGGATTCAAATGGAGATTTGATATTGGTGGCACTGACAGTTGTTTGGTTTACACTTGTTTGAACTGCAGAATTCCAGAAATTATTCATATTTTACTTACCCGCTTCATCAGGCAATTCAATTTAGGGATTTTTTTCTTTTAAACCACACATTTGTAGCTACATTTCTTGCTCTCATTTTTTATACATTTGTAATAAAT
Source organism: Sinonovacula constricta (assembly GCA_007844125.1). Lineage (NCBI taxonomy): Eukaryota > Metazoa > Mollusca > Bivalvia > Cardiida > Solecurtidae > Sinonovacula > Sinonovacula constricta. The sequence goes on from CM017557.1 coordinate 65,720,667, forward strand.
TCCCCAACATCACAAAGGTCATTGGTTGTAAATTACAAAATAACACAAAAAACTCCACACACATTCAGATTGTATGTCTAGATGAGTATATTTTCCTATAGTCATGGTTAATCATCCAGGAAAGAATTTGTAGAAATCGAAATAAATGTCACTTGAATAACAGGTCCTACATTTTTTTTTCAATTCATGCACATTTTAAGATTATTTATTTAAAACTTTCAGAATGCATTGTTCGACACTTGAATAATTTTAATCAAAGATTATAAGGAATTGCCTTGCAAGCATTTTGTTGCACTGCTAGGAAGGACTTCTGTTTGAGCAGACAGCTGAATCTTGAAAAGGGCACCATTTACGAGGTTTTGGTGTGAAATTGAATTTAGTATGAATTTGGTTTATGATGTTTGGTGTCAATACACATACACGTGAACTCTCCCACTTTTAGAGGTAGACTCCCACTTTTAAAGATCAAAATTATTTGAAAAAAATTCCTTCTTTGTTTATATGAAAATAACAAATCTCCCACTTTTCAAGTGAAAATCCTCCACTTTGGCCTCAGAATAAGTTCACATGTATGAGCACAGTAATTTTTGGTATGGTTGTTATTTCAAATTATAAACAGAAAAATACTTATTTTCCATAAGAAAGCTAAATATAGGTTTAAAAAAAAGAAAGATATTTAGTAAAAAAACAAAAATAATTACCAATACTGGACTAGTAACAAGTCATTGTCCTGATAGCATTTTAAATTTTATAATCAAATTTCATATGTACATATTAATAATGTTTGCAGAATATGCTTTTGTGTCATGCTGATATTTGTAGGTTTTGCATTTATATTGTTTTAAATTATATATTAGTAAGTTTGGTTAGACAACTTGTGTAATGAAATGGTGATGGCATACCTTCTCTTTATTTAGTGTGATTTGCCCTCAACCACAGTTGCTGTGATATATTTCAGACTTCTGACTCTGTGTTGAACCAGAAGGTGAGGTGACTGACGTCTGCATGTGTTGAACTTATACTATTTTATATAGCTAGTTATAATATTATAAAAAAGAAAAACGTTTACAGTTATAACCAATTCCATTAATGACATTTAAACAGAATGTCTATATTCAAGAGAAGGTTTAATGATAATTTATGTTTTTTTTAAATATTTCTATGAAAATTTATTGACCATTAAACTTAGAATTATTATTGTTTTACTGAACACTTTGTTGGCATAAACAAATTTTAATAATTAGTAGATTGGATCTTGAATAAATTCAGTAAACTTTTAATCATAACAAAAAAAAAACTCTTAAAGAAAGACAAGTTTATAGGTCACATTTTCTTTGTGTTTATAAGACCTAGTTTACTTACAAAGTTCTTACAAAAGATAAAGGCATTGTTATTTAATATTTACAACATATTATTGAAGAGAATTCTTTTAAACAGTAAATTATTATGAAGCTTAATTACAACATTTTTAGTACAGATTTTTTTCTTCAAAAATCAAATTAAACAACAAAAAAGCTACATGCATGCAAGTATGTGACACTGAATCTTTGGCAAAGAGCTTCAAAAATAATATTATAAAATATTTTGTCCATTGACTAGTTAGATTCTTGTCCTAGGTCTCTGACAACGTCTGTAGTATATTATTATTGCTACAGTGAATTGACTTTTTGTTGAATGCATTAGAATCTTCAGTCAACCTTCATTTTATATAAAAATAAAATTCTCTAAATCTTGTAATATCAATCAACTATAACTTATGTGACAACAATATTAACTGGAAGAATATAATACTACAAGGATTTCTCGTATTTAATTCAAATAATATGTTAATGTTTGTACATTTGCTTGTATGATTAACCTATTGCAATATCTCATATATCTCATATTCTCTAAACGAATTGCATATGGGTGTTGTGATATAACTGTAAAAATATTTTTATTTTGTTGATATTTTGTTAATAAAATGAAACTGAAAAGAAATCACTTTCATTATAGGTTCTTTAAACATACATCCTTAATTAGTACACTTATGGCTAATTTGCCACTCAAGAATAAGAAAACCCCACAGGTTTAAGATTTGCTATAAAACTAATTTGTCAAGTAAATAAATAGAGAAAGAGATAAGAACTTGCTGTAGACAAGAAATGTGAAGGGATGATAAAACCTGCCATTAAGATGTGTCACAGGTGTCACAGTAGTTGATAAGAAGTGATCACATCACCCATTTGTTCATCAATTATTTACCCCAACTTACTTGGACTATTTTATGGCAGGGAGTCAATACAAGATGCGATAAGGACTGATAGGAGTGTACATGCAAGATTGCCTTGACATACATTCACAGAATGCGGGGCATCCACGGCTTAGTGGTAGTGTTGCCGATTATTTACTCCTCTGACTGCTAAGACTCCCACTGCATGGGTTCGAGTCCTGTTCGGGGCGGAGAACTTAATGCTGGAAGGTCTTCCAGCTGACCAGGGGTGCACCAGTGGTTCTACTCAGACATTTGTCTGGGGTCTTCCTCCACAAAAACAGCTGAACGTTGCTATTTTGATTAAAATTGGTTACATGAGATGTATCTCAAAAAACAAAAAAAAAAAACATCCATGAATTGAAGTCTTATATAATATAATATGTATATACATTAGCTGCAAAAGTTCTGAATTAGAATAAGGCTAAATAAGTATAAGTTTTCTTATGATTATTACGAACAGTGGATTTTTCAGGCTGTTTTAGATGTGATAATGGAAACCCATTGTAGGATCATGTTGTGTAAGAGCATAGATTAATGCAGTTGATGAAACTATAGTCGCTGTCTGTTTTTACATGTTGTTTAATACGGTACCTATAAGCTGTCTTGATGAAAATAATTATGGTGTTCAATGGTTTTATTCCATATCGTGTTAGCTAGAGTTAAATTTATTCTTCCTGTGTGCTTTTTATTTACAGGGTTTTCATATCTGATAATTTGTTTTCAATGTTTTTTGTTGCTTCTTAGATTGCTATAATATTTAGCTGCATTGCATTCTGCTTTCTATTTAACTTGGTACCGATGAACCTTAAATTGATTGACATTCTGATAAAGTGATAAATAGCTTTGTTTGTTTTTAGAGTGAAATCTGAATACCTTTTATACTTGTTTATTTTTTAGTAGAAAATAATTTTCAATTATTCTTACTTATAAATATATGTTTTTTTTAACTTTCAGAGCATTTATTACATTAAAAATAAAATAATATTTTATATGATATGCTGTTCTGTTTTGCTGTTCCCTATTTGATCTATGATGTTAGTAATCATTTTCCAAAAATAGCATTTTGACGCTTTTTGCATCAACTGTATTACTGTATTTATCATATTATCCCCCCCCTCCCCCATTTCCCTTCTTTAAAGATATTATAAATTTATCATCTCCTACTATATTGGTGACCATTTTAAAGCTGGAACAGTTAAGAAAGCTGAAGGAGACTCGCACCAAACATCGAGATCTAAATGACCTTGAAGAACGGATGCTTCTAGATAAGCTGGAAGACCTTGATCATCGCAATGCATCCCCTGCAAGGTCAAGGTCACGGCTGCCCCTGTCAAAGCATAAAGAGATAGCAGAACTTCAAGTGGAGGTTAGGGTCTGTTTGTTTCAATATTGGGGAAAATGTGATACAGTTACTTGTTATAAAGCAGTTTGTTTTTAATGCGCATACTTTGTATTTCTTTAACAGAAAGCTGAACTAAGAAGTAAGGCCTGTGTTATTTAGTTTGGGTTCACACTTTTTAAAATACTTAAAATTTAACTGTGCTCTTTTTTCCCCTTGAAAACATGTGAATATAAAATATGAATAGGAGTCAGGCTTGTTTTATTTATAATTTGACCAGCTCATTTACAATACTTTAAGCTTTTATCTTTTATTCCTCCAAATATGAAGAGCATTTTATATGTACAAAATAGTAAGCAACATATTACAACAAAAAGCTATTTACAAAGTAAGTAAAGACATAATGCTTTGTGTTTTTTTTTTTTATATTGATTCTACTTTTTGAAGTATATACTTAATTTGCATAATTAATCAAGATAAAAAATTAATGATTATGAGTTAAGATGATTTTTCATTCCATATTCAATAAACTTACTCATTAAACAGCTGTTATTCTGGTTAAAGTGTATTGTCCAAACAAAATATCCCATTGTAGCAGGTAAGGTCAAAAACTGATAAGTTTGACTAAACATTTTTGTCGTTGCTAGAATTTTTTTTAATGTTGTCAGTGCTAAATGCTAGAATTGCAATAGCATTATTTGCCTTTTACGGAAATAATCCTAATTGTTTTATCTGAAACTGGCAACTTACCCATGAACATATTGGACAAAACATACCACATAACTGGATCTATATTGACAGGTCGCACTACTGTAGGTACATTTGGCACATGTTACGGCACATACCAGTGAGCACTGTTTGCTTTTCTTTACAATTTGATAAAATGAGTCATGGAGTTAGAATACTAAATAATTGAAAAGGAGATGAAAAGTTTTTTTTTTTACAGAGAATGATTTAAGCTAATAGGACTGTTTTTTTTTTACAAGAATAGTTTCAAAATATATGATATAAAGAAATTGTAAACTGTACTTCTGTAGTCTTGTTCAAAGCAGTTTTCTTTTATATTTCAAATGTTACTGTTATTAAGTGAAGAAAATATGCATTTTGAAATAGGGGTTTTATTCTGTTACAATTATAGGCAGGTATCTTGCAACAGTAGACTAGGGTTTTGAAAGAATGAAAGTTAAATTTGCTGAAGAAAAAAAGCATGGAGAAAATAGTTAAAAGGCAAACAACTGGCAACAACTTTCATTTTAGGTACCATAGTTTATGGAATGTTTTAAAAAGTCAAAACAAATTAGCTGAAGCAAATTAAATCATTTTTTAATTAAGAGTCAAAACAGCTGTCCCCAGTTATTTTTCTATTCCCTTCCCACCAGAAGTAATTCTCGGTTAGGGATCACCTGTGGCATAGGGGTAGAGTCACTGATTTGTAACTCCTCTGACTGCTTAGCCTCACTGCGTGGGTTCAACTCCCGTTCGGTGAAGGACTTAGCGTTGGAAGGTCTTCCCGCTGATTCTGGCACACCAGGAGTTCTACCAGTACACTTGACTGGGTCTACCCCCACCAAATAGCTAGACACATTACTATAATGATCATAAATGATTGCTGCGATGTATCTCAAAATCAAACATCCACAGAATTGAAGTCTTATGTAATATAATGTGCATATACATAAGCTGTACTGAATCAGTGTAAGGCTAAATAAGTATGTTTTTTTATCGGTCACCATAGCGATCATAAATGTGTCAGTGCAACATCGCAATAAATGTATATACATATAACACATAACAAAAACCGCGAAACATTTAGTCATGCATTCCTTTTCAGTATGAACAGCTGCGTGATAAAGAGAAGTCTACCCTGCCCTATCCATCTAGTAGAGCTGCCAGACACTCTCCTTATTCTAGGGCCAGTAACTCTAGCATGAGCATTCATTTGGATGTAAGTGTCGCCACTCTGCATGTGTTTCTATGTTGAAACAGGGAGTTGGTTCCTGTTGTGTTGTGATGGTGCTGATAGAAAATTGTTCCATGTGTTTGTTTGTTTGTGATTCATATTTATTTGTTGACAGCATTTCACCACATATTTTAACACACAAATCATAGAAAATGTCTTTGCACAATGGTCAAAAGGAGAATTTGGTTCATATCTGTTTGTTGTTATCTATCTGTTCTATAAAACTGTATTTTATCTATAGAATATAAATCAGTCATCAATAATGTGACCTACTAAGCAAAACATTGAATAGAATTAAAGTATTATTCCTAAATTTTATTTTTTGCATTAAAAAAATGGAACAACTCTAGAAAAACATTCAAGAAAAAACTCATCCATAATAAATAACATTTTATTAGGAAATTCACTTAGGTTATTGTTCAGTTCTTTATGTTGCACAAAGTTGATAATAAAATTTTTACTGTTTTATCATCTCTCCTTGTACTTTTTATTCAGGTTAAATACTTTGAACTGTTTTTGCATAAGAAAGGATGCTCTAGAAATTACGTTATTTCTAACTTTTATGCAGATGTAACTAATATTTATATTTGTTTCTCCATGATTAAATATCAAGAAACTTTAACTGTATTGACAAAGTGTCTGTCTGTTGGTTTTTTGCATGTGCTTTGTAGATCAAACAGCTGTTAGCTGTTTAGGGGCGGATCCAGAAAATTTTGGTGTGTGTGTGGGGGGGTATGAATCAAGAGCCATTCAACTTTATCGCAGTAAATACTGGATATACATACACAGTAAGGAACCCTAACTTCAACCAAAGCAGTCAACAGACAAAATTTGCTTTAAAAGTTTAGTATTTTTGTAAACTTACCTGTATGTGTTTTCACAACTCTACTCTTTTACCTGTCTGGTGGGGGGATGCATCCCCCCATCCCCCCACCCCTGGATCCTTCCCTGCTGTTGTGGTTATATATTAGCTGCTTTGTGGAAAAATGTTTGAATTATCAGTTGTTTTGTGTTTGTGTTTTACATGCTTTGTTAATTTTTGAAAGACCTCTGTGTTCATGATCCTATTCAAAGTTTATATTTAAAATTTACATTCCCAAGTGTGCAAGTATACAAGGAAGTACAATAGTTCCCTTTGGAATTGCCTGATTATTGAAATAAAAAAAATACGGCTTTTAATCTACATTGTATAACAGTGTTTTGTTATTCTATTTGTTTGTTGTTTAATTTGTTGTTGATTTATTCATGTATATCATAAACCCAGTGTATTTTAAATGTGAATGATTGAGATAACACATGTATCATTATTATTTCATTCATATCAATGTACATCATCTTTATGTAATAGTTATTCAAACACAAATTGCTAATTTTAGTCATGGTTCTCACAAAACAAGGTTGCATTAAGAGACCACCTGTCTTTGGAGACCTTTTTATTCCTGTCTCCTGACAGTTGGCATTTAAATGATTACCACACTCCAACATATTTACATGTTTTCATGCCAAACAAGGAAGTGTTGTGTTTGGGGTGGATTCTGGAATAAGTTTACACATTTTTCTGTCTGTCAATATGTGGGTTTCTTTTCCAACAGTTTTGTGTCAATTTTGATGAAATTTCAGAATTGTCTTTTGTTCATGAGAACTAGCTTTTTTCATTATGATCACATACAAAATTGCATCTGTCAAAACTAGTTTCTATATTTATATGCGGTATAAAGATTTTAAAACAGGAATCAGGGTAACATGGTATTAGTTAGATGCCCTGTTGCAAATTAAACTTAATTGTTGCACGCTACACATGTTAAAAAATGAATAAGCAGTTCTTTATTCTGAAAAAGGTCTTACAGAACAGCTGCCATTTCCTGTTATTGCATGCTACAATATCATCCTTATAAAAAAAATGCATTCCTTAAGAGGCACTGCTCTCCAGAGCAGCGCTAACAATAAGTGTAGTGATTTCAGAAAAAGCAAACAAACAATGCACTGAAATCACCCTGGTAGCACATTAAAATGGTGATACTTAAGGTTTAGGTTGATTTCCTTCAATATTGAATAAACAGTTAAACATGTTTGTTCCTTACAATGTGATTGTTGGCCCATCCCATCCCAATCCCTAAATAACGGTAGACCTTGTTGTATAAAGATGAATGGTCATCTTGTAGATCAGTAGAACATTGGCCGTGTTTCTGAGGTTCTCTTATCTTATCAAGAGGATACAAGTATGTGTATCCTGTTATTTTGTAAGATTTAAACTATCAATAAAATACCTTTTTATCTTGTTTTTGAAAGACAGATAAACTTAAAGGATATGTTCCAAAAGCTGTATGTCTAGTCTTACATGTTTAAAAATTTACATGATATGCCTTTACAGGATTAAGTTTCTAAACACTTAGCTAAGTGCAAATTGATTAGCAGATCCTGAAGATTCAGTCAAGCCAGCTCTTTGCTAGGGGGAAGAACTGATCAGGATCTGCACTATTTTTATTTGAGTATTTTGCAGTGTGACTTGAGATGTTTGCATGTAATTAAGTTAGTGACACATTTTAAAAATACAATGGGGTACATTGGTGAAATGGAAATTGTCTCCCTTGTTAGTTAATATCTGAGGTATTCCAAACACTAGGTTGGTCCTCTTAATTGGAATTCTTGGACTTTATCGCCTATTCTTTTGTAGATATTGCAATTACAAACAGTGAAATTCCTTGCTTTTGCATAAATATAGGCTTAAAATTCATTTAAATACTTACAGAGATACAATGTATGTTATTTAAAAAAAGAAATGTTTGACGTGTTTGTTGATGATGGTTAACCGTGGTATCACAAGAAAAGGCAAAGCAGTCAAAATACACTCCATAGAGCACAAGCATAAAAACCGAGTAAAACAAATGAAAGGACGTAATTGTATTTAGGGATTATTCTGGGGAGACTATTCATTAATGTCTCATTGGTTATTAAAAATACAGCATGATAGGGGTCCAAAGATTAGTACTGCAATCAATACAGCTATCATTTTGTCGGTGGCTTAATACTTGTAGATGGGTTTATTGACTGATGCGCTTTTAATTGTGCTTTTACGATAATACAATTTGGACTATTTAGGATATGATAAACAAGCATGTCTTTAGCATTTTTTAAAACATAGCCAATTTATATGTGCTTCATTCAGAAAGTATATCTGAAATAAATAAGATGTTCTGTGTTAATACTATTTTTATACACATCACAATGTGTGTTTTTTTTCGTTTTTTTTTTGGCTTGGGACGAGACCTTAAAAGTTATTTTATTCCTTCGAAACAGTCTTAATAACAGTCTTCAGTCTTTCTTGCATGGCTGATCTTTCATAAGCAAAAAAAAAAAGTGGATATGAAATCATTTTTATTTAAATCTTGTGAAAACTACAAAACTTAATTATTTAATAAAAATATGTAACTTTAATGATGCCAAAATCAAGGAAAAGTAAGGGTAGTGGAATATTGAGAGTCATTCGCTTTTTAAATGTAAGTATCCTTTATTTACATTTTTCCTCCGGTTACCTTTCAATCTTTGGTTTGCCTTTTGAACAAACTTAACAAGCGTCTTCAACAACATCTAGAGAAATGTATGTATAGAATGTAACATGATCATGAAGTACACAAAATGTTGGCAACAATGAAATTTTCATCAGTTTTATTATTTATAAAAAAAATTGTATTAAGACCGGACCTGGTAGCGCAATTGGTAGAGCGTTGGCTCCAGGTACAGGAGGCCTCAGTTCGATCTCCAGCTGCAACATACCAAAGTCATTAAAAAGGAAGTACCCTTGCTAACGCTCAAGCAAATATAAGGGTAGTTCCACAACTGGTCGGCCCGGTGTCAGGATAATGTGACTGGGTGTGCTATCAAGCCAGGTGTTCATGGCATGCTATACACAATGAGGGCAGCACTATATCTGCTTGAAGTAGCACTGCTTCCAGATAAATGAAATGCTGTTGGTGGGACGATAAACCCAACAAACATAAACATAAATCTGTATTATATGCAGACCATATTTTAACATGATTAAATTATGGACGCCCGTGGGCGAGTGGTTAGAGTTGCCGACTTGTAACTCCTCAACCTCTTAACCGATGGGGTTTTGGTCTAAATCTGAATAAGAACATCAGTGCGTCTGTGGTTCTACCCAAACATTTGTCTTGGGTCTTCCTCCACCATTTATAAGCTGGACATTGCAAATATGAGGATAATCCTATTTTTTGAAATAAACAAAAATAACAACAAAACAAACAATAAAATGATACATTTTTAAAATAACGTTAGGACTATTTTTCATTGTAAACATCATTTTGAAAAGCTGAAACCCAAATTTGATTTGAATTCATTGATTTGGTTCAAACAGTTTTTGTTATAATCCAGAGACAGAAAGATCTCTAATTGCTTTGCAGTGTGCGTATATAATACTGTACAACTATGCAAACTTAAAATTTATTTCACTTCTACAAAATAATTGTAATCAAGCCTTAATGTTTTTGAGGAGTATTCAAATAATATGTTAGGCCAGTGGGGCTGGCAAAGAAATTCTGGTTTGTTTGTCATGGGATATTTACATTAAGTGCAATACAGATTTCTATTTGCTTAGGAACCTATGTACATGATTGTGTACTTTGTCCTTATGTACATGTTTTGTTAAAACTTTCTTCAAGCCTACCAGTACAGTACTTCTTGAATTGATTTGTCCCATTGTGGGCATGCACATAAAAGCTTCTGATGTATTCAGTAAGGATTTAATGTCAGTGTCGTATTTCACACGGGTTCATTTGAATAATTAATTTGCTTTGTTGGTGCCAGATAATTTTTTAGAGGGTTTTGAATGATGGCATTCACACCTATACATGTATGTTAGTGTACACATGGCAATTCATGTACATTTTACTGAAATCTGATTTGGAGTGAAACCTAAATTAGATTTGGTTTGGGTTTAAGGTATATTTCTCAATATTTCTCACCAGCACACTTATATGGTCATATTGGTGAGGTCTAACTGTTATTGATAGAGAAATAGAGAATACATGGTTGGTGCCAAGAATGAGAAAGTTTATCTGGTGAGCGAGAAGTGAATATCTTGGCGAGTTTTAGCAAGTCAAGATTCACTTTGAAGCGTACCAGATGAACTTTCTTATTCTCTGCACCAACCATGTATTCAATTTGTCCTGTTTTTATCTTTTATATGAAAATAAAATTAAAAAATCAAAATAGGAAATTGGTAAACAAGCAAGGAAGATTGAAGAAAAATAACCAATAGTCCTTCTTTATTCAGACATGAACCTCCATTCCAAATTTTTTTTTTATTTTATTGTCCATGTCAACAAGTATAAATGTTGAAAAAATTATTGAGTGATTACATAAATCAGCGAAAAAGCATTAATTGCACGTTTCATTAAGAACGTGTGAACATAACTAATGTAAACAGTGTATTCATACATTTGGTCACATGACCTATTGACCGGATATCACTAAGTAAAGTAAATGTCTGGGTAGAACCACCGCTGCTCCATAAGTCAGTTTAAAAACCTCCCCAAATAAAAACTCTTGCTTTACCAGGAAGATTTTGTGAAGTCTCATGTGATTCTCAACAGTACTCTCTGACAATGAAGTTAATTTTGTTTGTTTTTCTCTTTTTTGTGTGTTTTATCTTTTGTCTCAGTGTCTTAGTTGGCAAGTGTATTCCTTTGTCTCATGTTGTTTAAATTTTTATGTAAGTTGTAAATGCTGTTTGCATATTAATGAACTTTGATGTTTCTTTTGCAATGTGGCAGTTGTAAAGAATCGTTCAGTGCATGTTATCCCATTTAAGTGTTATTGTTTTACATTTATCTGGATGTGTATACTTTTGTCCAGTTGTTCTTTAATTTTGTGAATTGCACTGGCTAAGAAGAAATTTTAAAAGACTAGCAATTGAAATTGCAGTGTTTGTAACATAGAAGAGTCCTGCAATAAATGGACTTATATGGTTGTTTAGTTAAGGACTATGACGATTCTTTTTCAATCACTTCTGTGACCTATAAAGGCCAACAAATTTTCCACTAACAAAACCTTCTTGCATGTGTTTCGTTTTGTTTTGTTCTATCCAAGCAAATTCTTCGGATCTATTTTTATCCCTGGAAGATGAAAGTCTTTAAATGTTCTTAAGCTGTTAGTGGAACATGAGACCACACAATTTTAAAAGCATTAATGTTTTTTTCAACCAATTTGCAGTACGAAAATCATAGAAAATCATAGAAAACAAAAACCATTCGGCACCATATGACCTATCAAGTGTCGGTGTGTTGTAAAACCCCCAAAATACAGAAAACCAATAACACTTTTACTAAAGGTAGAAATAGTGATGCCTTTACTGTTATTGCTTATAATTTAATATTACATCTATTAAACACCATTAAAGGGTTTCATAATGAAAGAAATGTTTCTGCCAGAGAAATTATTGGTACCACCCTGGAGAGCGTTGCCTTTTATGCGATGCTTCATTTATAGGGACGATAGTGAAGCAAGTAATAACAGGAAATCACAGCTGTTCTGTAAGACCATATTTCAGAGAAAAAGACTGCGTAATTCACTTTCAGCAGTGTAGCTTGCAACTATAAAATGCAGCTTGCAATTATAAAAATGGAAGCAGGAATTAATAGGAATTCACAGGTGATAGACAAGGTCTTGTTTAACAAATGAAACTGAGAATGCCAATGTTTATAATGCAACTTGTTACTACTGATGTAGCAGGCAACAAGAAAGAAAGCAAAGTAGCAGTCTAGTTCCCATCAGAGTTATGGTTCTTTAATCTCATTTATGTAATTGACTGTGTAAGACGGTGTTTAGTACAGTACTGAAAATCATGAAATTGACAAACGGAACGGAGTGGAAATGGAAATGAAACGTTTTTCGTTTCCTGTTGAAACGGAAACGGAACGGAGTGGAAATGGAAATGCAACGGAGCGCTACAAACGCTTGAAACGGTGTAAACGGTATAAACGCTATAACCGGAGCGCTTGGAACGCTAGAAACGGTAGAAACGGAAAAATCGGAATGCTCGTAACGGTAGAGTTATTTTCACTACCGCTTCAAACGTTTCTAGGTCACCCGATTATTTATAGTAACATTTCAACCGTTTCTTGGTACGAAATAAATTTAAACGAACACAATAACTGGCTTCAATTTATCAACACAAACGCGCTTTTATATGTACTCTGCAGAAAGAAATAACATAAATTATTATCAAAAAATCGTATTTACCAAACTTGTACATTACAGTTCCGAAACCGCACGAGTTGTCCAAGTCATCGTGTACCGTCAAAACAGAAACTGCACTAAAAATCACTCCGCACGATAAAACACGCAATTTAACTATAATATTGCGTTTCTGTCGAAACTGATGTTTTAATTAATTCCAATGAATAGCTTAACATCCGCCTTGGATCGACATTCTTAGTCTTCATTGTTTGGCATATGAAGATAGTGTGTACACAGCTGTCATTACACGTATGCGCGCGCAATGTCGCAGCATTTCCCGAGTTTGAATTTTCGCTAATTACTTTGTAGCTGCATGGTCCGTTCCCGGATCAACTACGCCAATCATTTTTGTGTGAACATACTTGCTTAAAGTATTTTTCATTTACAAAGAATGCATTGCGTGGTACAAAATAAAGTTACTTAATGAAATTAAACCTCAACCAAAAGAAGGTAACACATCTCATATAACACAAAAAACATAAAACAACTACACATAAAACAAACAAACAATGCTATGTATTATTGCAAGGTGTGACCCAATCAAGAACCAATAACATCCTCCCCGGCACTCAGAGCCAATGACAAGTATGATCCTAAAGTTCAACGTCTGAATAACCATAGATTGCCAAATAGTGCACGTATACAATCATCGATTGACAGTTAAATGAAACAACCGTGATAAAAACTTACATCACGATAAATATTAAAGACATAATAATCATTACCGCCATTAAATTCACCTGATCACACATGATCATCATCAGGATCCCATATTACTTATATAATCACCACTAATCATCATCAAAAGCAGCATCACCGGTATCACGATCTACATCATAATCGTCATGAGCATCAGCATCACCGTAACCGTTATTACCATTTACATTATAATCATAAACAGCATCGGTATCACCGTCATCATTATCAGCAGAAGCAGCAGTAGCAGCAGCAGCACCGTCATTTACATCATCATTACTTTAGTTACAGGGGTATGGATATGTATTTTATTTTATCTTGCCTCTTTGTCAAGCAAAGTTTCTTCTGCTTCTAATCTTAATTGTTATATATCTTATAATGAACAATGTTGTAAATTTGGACAATAGTATCAAAATTCCTATTTCTAAATGCATAGTTCCCATAATGCGCTGTTACATATATAGGATTAATCGGAATTCGTGGACAGCGATTAAGAATCTGCATACAACTTTTGACTTTACTTGACTTGCAACTATTTGAATGAGGCCTGGCTACGGCTCATTTTCCCATTCATGTCTTGAATGTTCTATGCCAAAATGTGGTCTAATGGGGGCCCTACCGGGTACTTAATTTTTGTACCCATTTAAAGATAGAAATATATTAATTTAAAATATATCGTTTTGTAAATTGATATTATGTTTCTTCATTCGCGTGGGTAGGGTTCATGCCATCATAAAGTTCTACTCTAATTGAATCCCTAATTTTAAGACATGAGCGGACACCCCAACTAATTAAGCTAATTGGCAGTTTTATGACACCTTGTTTGTCTAGTGGACAGGAAGTGTGACCGTGTTTTGGCGTCTTTTCCACTTCGCAAGAACACATGCATCCTCTATGCAGCTGTGTTTGAAAATGTCACCTCACGGCAGTCGCGTGGTTTATGACCTTCACCTTTTAAAGAGCAATATGCATTGACTTACGCGAGGACAACAAAAAGGACAAACCACTAAGGTGCACGATATCTTTTTTGGCTCATAAAAGGACCTAACGCTATATTTAGTAGTATCCACAATGGTGCACCCTTTCCCCACCCACTATTTTTTAGTTTAAGAAGAGGAAACGTGGATGTGGGGATTGGGGATTTCTTATAGTAAATACTACATTAATTGTCGTGTTTTTTGTAAATAATGTTATCAAGAGAAGACACATCAAGGAACACAGTCTAATGTATATTTTCATCTCGTGTTTATTGCAAATGTATTATTTCAATGGCTCGCCTATTCTTTTGTAGTTAATCCATACCTTAAATATAAATAATACCTTTATAAAAGTGTTTATGATCATTAAAAGGACTAAAAAGTTTTTGTAAGGACATTTATATAAGTAAAAACATGCGCAGTCTGAAATATTACTACATAGTACAGTTTCCTCCCTCCACTATCATTCCTTTAGAACTTATATTTATGCCGCGAAGGTAAATCGTCAATAACGTTGCATATTTTTTCATAGCACACGCCGTTTACGCGTACTTACCATTTTTAATCCCTTAACAGTACCCAGCGTTCACACCCTCTCTCTCTTCTAAATGGCAGCTTGAAGACAATTATCGATCGATATCATGTTGCACAGTATTGAGAGAAATAATAGGTCGGTCAATTTGAAACAAAAAAAAAATCTTTTCGGCGACTTCAAATGATAGTGACCGGCGATTGTTTCCCAGAATATTCTTTGATGTTGCAGTGTTAGCCAGAGAGCCCTACTCTCCAGAAAGAAATTACACCGCATCTAATGATTTATTTGTTCACCGCATTTATTTGTTACAACCTTGGAGAAATTAAAATCACATTGATATAATTAGCGACTTCATGGTATAAGTGCGTGAACAATATTGTTAACAGCCGTTAATTGGCGCTAATATGTGCAAACCGAAAACACAACAACACACACTTGTTTCTAAGAAAGTTGTTTGTTCTATGAGACTTTATGTATGTGCCTGTTTTCGACAAAACAACATGTTCATGTTTATATGAGATAATCATTTTAACCATGAAATGTGACTGTAGTGAGTAATACTTATCTAAAATTATTGGATATTACACGTTACTATCAGCGAGACGTTAAATCTAAAGTCCGCAATATAACAAATATCGGAAAGGGGCAAACATTCGCCTTTTTATTTTGGCAGTGGGGATGGGGGTAAACGCTGGGCCTTTTTATTTGAAGGACCTTTTTATTTGAAGGGGAGAGGGGGGTGGCAAACGTCCGGTCTGCACTTATAGGGGTGGGGGGCAAACGTCCGGGGGCAAGTTTTAAAAAAAATTGTGTGTGATATCGTCTTATTTTAAGGTCGGATCACCATTACGCTTTTTTTTTGCGGATTAACACGTCACAGAGAAGTTAACTTTTTAGGATACTGGGTGTGTGTGGACCATATTTGAAAGTTATTTCTTGTTTGTTTATTCCGGGATATGACGTCTGGCGAAGACAAGTAGGTAGGCATCTTCTCAATACTGCACTCCCTGAATTTTGAGGATTATTTGCAGGTGCTGGTTGTTAAGGGTATTTTTTGTCTGCAATTTCCCTCCGGGTGACTGACACTGAATATCCTCGTCGCAAACAATCTACTGCCGATTCCTTTATATGTGATGGAAGACTTTTGCCTCTCCCTAGAATGTTTACTTCTTTCGTCATTTTGCAAACACACCGGAAGTACTTTACCTTTAGGAATTTATTAAACGAAATTTTTAGTCAAAATCGGAACGGAGCGAAACGGAACGCTTGAAACGGTAGAAACGGAAGAAACGATAGAAACGCTGGAAGCGTTTGAAATGCAGCGCTGGAAGCGAATAAAACGAAACGGAAACGCAACGGAAGCGGAATGGAAACGGAGCGGCAAACGCTTCCAACTGAAATGGAAACGAAACGGAGTGGAAACGGGAAAATTGTCAATTTCGTGATTTTCAGTACTGTAACCACTAACCAGTGTAGTTATCTTCTTGTTCTTCTGTCTGAAAAATGAACCATATTTGTGCATGCTCTCTGCAGCACCTTGGATGTCTTACATCCATGCCATTTTTTTGCACCCCTTATCTTTAACATGCTATTATGTTTTGCTGAGTACATTATCCATCATTCCATCTCAGTAGGAGGCATTGCAATATCTGTAGATATGAACATATTGGTCATTGATAGACATGTTTGATTGGGCTGTCAATGCAAGGGTTAATAAATAAGGATTATTGTACAGTGGGGTTTTTCACATTTGCGTGCTAAATTAGTTTCAGAATTGTCAATTTGAAGACAAACAGTCGCTCTAGTCTAAGATGTCTGTATTGAATATTTGTGTCCTACTTGAATGGTAAAAGGTTATTCTGAATATTAATTTGAGAGAATATACTGGTATGAATAAATTTCGATCACTCGTTGAAGAAAAGGGCATACCTTTGTCTTAAGTGCTGAAGAATCTTAGACCTCCCAAGTGCTTTGATTGGAATAAAAATAAACACCTTAGTTGGTCCATATTGCTGACTGACCATTCCAAGGTGGTAACTGTGGGTTTGCTCTTTTCATGAAATGACTCATCAGAAATTTGTTCTTGCTTTTCACTTGGTTTGCATGTAAAATATCTATGTCCTGTGCCTTTTGGGAGTTTGGTATATGTTGCAATGCTCACAGGACTTTTCATATATTCTTATTCCTATTGAAAATACCTTATATTATCAAGTTTGATTGCAAGATAGTTCAAGGTTAGATTTTGGAAGAAATATTGACAGTATTTGTATATGTACATGCGGCCAAACATTTGGGTGCAAGGACTGTCATATTTATCAAAATAACTAATAAATGTTGTCTGCTAATGTAAACAACGATCGTTCACTGACATTTAAGACATGCATTAAAGCTGGTTAACAATTTTTTACGGTAGATTTTATGTTTACATGTTAACTTATTACATAAACGAGTGTGGTAATTTACTGATGAAAAATGTGTGAAAATAAGTTTTTGATTATTCGCACTACCTATTTAGCTATTTACTTATGTTAGTTTTAAGTAAGAGGCAATTTTTTATGTGAAACCTTTACTTGCTGGAGACTTCATTAGGGTGGGGTATTTTTATGTTAACCCTTTACTTGCTGGAAACATCATTTGGACTGGGTATGTTATATGTTAACCCTTTACTTGCTGAAAAAAGTATGTTTTGTGTTAACCCTTTACTTGCTGGAAACATCATTTGGGCTGGATATGTTATATGTTAACCCTTTACTTGCTGAAAAAAGTATGTTTTGTGTTAACCCTTTACTTGCTGGAAACACAATAAGGGTGGGGTATGTTTCAGTTAACCCTTTACTTGCTGAAAAAAGTATGTTTTGTGTTAACCCTTTACTTGCTGGAAACACCATTAGGGTGGGGTATGTTTTATGTTAACCCTTTACTTGCTGGAAACACAATTAGGGTGGGGTATGTTTTATGTTAACCCTTTACTTGCTGGAGACTTCATTAGGGTGGGCTATGTTTTATGTTAACCCTTGACTTGCTGAAAAAAAGTATGTTTTGTGTTAACCCTTTACTTGCTGGAAACACCATTAGGGTGGGGTATGTTTTATGTTAACCCTTTACTTGCTGGAAACACAATTAGGGTGGGGTATGTTTTATGTTAACCCTTTACTTGCTGGAGACTTCATTAGGGTGGGGTATTTTTATGTTAACCCTTGACTTGCTGGAAACATCATTTGGACTGGGTATGTTTTATGTTAACCCTTTACTTGCTGAAAAAAGTATGTTTTATGTTAACCCTTTACTTGCTGAAAAAAGTATGTTTTGTGTTAACCCTTTACTTGATGGAAACATCATTTGGACTGGGTATGTTTTATGTTAACCCTTTACTTGCTGAAAAAAGTATGTTTTTTGTTAACCCTTTACTTGCTGGAAACACCATTAGGGTGGGGTATGTTTTATGTTAACCCTTTGCTTGCTGGAGACTTCATTAGGGTGGGCTATGTTTTATGTTAACCCTTTACTTGCTGGAAACATCATTTTGTCGGGGTATGTTTTATGTTAACCCTTTACTTGCTGAAAAAAGTATGTTTTATGTTAACCCTTTACTTGATGGAAACATCATTTGGACTGGGTATGTTTTATGTTAACCCTTTACTTGCTGAAAAAAGTATGTTTTGTGTTAACCCTTTACTTGCTGGAAACATCATTAGAGTTGGGTATGGTTTATGTTAACCCTTTACTTGCTGGAGATTCGTTAGGGTGGGGTATGTTTTATGTAATTGGATTGAATTATGTTTACAGCAAAAAAAAGAGTTAATTGTTTTGGTTTTATCTTGATTTAATGTTATCATTAAGTACAATTGAGGAAATTTTGTCATGGTTTCATCATGTTTGAAGTGAAAGAGAATTAACTAGGACTTGAACATCTGTCTGTCACCTGAAAAAAGTGGATGCAACTTTTTTTTTTACCATAATGAGAAATATTTATTTCGAAAAAGAATCTTAAGTGGGTGGGGAAAATGGGATGCAAATAACTTTGTTTTTGTCATTAGCTTACATGTTATAAAGATTCTCCAATTTGTTAGGATTATTTTCAAGTGGACTGTCTTGGTGCAGAGATGAAAGGAAAAAGTGATAAGCCCAACAGATATTCTACATATGGCTATAAATACTGAAATTCTGTCAGAATCTTTGTATAAGTATCTGACCGCCTGGAAGTGTCAGAGTATTCATTTATTGTTGTCATACAACCTAACTCAAACATTTTACAACCAACTGATTGATCTTTCTTAGATATAAAATCATTATCATGCGGAAATTTATTGTTTATGCTTTTCCTAATCCGGTAAGATATGATATTTTTTTTGAAGTATTAGCAAAGGAAATCTATTGTTGGTTCTTTTTGTTTTAAAATATATTCTTTTTACTTATTTTCTTATTTTGTAAATTTTGACTGTTTCATGTAGTCCTGTTCAGCTTGTTGACATACAGTAACTAGATGCTTAACTAAATTGACACGACTAGACTAAGAAGTCGACCAACACTGTTGTTTTCATAACATATAACTGCTGTTGATAATCATGATTGCATTCTTTTATAACAATTTATCTGTTGAAAAATGACATCATAAGTATTCATTCATTTAATTTTTTGTTGTATAATGACAACTGAAGTGTTATTGATTTATTTGTCTGTTGTAAATGACAACTGAAGTATTCATTGATTTATTTATCTGTTGTAGAATGACAACTGAAGTATTCATTGATTTATTTATCTGTTGTAGAATAACAACTGAAGTATTCATTGATTTATTTGTCTGTTGTAAATGACAACAAAAGTATTCATTGGTTTATTCGTCTGTTGTAGCATGACAACCAAAATATTCACTGGTTTATTTTTCTGTTGTAGAATGACAAGCAAAACATTCACTGGTTTATTTATCTGTTGTAGAATGAAAACCAAAGTATTCACTTATTTTTTTGTCTGTAGGATGACTACTGAAGTATTCTTTGTTTATTTGTCTGTTGTAGAATGATAATCGAAGAATTCATTAGTTTATTTGTCTGTTGTAGAATGACAACCGAAGTTTTCACTGATTTTTTTGTCTGTTGTAGGATGACTACTGAAGTATTCGCTGGTTTATTTGTCTGTTGTAGAATAACCTTTGAAGGAATATATTTTTTACTGTTGTAGGATGACTACAGAAGGAATCCTAACTCAGACCAGCAGCTGAGGAGTCTGGCAGAGAACCATGGCCGACAGATGGAGTATCTACAGCTGCAGAACAGAGATCTGGAGAAACAGAGAGAGGGTTAGTTATGATACTATATTATCAACATAATATTGCTTTTATAAAAATGGTTCTGAAAAAAAGGACACATTCCTAGTAGGGTCCATATTATCAACATATATTGCTTTTATGAAAATGGTTCTGAAAAAAAGGACACATTCCTAGTAGGGTCCATATTATCAACATATATTGCTTTTATGAAAATGGTTCTGAAAAAAAAAAGGACACATTCTTAGTATAGCCTATGGACCCTTTTCTTTTTTTTTTGTCATTTTTCAACTCCATATTGAGAAACTTAAGTTGCTCACCAGGCTGACAGGTTGACAACTTGTAACTGTCCATACTGTACAAAGTTAATGTGTGATTGTGTGCAAGCAGTAAGACTTACTGACCAGACCTGGTAGCAAGATCGTCAGCTCCAGATACAAGAGGCCCCGGGTTCAATCCTGGGTCTTGACATATCAAAGTCATTAAAAAAAAAGGTAGTGGTATAGCTCCTTTGGTAATGCTCAAGCAGATATAAGGGTAGTTCTATGACTGGTTGGCCCAGTGTCAGGATAATGTGACAGCGTGTGGTATTAGGCCAGGTGTTCACAGCATGCTATACACAGTGAAGGTAGCACAATATCTGCGTCAAGTAGACACTGTCTCCAGATAACTGAAGTACTGTTGGTGGGATGATAAACCCAATAAACAAAAGAAGACTGATTAATACTGACCCTTCTGTATTTTATCAATGTGAGTTCAAACAATGCTGTCAAACTAGCTCTACTCTGTTATCTTGGCAAGTGCACAGTTTCTTCTTTGTATTAACAATAGATGGAAGAGGACAAATGCCTTCAGCTATTGGTAGACTTTAGAGTATAAAATTATAAATTTGCATTATTATAATATTATTGTAACCAACATTCAAATATGCCATCCGCATTAAATTAATTACTTATATTTTAGACTTATTTGTTAATGATTTATATTATTTTCTTATGATTTAATGGAAATTTTTTAGATTTGAATAACATTTTTGCCATTTCTTAGTTAGTAGTGTATTCTATAAATCTTAGTTGTCAAAAAGTGTGTATTTTTGGTACTGTGTAATAGTAATCCATGTTATTAATACTTTCTCTTTCGTTTTCTTTTGCATCATGATAGCTTTAGTTATGTCACAAAATAATTGAAGTTTATTGTTTTGATTGTTTAGAGTGTAGAAAACACAATAATGCACCAGGAGTTAATCTTGCTCCCTGCCTTACAATGAAAGTTTGTCAGGGAAAGTTAGATAATGGCAACATTCATAGAGTAGACAAAGATATGGGGATTTTTGTTCTTTCAAATGGTCATTCATATTTGAAGATTAAATTAGTCATATTTTTATATTTGATGAACAACAACATTGGCATGTTATGTACAAAAGATCATATTTAATGATGTTTTATTCTTTTGTATATAGCAGCTATATTTAGGACATATGTAATGTGCTTGAACATTTCCTGTACATTTTTATAAAGATCATTTGGCCAATTGACACCTTATGTCAGCAGTCGAGACCTTCTTGAAATGAACAACCTCAGAATCTATACCAGGTTGTTTGGGAATGTATAACTTATATGTTTTTATATGCAAATAATTCATCTGAGATATATATACCATAAATGATTTCTGTTATTTATGAATCAAATAAATTTTTTTGATGTTGTGTCTGAGAGTGTGACTTTTTGCACTGTACCTGATTCACTAATAAACAACATCAAAACAGGAGCAATAAAAATTTTTTGCAAGTGGAGAAACAGTATGAATGTATGATTCTTTGGCTTCATTTAACTTTTTTTTTTTAATTTTAATTATGTCATTCACTGTACATTGTATATATATATATATATATAAAAATTAACAGAAATTCTGCAATATTAATAATATGGTTACTTTTGTACTTTGTTCATGGCCTAATTCTTAATTCATACACAACAGTAAAAAAAAGTTACTTATCTCATTTAGTATACAGAAAATGTTTTGATTTCATATAAGTAATTATATTGACTGGCTGAAATTAAAATTATCTAGATGTTTATACTTTCTATGGTTGCTTCCATTATTACACTTTGCCAGATTACACATTGTGAACAGGGGAGGGAACTCCTGACTAACCAGGATCATACATCCTTGTAGAAACTTTGCAAATAATTTTGCCCACAGTATTTTCATTCATAATACTCATACTTTCTTCCAGTTTGCACAAAGACACTTTAAATGTTTTTTCATTTGTTAAAACCACCATTTACATCGTCTTGAATCTTGACCCTTGTTTCTATGACTGTACTAAAGATTGCATTGATATAAATTTTATATTTGGAGGAATCTTGGCATTTTCCTCACAGATTTTTGTAAAATTTGTGGATGCTGGAATCTGTAATTTCTTATCATCTTCACTGATAAGGATGGTGTGAAACATTTATAAAATCTATTTCTGTAGTTTTTGCAAATGTCACAGTTTTTGCAAAAGTCAGTTTTTGCAAATGTCACAGTTTGATTTTGATTTCTGTCACAATGCGTGGTTTATCGTACTGTACAAGCTTTTCCTGCATTGCTTTTTATGTGGAAACAAATGAATTAACAATGCACAAGGCTTAGCACTAAAGAATACCTGTATCTAAGTTTTAAGGTATATACTGATACTGTTGTCAAAATTAATTCTATTTGTCATTAAAAAATAATCAGAAATAATGAATTATTGATGCTGCACATCCTTAGAAAATAATAAGAAATAAATAAAATAGCATAGAAGATAATTTAAGATATTACTTATTAAAGGCAATGCAAATTGGAATCTGTCGATACCACAACCATCAGGTTACACGGTTGGAGGTTAATGGGTTGGGGTTGCTGATGGGAATGAGGTAGTATAACTATGCTGGACACAGCTTGAGGCTTCAGTGGCCTTAGGGAAGAGGTGGCGATTAGTCTTGCTGACCACTGGTAGTGCAGTTTGTTAGGGCATCAAGTTGGACTAATTCTTTTCTGAGCCTCCCCACCATGACATCCCTGTGTACAGTAAACAAACTGATAGGTTTATGAACCTTTATCCTGTGATCTTCCAGAATGGGATGTTATTCTTGGAGGGAGCAGATGAGTGTGCTGGGGGATTGGGTGTATAGGAATGGGTAAAATTATGGAAAGTATTATGTTAGTTATGGGATCAAAAATACCACCACTTAAGTAATGGAATTTGTAAACTGTCGAACGCATAATTGTGACACAAGCTGCAATAGCTCAGGTGGTAGAGCGTCAGCTGGTGGATCGGGAAGTCATGGGTTCAAACCCTTGCTGGGTCAAACCAAAGACTTTAAAGTTTGTAGTAGTGGGCTCCCTCCTAATGCTCGAGGCTAAGGGGACAGCATTATGCCTGACTCGTTGGTGTCAGTATAATGGACCGTCCGGGTTCAGTCTTTGGACACCTCGTATGTGCCCCTGTGCTATAATGAAAGAAATGTCGTTGCACAGTATCAGCAAAAATGCTGGCAAATCCCATCCCATCCCATCCCATAATTGTGAAAGTTATTTGGCCAAATAGAGGATAGTTTGACGTAAGCAAAAGTGTGTTGGATTTTGAAAGCACATGTAAGATTTTTGAAAATTGTAGACCCACAATCACCTGGTAGTCAAAAGAATACAAATTACTAATTACATATAAATAGCATCCTTTCTTCGCAACATCACAAGGGTCAAGGTCATGACAGTGTGTTTTATTTCTCTATACCCAACTTTAAAGCCGACGCCACAATTTCAGAAATAAGGCGGAGATTAGAGAATCTAGGTCGGCGAACTGTCGTACCTCCCCAAGACAACTCGGCTGATTTGCTGCGAGAACTTCGAGACCAAGAGCATAGAAATCAGAGAGCACTAGATGACCTCAAGAATCAGCTTATGATGATGAACCGGGAACCAAAGACACAAATTATGTAAGTAGTGAAATTTCATTTTACATGTATTACAAAAAATAAATAACATACTAAACAGATTATTTTACAAATACATGTCTAACTAACAGCATGTTTATTCAATGTAAGCGTGAAAAGAAAAACAGAAGTTATGGAAGCATATTTTTGGTGTTGCAGGCAAAATAACAGAATGAACAAATGAAAGTAATGTTGACATAATGTCAATGATCACACAATGCTACATGTAATATTTGCCTTAATAATGACATTTCAATGATTGCACAATGCCACATATAATTTTTGCCTATATCTTCAATATAAAATTGTACATATAAAATAAGTTTATGATATTTAAAGTTTTGTGATCTGTTTACAAAATATTACGTGACTTATCCAGTCAGTCTGACCTTTTTTATATATTTGTGTTTTATACTGTATAGTGTCATGTTTCAAAAACTTAAGGTTTCAGAAGTAACATTGATATGAAATCAGACCAACCTTGTAAAAACTTATAATTTTTAATTTTCTTCTATTTTATGCCTCCCACAAACACAGGGATTTAGAAATCATATGTAGGAATATGAGGAGAGCTGTGAGTATTTTAACAGAACTTGAAGAAAAAGAAAGAAAACGACAGGATAAGAAATATATCAAAGAACCCATTACTAACTTCGATAGACCTTGTACAAATACATCTAAATTAACATCAACAAAAACAATTATGTCATCTTGTCGGTCTCGAAGATCAAGTTTACAGAATGCTAGCAAAAGTTTAACCAAAACAAATACCATGGGAAGTAAAAATGATAAACCAGAATCTGGTAATTATAAACAAGATTCTGGAAATGATAAACAAAATTCTGGTAATGATAAACCAGATTTTGGTAATGATAAACCCGATTCTGGTAATGGTATTGGGAATGCTAGATGTTTGGGTAACAACCAGAGCCCTGCTGGTCACAGTCGAATTAAAAATGCTGCAGTTAACAATGATGAAACTAATATTAAACAAAAACAGTTGAGTAGATTAGAGACACTGCAAAAATCCAAGACTAATATCCTGAAAGTAATTGAGAAACAATTAAAATATTCTCCAAGAAAAAGATTTGTTGATAGGTCAGTAAGTGTTGGTTGTTAGTGGTTGATGATTTTCAATTATGTGATTGTTTTGTTCAAGGGTGGTGTTAAAATTAGGTTTCATGTTTATTTGCTCATTTGTATTTTTCTGATTGGTTCATTAACTAGAAATTTTGTTACTCTGCCTGTTTGTATTTCTTAACTAAACTTTATACAACTATAGTTTAGTTCATTTTTTATATTTTACTTCCATTGTAACATTTAAGTTAAATCATTTTTGTAGAGTTTATTTTCTTTAGTCTTTTAATAGTTAACTTTAAATTATTACCCAATTACCTTTTTAAACACAATAAAAAGTAATAATTTCACTCAAATATCTGAGAATTAATAATATACTTGTATGGTTCTTTATTTTCCTTTGTATTGAGATACATTAAAACTTCTGACCGCTTAGCCTCCCACTGCATGGATTCCAATCCCGTTCGGCAATGGACTTAATGTGGGAAGTTCTTCCAGCTGACCTCCGTTGCACCGGTGGTTCTACCCAGACATTTGTCTGGGGTCTTCCTCCACCAAAATAGCTGGACATCACTCTAATGATTATAATTGGTTGCAGCGATGAATCTAACCCCCGCCCCAAAAAACAAAGACAAAACAAAAACAAATACGTTAAAACTATCATGCCAATTCATTAAACCTATACAATGCTTGTTTTCTTGATTTCAGACTTCTTTTTATTTCGAGTGAATGATATTTTGAAGTTTTTTCTCTAATCAAAAGAAAACTAAGTTTAAAGAATTATAATTTTGCAATCAAATATTTAACTGATCTAACAAATTGATCAAGGTTTGATAAATAGTGTAGATTCAGGTAACAAAGTTTATGCTAGAAACTAAACCTTCAGGATTTGCACTTTATGCATATGAGTCTTTGGCAATATTTTTGCTCACCTAAGCAAGTATTTGTTAGCAGATTGTCGAGATTTGGTGTATATTTTTTCTAAAATAAATATAGAATGATACAGGATAACATGCTGCTTGAATATAACATTCCTTTTTCTGATAAAATCATATTATATGTAAGCACTTGTTTATATTCCAGTGAGGTAGAGAAACCTGTATTTCCACCTCAACCTCCTCCTCCTCCTCCACCGCCCCCAGAAGAACCGAGGAGACCAATTGTACTACCAGTGTATTATGGGAAGTCATTAGTGGCAGAAATAAAGTTAGTAATTCTTATTTATATCTATTTTTTATGTCATAATATTGTTATTATATAAAACATCCATTTGTATTTTTTCAAATGTGTTTAATAAATTGATTTGCACTGTATTGATTGACTTGCTCTTTAATGTATTTTACATATTGGGGAAGAATATTGAAATAACCATTCATGAATATAAAATCTGCACTGATATTTTTTTAAGCAAAATACTACAGCTGATGTGCAAGAAGAAAGTAATTTGTTTATAGCTATTTGAAAGTTTTAATCAGTCTGGTATTCAGACATATGCAGTGAAAGGGTTTAGATGAGATGGCACAAAATATTTTTTTATAGTATACCGGTAGTAAGTTGCAAACGCAATAGCTCAGTCGGTAGAGCATTGGCTTGCAGATTGGGAGGTCATAGGTTCAAACCTCGGCCAGGTCAAACCAAAGACTTTAAAGTTGGTAGTAGTGGCTTCCCTCCTAATGCTCGGGGCTTAGAGGACAGCATTATGCCTGACTCGTCACTGTCAGTATAATGGACTGGCCGGGATCAGTCCCTGGGCAGCTCATAAGTGCCCCTGTGTTATAATGATTGAAATGATGCTGCACAGTATCAGGATAAATGCCCGCTAATCCCATCCGCAATAACCCAGCTATGATTGATATCAATAATCCTTAAAAGGTTAAAAGAATTATTTATTGTCTATCAGAAAGATCCAAAATATGTCAAGTTGTGTAACTTCTAAGAAGGTTATGCTTTATTAAAACACATATTGTCACTTTGAAAATTGATAACCAACAATTATCAATAAAATATTTTCTTTCAGTAACAGTGGATCAGTCCATAATTGTGCATAGGAGTTCAGGACATATTCTTTCTTTTGATTCTACATGATTCTGGGTTTATTTGACACCAAAAGATTAAAATTGTCTATAAAGTTGGAAATCTGATGCCAAAACATACTAGCAGATTGTTTTTAAGGGAAAAAGTCCATGTTACAGGTTCCACGTCAGTTTGGTTTTTAGTGTAACTACCCCTACTGTGTAATGAAACAGCCAAGGGTGCATTGAATTGTATCTTTATAAAAGAAACAAGATAATGGTAAACTGAAAAGTATTTGATATTATTTCTTACAAATGCATTTATAGGGAAATATATAATTAATATCATTAAAACAGTCTCTGCTTGGATTTCACTATTATTTTGAAAAAGAACATTAAGTGTAATTAATAATAACGTTAAACTGTTGGTGTTCCAGTGCTATCCGTCAGGCTTACCTCCAAAATGGCGGCAATGACCCAGAGGTGCTGTCCCAGATGGCTCAGATGCAAGCAGAGGCCCAGGCAATAGAGGACCAAATGAACCAAAAACCAGAGAAACCAAGAGGTAGGCACACACTATTTACAATCAGATAAACTAGAAAACAGACAATGGACAAGAACTTGTGAACTATCATTAGATAATTGAAATAACAAATACTTATTGTTTTATGTGATGTTCATCGACCTTCTAGCAGTTATTTGGCATTGAGCTGATGAAAAAATTTCAAAAGCCTTCTACCAGATTTATTTATTGACTTGATTTTTTTTATTTCATTGTTCCTTGCTATATGTATTGTGGAATATGCCTTTTAATCTTAATATTTTTATCATTGAATTATCATTTGTAATAATTATACCCCCACCACAAAATGTGTGGGGGGGCTATAATGGATTCGCTTTGTCGCGTCCGTCCCTCAGTCCGCTCTGTAAGTCCTACACTAATTAAAAGATTTTCTTTAATCTTGGCTCAAATGTTCACCTCAACAAGGGGATGTTCAGAACCCATGTTACTCTTTTGCCGGCTTAAGGTCAAGGTCACACTTGAAGGTCAAAATTTGACATAGAAAATATTCTTAAATTTTAACATGTATTTGAATATTTCTGAAACTAGAAAAAGTATTTGCTTGAAACTTAAAAGATATATGACGTATCACAAGTAAGATATGCAGGTCAAATTTCATAACTCTGTATTGCATTTTGGCAAAGTTATGCCCCTTTTTAAGTCTTTTAATTTACTTACAATCAATACTAGACAATATGTCAGGTCCGCTCTATAAATTCTATACTACCGGTAATGGAAGGATTTTCTTCAAACTTGACTCAAATGTTCACCTCAACTGGGCAATGTGCAGAACCTATCTTACCCTTGTACGAGCTTTGTCAAGGACATTGGTGGGGGTATGAATCACATTCAGCGATAGTTCTAGTTTTTTACTTTTTTTTTCCAGAAAAACCAAAAGACAACAACCAGACCTTCAACTTACTTGAGATGGAGAATGAGCGTTTGATTCAAGAGCTACGCCTGTTACAGGAACAGAACACGCTTGCACGTAACCGTCGAAATTCTGACAAAGAAGGTAAAAAACGCACTTATGCCCCTACACATTCTCATACTAGACATCCAAAGTCTTACAAACCTCAATATAACCCTCCTCCTCCCTTACCTTCTCACAAATACCCTTCCAAGCCTGTTCAAAATAGACCAATCATGGCAAGACGAGCTGATGTCTATCAGCATGAAAGCCTTTCTGACAGGGAAGGTTTGCGTCAACCAGAAGTTACATTTAAACCTTTCCTGTACACGGACAGACCACGTCCAGAACGAGACCAGAGAAGTTATAATTCAGAGCCATTAAGAGGTCCAAAGTCACTTGTAATTAAATACAAAGCCAGTCATCAGCCAGATGGAACGATACGTATCACTCGAGCTAACTCGTTCTATGACACTTTTCCAAATCTGAGCTTGCAAGAGTTCCCTTCTGACTTTGGGGACAGCAGGAGCTATGGAAAGGAAAATCATCAGCCCGTGAACAATAAAAAGCCCCCTCAGTATCCCAGTAGGAGAAATAGCCTAAAGGATTCTTTATCTGGTTATAAGGCCTTGAAGCCAATTAATCCATCAGCTGGGCTTCAAGCCAAGTCAAAACTCAGTCACGTTACAGAGGTGGAGGAGGCAGGCTTGGCATCATCGAGGTTTGCCAATCCACAAGATAGTCAAAGTGCCAAAAAAGCCTCATCTCCTGAGAAACTTAGATCCAGGCAGCCCAGTCTTCATGGCAGTCAGCCAGGCAGTTTTCATGGCAGCCATATTGGAAGTCACCATAGCAGTGGAAACCCTTTTGCACAGCCTTTACCACAGCAGCAATATTCAGAGGGACAATTTTTGGATCCATCCCACCATTCCGCTGGTGCCCCAGTATATGCTAAAGAGGAAGATCCAGTGTTTGCTACGGATACAACTGTCACTCGGGAACCATCCCATGGTAGTGTGAAATATCCAGCACCAGCTGGGGTACCGTCCCTAGATCTGCCTGCGGAAGATAGTGACACTGATGCTGAACTAGCTCGGGTCGGGGGTCAGGATTATGATGAGCAAGGTCAGGATGACTTTGTCCCGGAAGGTCAAGGTCACCAAGGGTATGGGGGCTATGATAATTCTGAATCTCCGAGAGATTTGGCCTGGCAGGTTACCAGGCAGACTGAGCCAATGGGAGGAAACTTCACAAACCCACCAAGCTATGAACAGAGTGCTCAACACGTACAGTGATAGAGATTCTATGGTGAATGCTTAACTTTTTCCAAGCATAAAATATGGGTAAATTATCCTAATCCTCCATTGAAGGCACAAAACATGTAGAAAACATTGATGAAAACAAATTAATACCTGTTGCAACTGGTTTAATTGCCAATATTTTATGCATTAATTCATTGTCAAGCCCAATAATAAGGCCAGTTGTTTAGTTTTTATGATATACTAAAGGAAAAAAGTTTAGCAAGTTCAAAGAGTATTGACTCCTAGTGAACTTTGTGACCCACGGAGGATTAACCATTTTGCTGGGCACATACTGCACGGGATTTTCGTGAAAGTTACGTTTTACGCTTACATAATGGTGTAGTTTAAAAAAAAGAGGGGGAAATCATGTGTCAATGGATGGGCACAATTGGTCAATACGGAAACGATTTATAGACGAAAATCAGTCGTCAAAAACTTGCTAAACTTTTTTCCTTCAGTAAAAATATGAAACATTTTATGTTTGTCTTTTTTTAGTATTTTTTAGAAATGGCATACTCCATTTTCTCTTAACCATTAATAACAATAGGAAGTAGTTGTATTAAATGACTAATATGATAAATGGATCAGTAAATCAGAACTTTTTGTTTATCAAAAAACTTAAGACCAGGCATTTTTTACAAATAACCTTATTAGTTCGTTTAGTTGGCTGGAATGAGTTTATTTCTAACTTTAGAAAAAAGCAATTACAAAACGAACTGTCTTCTTCACAGCTGAACTTATCATCGACAGGACAGGTATACAAAGTTGTTCTGTCTGTTCTTTCATTCAGGAATATTTTAGACAAACGTTTCATTACCAAATGTATTATTAGAAAAGGACAAAGATTACATGTATAAATCTATTTGTCTTGTCATCTTTGTGTATGTGTACATATTGTTTGTTGTTGTCTTATTATTTCTTTGTGTATATGTGTTTGTATTTGTCAGAATATATTTTAATATCCGTGTGACCTTCGTTTAACTTTTTAATTAATATTTTATATCTGATACAACTCTCATTTAGACAAAGTCTGCTTGCAAATTAATAATAGCATCAATGATTTTTTTTCTTTTTACCAATTTTTAAACTAATGCTGCATATGGTAGATTATTTAAATGGATCAAGAGACATTACTGTATATACAAGCTAAAAAAAATCCATCATGGTATTTGAGGGGCAAAGACTCCTCTGCCTGGCACTGGTCGGAGCGAGAACTTTCATGTGGGGAGGTTTTCCAGCTAACCTGCGGTGCGCCTGTGGTTCTACACAGACATAAGTCTGGGTATTCCTCCACCAATAATGAGCTGGACTTTGCCAATATGACCATTATTGTGTCAGTGCGATGAAACAAGCAAATAATCAGTCATGGTATATGAAGATGGTTGTAAGATGTAGTCTGAAAAATTATACAAGATGGGCATACTAATGTCAACATATGATGGTTCTGTTACTGGAGTTAAACTGTTTGAATTTGCCTTTTGTTTCACATCTTATCATGAAATTACATAGAACTACTTTTTGTTGCGCTATAAATAGCTGAACTTTTTTGGCTGTATAAGCATGAAGTAGTAACACTGAATTTACTGCTACTACAGTGAATCACTTGGAACTCCTCGGGTAATTGTGTACTTGGGACAATCATTCTCAGATGTATCTGGTGCAATAATTCTTACAGAAATCACTTCGCTTTGTTCGCCGGAAGAATATGCCTTAATATTTTATGCACAAAACACAAACAATGGCTTAGTTTGACAGTTGTGTGTTTGCTGCGCTGCGTAAATTGGGTGATTTAAATTTGAAGCAGCCACAAATTGAAATTTTACTGGCATCGTACTGTAGTGAGCTGACATCTGAGCTGTTATCTTTGTTTTGACGTCTGTCACAAAAGAAGTTCCATTTAGGGAAATGGCTAAGGTGACCTGACTACCTACATACATCAGAGAGATGATTCGTGAATTATCCAAGGTGTTCCGATTGGCAGTGAATATGAAAATATAATGTGTTGGGAGGTTTTCGTTGTTTAGAATTCTCAAATATGTCTTTGTAAAAGGTCACACAGATATAATTTGACTTTTCTTCTGTTGCATGTGTTGTTATTTGTTATTCTCTTCTTTCGTCTTTTCTGTTTTAAGAGCTGGTGCTTTTTTGTTTGTTATGTGATAGTTGTCCTACATTTTTTCAAGGAAAGAGACTGTCAATGATAACAAGATTTGTAATAAATTTTTGTAAAAAAAAATGTTGTCCACCATATTGGATTAATGATCCGTGAGGTCAGTGCTTAGTAGCTTCAAAGATATCCTAAATATTGCTATTAAATAATAAAGTTGAAATGACAGTTCTTTAAGTAAGAAAATAAATTCATAATGCATTCAAAAGTCCATAATTGTAGGAGACATATGTCTTTTTTTATTAGATATTTACTGAGTTATAGTACAGTGTTTAGCCTTAAGTTGTTTTAAGTTTACACTGTGAATGATATTGAAAGTTTTATGAGAAATGATTTATACAAAATTGGTGAAAATAGGTGGCATAGTCTTACATGTATATTTTTGCAGTTTCTATTCATAATGAGAAAAGTATATATGATGATTTAAGTAAATTAATGAAGATACACTTGTAGTCATAACATTTATATTCCTAACTAATTGATGTTTAAGGCAAAGAAATTTGGCTACTTTAGTGATATTGCAGTAAGCCATTACCAATCACCAGTGACCGGACCTGGTAGCGCAATTGGTAGAGCATCGGCTCCAGGTAATGGAGGCCCTTGGGTTCAATCTCGGGCCACGACATACCAAAATCGTTAAAAATGGTAGTGGCATTGAAAGCAAATCTAATGTAGTTCAATGACTGGTTGGCCTGGTGTCAGGAACATGTGACTGGGTGTGGTATCATGCCAGGTGTTCACGGCATGCTATACACAGTGAAAGCAGCACTGTATCTGCTTCAAGTGGACATCGTCTCCAGAAAACTGAAATACTGTTGGTGAAATGATAAACCCAGTACACAAAGAAATCACTAGTGACAGTTAATAATAGTCATGTGGAGGAATTATATTACTTGGTGTACTGTACACATGCTGATTGCACATATCAAGATAGCTCAGTGAAACAATCACAGAAAACTTCCTTAAACAATAACATATAATCTAATCGGAAAGTCATTCATTAGATAAACAATTAACTGATTAGTCTGTCTCTTTGTTACTTTTTTTTTTTAAAGTTTTTTGTCATACCTATGAATGATTGCCTTAAACTAACTTGTGAGAGATTTCCTAGGGAACTATTTTATTCATGTAAAAGTCTTCTTAGAAATAACATGTTAAGATATCTAGAGCTTCAAAAAAAATATGTCCATATATTTTACCAATATCATAAGAGGCCCAATTTTTAAATCTTTATTTAAATATTCTACCTTTCCTATCTATCTTGCTTTCTTTTTGTGTTTTGTCTCTTTATTGTACCCATTTCTAAAATGATCCATAAGATGTCTGTATCTTTAAATCTGTGTGTTTTATTCCAAAAACCTCAAGTCTGTTAAATTGTTTCAGTTTTCTCTTTCTGTCTTCTGCTTGCATGTTTTATATAGAGTGTTTTGGAAAAGAATTGGTACTGGGTATATAACTCTAGATAAAATCCTGGAGGTGCGTTTGTTTGTTTTTATTCAAAATGCTCTGTTGAATATTTTATCCTTTCTCAGTTATAATGCCCATTAAATAATCTGGCCCATAATTTTTATCATAATGTAACATTTTTTTTTTAACTTTGTTTTCTCTGTTTTAATAAATTTTAGTTGATTTTAAAATTATATTTAGCTTTATGACATATCTTTGTTCAAATATACTATTGATACCTTCTTTTATAGACTTTTAATATGTTTTGCATCAAATGTGTTATTAGTTTAAAGATAACTAAGTGGCCATAGTACTGACTTCTAAAATTAGTTAGAATATTTAGTTATATAACATTTTGTCTGTCAATTGGTCCATATCAGCCCCTCTTGAATCACAAACAAAAATTGGAAAGAAACCTTGTGGATTAAGCATTGTAAAACTTAATTCCTTTATTACTCATCTTTATATAGTTTTTATGTTCTATTTCACAGATAACATGTACTAAGTATAATAAGTGACTAAAGTTATAAAGTAACTTCTTGGACAAATCTTTCAACCAAAAAGGTAAAGGTGTTCCAAATGAGTCACTTTGTTTTTAATACATTAACTTTTACAACATAAATATATCCTTGTCAGTTAATGATTTTGAAAACTTTAAAAAAAAATGAAGACAGTATGATGGGGATAGAATCTGTATGACTTTATGTCTCCTTTCATTGTTAATGTGATTTAATTTTTATTTTAATGTTCATACTAGGTTTTGATACCTTTTCCAGTTTATCTGTAAGTTGCAATATTTTTACATTTTAGAGCGGTAAATGATGTGTATTTTTTAATGCATTTTACTGTCATACATTCAATTGGTGTTTATTTATGTCATAAGTTTTATTCTTTCAAAAGAAATCATAAGTAATTGCATGGACATTTTTTTTAAAACTTCAAAGACCCTTTGATGTAACTGGTACATATAGTTAGCGTCTTTATTTGTTTTATGCCAAACACAACAAAGTTTGCAGGGTATACCAGAGTCAGGTTGTTCATCATTCTGTCTGTCTCTGGCTTCTTTTTTCTGCAGGTTTCCATCAATTTTGATGTAAATTTGTTGTAAATTATTGTACAATAATGGAGCCTGTGCACCTGTTATTTGAAGAAGACTTCAGAAGTTGTTGCTTTTTTAATCAATATTTTGGAGAGAGATTTACAAGCAGGGAGAGTTTTGGGTAATAATTACCCATTTTGGTTTACATTTCTATTTCCCAATTTAGGTTTTTGTAACTTTTTTATGTGTTTAATGATTTCTTAAACTGCAGTTGTGCTTTTTTTGCTTTGTTATTGTGAACCCTGAGAGTAATATGAATGCATTGTTGTTTCTTTACAAAAAAAGGAAGTTTTTGCACACTTTTGATGCTGCTACTAGTTGCAATTCATTTACATATTTCCATTCAAATACATGAAGCATTTATATTTAGTTTATCTGTTTTTGTCCAAATAACTTATAACTTTCTTGCAAATACATAAAGCATTTATATTTAGCATATCTGTATTTGTCTTATAATTACTTATATTTTTTCTTGTAACATGTTTCATTTACTTAATTAAGCATTCTTTTTACTATTGTTAATTATAATAAAGTGTAAATCTTTATGAAATGGCTTTATTATAATTTGTACTATCCTCATTATTTAAACCCTAATTTATAGGATCACTTCAAAATGTAAATATATTTATTGTACATTAATATGTAGTTCTTAGTACAATATTCACCATTATCCTTATAGGTATCAAATGGAATGTGTTGAAGGATGCAGGTGTGAATAAAATAGGTTCTTCATTTGTGTAAATTTACCACTGAAAGTGTCATAAAATGATGCTGGGGTGCCCATGGCCAAGTGATTAGAGTCACTGACTTGTAACTCCTCATCCCAGTTATAGGTTCAAGTCCTGGACAAGATTTTTCATCTGGGGAGGTTTTCCAGCTAACCTGTTTTGTGCTGGTTAATCTAAGTAGATATAAATCTGGGGTCCTCCTCCACCAATGATTCGCTGATCATTGCCATTATGACCCTAATTGTGTCAGTTTGATATAAAACAAAACAAAAAACAATCATTAAATGGGTATATGTAACAAAAATAAGATTTTACTTTTGGTCTTGCAAAAAGCTATTAAATGGGAGGAGTGGGTAAAAATAACCAAGACTGAAAAATTGCTTTTAAAGTTTGAAGCACATACAGTGTATTTCATTATTTATTGTTGTTTGTTGCAAAACATTTATAATAGTTTAATCATAATAATAAATTTTGATCTAGTTTATTTATGTCAAGTCATATTATTAGTAATATAGTAATAATTTCACATAATGTTTGTTTACCTTTAAAGTTTATGTAAAAAAAACATATTTAATAGTGATGTAGTTATAATTTCACATAATGTTTGTTTACCTTTAAAATTTATGTAAAAAACATATTTAATAGTAATATAGTTATAATTTCACATAATCTTTGTTTACTTTAAACATTACATAAAAAACGTGTTTAAAATATACTTTTGAATGGTACGTCTTTAAAGGATTCTTATTCTGTTTTTGAAAACAATATATCACCATTTTAAGGATTCTTTCCTTTATGGCTTTAGTTTTTAGATTCAAACTGTCTTGCAAGCAAAATAAATGTATATGGTAATCATATAATATTGATAAGTGACTTTTTATGAGACTGTGTGGTTCAGTTAATATTGTCTTAAAAAATATATAAGCCACTTCAAGCGATCTTGGTTCTGATGCAATAAAATTGACATCATCAAAATGACATAGTAATATCAAGTGTAAAAAAATGTCAAACCTGGAAACTGTAGACTGATTGAGTGTGCAGTTGTTGACATATTTAGAATATGCATTTAAAATGTTTTACTAGAACAAGATACATAAGTAAACTGATTGAAGCGAGCTATTGTTAACTTATTGCAGAAAATGTATTAGATATATTGTTACATGTTCATGTAGAATGTATTTTATATGTTGTGTAAAAAATATTGCAATAGAAACTTTAATAAAAGGTGTGCAGTAGTCATTATTATGCATTATACACCTGGACTGATGTCATTTCGTAGTTTGGGATATAAAAAGGTGCTAGGTAAAAATATTCACCATTGTCTAAGTCTTAATTACCTCATAAATATCAAATCTTTAAACAAAATGAAGGACAATTCAAATCTGCAGAAAAAAATAAATAAGAATGTGTGGGACAAGTGGGACCATTGAATGATGTGGCTTATATATTTAGTTATCTAAAATGTTGTATGTTTATATAATGAGAGACATTAATGAATAGTCTTCCCTTAATAATGCCTAAATGCTAGTAGGTCCTTTCATTTGTTTTACTTGGTTTATATGCTTGTGCTCTGTGGAGTGTATGTTGACTTATCTGCCTTTCTTGTGATACTCAGGTTACAATGTAACCATTATCAACAAATACTTCCATTTTCTTTTTTAAATAACAAATCTTTATAAGTATGTAAATGGATTTTAAGCTTATATTTATGCAAAAGTAAGAAAGTTCAATGTTTGTTATTGCAATGTCTACAAAAGAACAGGCGATAAAGTCCAAGAATTTCAACTAAAAGGACCTACATACCGCTTGGAATACTTCGGATTTTGTCTAACAAGGGAGACAATTTCCATTTCACCAATGTACCCCATTGATTTTTGCTGAGGTTTTGGGTTATATATTCTCTTTGCATGCATGTGTATCTCTTTTCTTCCAGCTCACTGCAGTGTTTAATAACTAGCAATGTTCCTCTTTAATCAGAAAATCTGAACTTCAAAATACCTATTAATTTCTTCCTTTCTCTTGAAGAATCTCATATATATGTCTCCATGGTGTTTTCCATAATTTCTGCTCTGGCCTTGTCAATTTTTAAAAAAGTAAACAATATCTACCTTTCATGCCTAATTACAAACCCACCTTCCTTCCTGCTAACAGTCAAGACTAACACTTCATAACAACATAGACGACCTTTTCTGACCTTTTAACATCTACATAAATTCATCTGTTTAAATACTCCCGTAATTTATTAACATTTATTGAACTACCTATTAAAAAACAAAATAAGATTTTCAGAAACAAAGTGACAGTTCTAGCATTATTCATAATGTGCAATTGACTTTTGAATGGTAATTTGAATTCAAGTTAATTTAAAAAAAAAAGGCACCATAATACAGCCAAATATCAAGTACTTATAAGAAAAAATTTTAATATAAAAAGTTTAGTATAAAAAGTTCCCACACCAGTGAAGATCCCTTATCTTGGCAGCCATCTTTGATGGTAACTTCAAGTGATTTTCTTATGTATTGTATAGAAGCATAAATTTTATGTCTTCATTTGTGGTCCAAAAATTAAAAGCTATACACCATTGGACTGCTCTTAAAATTTATATTTTTAGAATACAATATTTTTAAAATTGATAAATGCACAAAGAATTAATTTACAGAAATAAATTTAAGTATTGGCTCATCTTTTTTGGTTGTATATTTCTTTTACCTTTTAAGCTATCAAAATATAGTTTTCATATTTTAAAATACTTCTTAAAAGCTGTTTAATTTGATATTAAATTCAGTAAAATAGACTGAAAAATCAAAACACAGTGGTGAGTTTAATACAGCACATATTTCTAGATATTGGCCTGCATTAACTTTTGCCTTCCAAATTGGCTGCCTTAAATTGTCTTATCAGTGCCTATGACGTCACTTGGAAAATGTCTATTAAAATATTAAACTAAAAGTCCATTTCTCTTTTCATTTTCCTTATAATTGCCTAAATGTATATATTTTTTGCAACAAGAAAACAGTTAACCATTTAAACATCAATGTTGTTACATATTGGTGATTAAAATAACAAAAATGTTTTTTTTTTTTTTTTTTTTAATTTTTTTTTTTAATGTACTTAACATTTTCAAACTACTATTCTCAGTACTTTTTGAAGAATTTCTTAATAAAAGTAATGGATAAATGATTATGCATGTAATCAATAATTTGGATAAATAGATAACAAAACATGTTTTATTAGCTTAAAAATTAAGTGAATGTCCTTGTCAGAAACTTCAAGTCTTTACAGTACAGATATGGGCAAATTTACATACTCATAGAAGTAGTATATTTATGCTCATATCTTTGTAAGCTACTGAAAAAGTAATATAAATACTTAATTACATCATCACATTTGTAAGGAAACATTATTTCCTTACATGAAAAAACAATTCCAATAAAGTAATAGGCATGCTTAATTGGAATGTCATTATTTATTTATTACATTTAAATTAATTAAATATAAGTTGTAAAATCTTGTTTAAACTGTTCTATTTAGATTTCATTTGTTTCTTACAGCACAATATTTGGAAGCAGGTTTAAATTCTGAAGTCTTTTAATTCATAATAATTTAGATTCAAATTGATTGCTGTAGATATTTAAGTACGCAATTTGACTGAGGCAATGATTTTAAGATTATAAACGGCAAGTTTGTTATCATGATCAATTACTTCAAAGTACTTTTTACTGAAGAAAGACATTCACCTCTCATTTTCATTTGGGAGTAAATATTTATCTATAGCCACATAAAGAAGTTTTTATTAAAACCCACTCATGGGCACACCAAATGTTTCATAATATTTACAGCCTTTATACTGCCTTTATTCATTGACTATTTAATTCCTTAGTGATCAAATACAATTTTGTACTTAAATCAATAATCAATTTAATCTGCGTGAGATATCCGAACTTGGGTCTTTTATGCAGATCATCTGCATATAAATAGATACCAAACATGAGGGTGAAGTTACTTTGATTATTACATTGTATGCAATTGAAAAGAAAGTAAATATGTATTTGATGTGTTGTTTGGCTAAAGTTTTGCTGTATCTATGAGGTGAAATCATTGATATTCAAAGGAGAAGTAAGTTCTAATTGATGGTGTTTCCTTTCAGTCAAATTGCTGTTGACCTGTCATTATTGGAAATTCAAGGGAAATGTTTCAAAATATCTTTGAAAAGGTGATCCCATTTCTAAATAGTATTTTTTATGTATTAAAAGGTGGTATACAACAGTTTGCCTATATCTAACATATGTAACAATATCTGACCTC
The DNA here is from genome assembly GCA_007844125.1 of Sinonovacula constricta. Classification (NCBI taxonomy): domain Eukaryota; kingdom Metazoa; phylum Mollusca; class Bivalvia; order Cardiida; family Solecurtidae; genus Sinonovacula; species Sinonovacula constricta. Next base: position 65,760,517 of record CM017557.1, read on the forward strand.
TGTTTGGGGTATTTGTGCATAATTTCTTCAGGAAAACAATCATTCTTTAGTCTCAGCTTTGGCGATTTTCAGTAGTATCTGAATTTTAGGATAGTAAAACTTGTTAATCAACACTTAACATGTTCATTCTTTTCAAATCTATAAAAAAGGAATGGAATTCTGCTAAAAATAGACATTGACATCACAGCGGATGATGTGGATGAGCTAAAACATAACTGGTCATGTGCATTTCTTAGTTTAAAAATAGCTAACTGTGCAGTGTGGCTTAGATTTGAAATACATGTTGGTAATGACGATTGTGATGTTATAGTACACTTTTCAGACAGGTGTAGGACACCAATAAACAGCATTTTGTGAGATCTGTTCTGGTAACAATGGTTTATAAGATTGTTTAATGAAAATATTTTCAGTCCAAACTGTTGGATCATACCTTTAAACTTTGCTAGCATTATCAGCAATATTATAAGATTTTAACAAAACATAAGTATCACATTCAAACATTTGCTATTGAAAGTATTATATTCTTATAAATTGATTAAATGCTCGACAATACTATTACGCAATGGGATATTTGATGTTTTAATAAATGGGATAAACCGTGATAATGAGTATATGAACAAGTTTTCTGGCTATGTATTAGTTTTGAAATTAGAAAAATCAAAACAAAACACATGTTTGCTACAATGGGTGCATACTAGTCATACTAATATATGTTATACCTCTATAAACCTATGCAAAGTTATGGTAAAATTAAATAAAGTATCAATGTGCATGAAACTCGCTAATCATTTCATTTGTGTAATCTTTGATTTTGTTTAATTCTTCTAATGGTTCAGCTTTATGTTTGACAAGGACATTCAATTGTATTTAACCAAGTGTCAACTGGTTGGTTGAATGTTTTTGACAAATCTGTCTAAACAAGCAATAAACATTCCTCATTTACAAGACCTAGAACACTGTCCTTTGGATTTGTAATGTTCAACGCTTGCACAAATTAATTGAAAACACAACATTCTAAGCAAAGTTATGATATAATTAAATAAAGTATCAATGTGCATGACTCCCGCTAATTATTTCAATTGTTTAATCTTTAATTTTGTTTAATTCTTCTAAAGGTTCAGCTTTATGTTTGACAAGGACCTTTCTTTGTATTTAACCAATATTGTCTCCTTCGATGGTGCTTTTTCCAACACCACTATGTCAATTCTGATTTCTTACACAATACAAAGTTGTTATGCTTTATAGAACTGTGGTACTGTCTAAAAACTATCTTTAACTATCGAAAAACTATCTCAAACTGTGTAAAAATAATCTTTTTCTTCCTTTATCCTGGCCAGATCTGTCTAAACAAGCAACAGGCCATTCTACAGCAGACCTGAAATTTTGATGTTTGAACTTTGTATTTCATTAACAATCTTTCCCTTTTCAACCAGCAAAACTGAACATTATTATATTTTAAATTTATCTTCAACATTCTGGGTTCAAATAGCATCAAAAATGTTTAATAGCAGGCCTTTTTGGCTGTTCTATGTGCTTAGTAAACACTTAGTAAACAGATCTGTCCAAAGAGAGTAGTGTCTTTTCTAAACACATGCCTCTATCTTTTTCTTCACTATACACCTGCTTTATACACAAGTTTGTCTTAAAAACAGGTGATAAATCTGTCTAACACAACTTCTCAAAAACTTTTTTTTACTATGTTTGACAAACAAATCATAACACAAATTGTAATGTTGTCTAAAACACTGTCAAATAAATCCATTTCCTTACACTGGTTGGTTGAATGTTTTTGACAAATCGGTCGAAACAAGCAATAAACATTTCACAGTCAGAAAGACCTAGAACACTGTCCTTTGCATTTGTAATGTTCAACTCTTGCACAAATCAACTGAAAACACAAGACCTTCATTTTTTGTTCCTTGCACAGTCTTCTACATAGGAACATCCTGCAAAAACACGAGACAAACCAATCTGTCTAAAGCACCTTTCAAATGCATCTGTCTAATGTAAGAAACCTGTTTGTCTCACTGCAGATGAGCTGGAGAGAGAGTTACGAAGGCTGCAAAGGGAACACCTAGAGAAAATGTATGGCTTGCAAAAAGATGTAGATGATTTGCGTATGCTTTTGATGATGGAACGCAATCGACCCCCTCCCCCACCTCCCCCCCAGACTGTTATACAGCAAGCTCCCCAGCCTCCTGTCTCACTGGTACAGTAGCTCATTTATTAATCCGTTAATTAACTAATTGATTGAATTTCAGGTTTTTTTTTCCATATTGAAATAAGGATAGTTTCCACATCAGTGAAGATCCGTTATCTTGGCAGCCATCTTTGATGGCAACTTCAAGGGATTTTCAGATGATTTCTATAGAAGTGTAAATTTCATTGCCTTGTAATTTCTTCATTTGATGTCCAAAAATTAAAAGCTATACACCACTGGGAAGCTCTTGAAATTCATTTTTTTAGAATACAATATCTTTAAGATTGATAAATGCACAAAGTATTAAGACACAGAACTAAATAAAATTATTGGCTGATCCTTAAACAAAATGAACAGTGTATCTTTTTGGTTTGTATTTCTTTTAACTTTTAAACTATCAAAATAATTATAGTGTTAATATTTAAAATACTTCACAAAAGCTGTTAAACTTGATATAAAATTCAGTGAAATAGACTGAAAAATAAAAACACAGTGGTTTAATACAGCACATATTTCCAGGTATTGTCCTGCATTAGCTTCTGCCTTCAAAGATGGCTGCCTTAAACTGTCGTATCAGTGCCTATGACATCACATGGAAACTTTCTGTTTAAATGTTTAATACTGATTTTAAAAATGTGTACACTTACATTCTTTTTAAAAATAGGCTGTGCATGATTAAATTATACATCCATGCCCTTGGTTGTAAGAACCTTTAAAAAGCTCATAATAAAAGTTGGTTGAATATGATAACTGCAAATAATATAGTTATTTAAGAGTTGTTTTTCTTTAATTTATCTGTACATATTAAGAAAAAAGATAAAGCTTTTTTGCATCTTTATCTTTCAAGACATTTTATCATCATATGTTGTTTATCCATATATCTATAATGATTTTTATGTCCTTTGTTTGTTTGTGGCAGTCATGATTAAGCTAATTAATAAGGTTTGCATTTTTTTTACTTCATTGTACCAGTAATGGGGTCCCTAATGTATAGGAGGTACATGTAGTTGACTTGTGCTTTAAATAAAGCCCAACATTAAAATTCAACAGGTTTCACCTGCATCCTTCAGATCATTAATTACCGTACATGTATTTTTTACTCCTAATTATACATTTTAATTAAATATATAAACTTTATACATGTATAACCAAAAGTGGCCAAAATAAGTTGTTGTATTGATCAGAAGATCTTCTTAAAGATAAACAAACTTATAAAAAGCATAGAAAATTTAACAAACTGGTCATCACCTAAGAAAATGTCAAATACAGGATTAAATGGAGAGCTTCCAAGCCTTGTCCAGGACAGTCTGGAACATGGCCTCCATGATTTTGATGATGATGATGGTGATGATGGTCCTGATGGTATTGGTGATGATGAATAATAAATCTGATGTTAAAAAAAACCAACATGCTTTTGACATGGTGCCTATGAAATGTTTACCAAAATAAACATTACTTGAAATAAATCATTCAGTTGGCTGAAGATAATAAGTGCTCCCTTAAAAATAATGGAAGTCTATATTACTTAAAATATCTAGTGGATAAAATGTTTGATATGTAGGACAAGAGGTTTTCACTGCAGAAAGCTCAGAACATTTAAGACCTATTTTATTTAAGAACTTAAGCACACGCAGTTTACGATTTAAAATACAACGGAATTTTTAAGATCACCATAATTAAAAATCAAAAAATAATTTTTCCAGAATCATTGATCTTGAAGGAAGGAAACCTACTATATTTGTAAAACAAAACAATATTGAATAGAACTATAATGGTATTATCTTAAATAAGGCAAACAAAAAATATTCTGAATTGCTATTTGAGATTGCAAACAACTCTATTACAATTATCAAATCACCATCATATATGTACTAAAGGTAGTGTTTTAAAGAAAAGACAACTTGAATTTGTGTGAATGACCACAATTGTCTTGAAGACAATTGAATGGTCCGGTTTGTCAAATGTCCAAGTGGAAGTAATGCACCTAGACGATGAAGAAGAGGATTGCAAGAGTTATTGACCTTAAAATTCTTAAGTGTTGAAAATCAGACTTGTGCTTCCATTCAAACAAACTGGCTGGACTATTCCTCCTTTTTTGTGTATAAAGGGACATTATTCAAATAACATGAGTCACCTCCCTTGAGGGTATGTACTATACATGTATAATTACTGTAGACAAACTATGATTTTCCAAATATTTTAAGTATCAAGAAAAGTTCAGACTGTAGCATCAACATAAAAATGTATGTTGTTGAATAATATCAGCATGGGTAATTGTGCTTAAGCATAATGCTGAAAATAAGCAAATTATTAACAAAATTTAAAATAGTTTATAAGTACCCACAAGGGTATTCAATACATGATTGAAGTTGCTTGAAAAAATAACAAATTCTTACTTAGTCTTGTACTTCGCATGGGAATTATTTGATTTTTCAAATTTGGAAAATTATTTAAAAATTTGTTTTAGAGCTCTCTTCAAAGTAAACCTACAGATTTAATATATTCTTTGCTTTTAATCTTATAATGTGTATCTGCTGCATTTTTTTTTTTTTTTTTTTTATTTCTTAATTAAAAAAAGAACAAAAAAATCTTCATAAGAAGATCATACAGTTAGAACTATTTGGTTCGCAATAGCGTACATTGGTGAAATGGAAATTGTCTCCCTTGTTTGTTAAAATCTGAGTACAGTAGGTAGTCCTTTTAGTTGAAATTCTTGGACTTTATTCCTGTTCTTTTGTAGATATTGCAGTTGCAAACAGTGGAATTTCTTACTTTTGCATAAATATGAGCTTAAAATCCATTTAAATACTTACAGAGATTCATTATTTTATAAAAAGAAAATGGAAATGTTTGTTGATGATGGTTAACCTGGATATCACAAGAAAGGCAGAAAAGTCAACATATATTCCAAAGAGCATAAGCATAAAAACCGAGTAAAAGAAATGAAATGACCTACTTGCTTTTAGGGATTATTCAGGGGAGACTACTCATGAATGTCCCTCATTAAATGTCTGCCTGTTGGGATTTGAGTCACAAGTCTGATTCACCACCATAGAAAAGGTTAAAATAACAGTTATCCTTGCCAGGTAAATATGTGTGCACACATTAGAATGTATACTAACTTAAACATTGCACTAAAACTTTAAAAAATAGCATTTTTACTAACATATTTACATCACATGCAGTAGAATTCACTAGGTATAAGCATAACTAACTTTGCCACATGTTTTATACTTCACTTAACTTTTATTACTAACCCACAGATACTTTTTTTAAGAAAAAAAAAGTCAAAAAGGAATAAAAGGCAAAAAGAAAAGATAATCACATCCTCACAAAAATTCATTGTGTGATTGTGATTAGGATATCCATAGCAACTTATTTCCACAAGTGTCTGTCTTACTATCACCATCTCACAAAGTTGTACACAATATAATGCTTTTTGTGTTCAAATTAAAATGCGGAATTTGAATTGGTGTAAATAAATGAAAAGATATATTTACATATTTGAATTAAGTAATCATTAGACTGTACAAAATCATGCAACAAATTTTATATATATAATATTGAACAGTATTCTGTAAAAGAATGGGGTCCTACCGATATCCACAGTTATCTCCCTTGCGAAGTCAGTTTAGAGTGATTTCCCTTTGGTATTGGGTAGTTCCGGTTTGTTGAGAAAAACGACGATCAGATAAAATATCGAGATTTATCCCTGTGTTCTTAAAGAAATTTCAATGTTCGCTCTATATTTAACGTAGGAAACTGATGCAGATCAGCAGTACAGCCAAAGCTAAGAAGGAAATTATGTATGATAGAGTAAAGCTGTTAAAGTCGGAACAGTTTCTCAAGAAACTGTATAGGTGGGGTGAAATAAGTTGATTCTTAATTTCGACAGATCGTCCCGTAATACTGGCGTGTTGCGATTAATTTCGCTATTTTTGTTGTCTTTTTTCGTCAATGATGAGCTGCAGATAATTTGTGTAAGCTTTTAATGTAAATGTGCTGGAAGTGAAGTAGTAATTGGGGCAATTCGACTATATTAATGCATTTTTAAACTAGTCATGATTGAAATTAAATGATTGGCATGTAGGGAGTTGGCAACATATGCAACCTATTTTGGTGTGTGTATTTTCTGCTCTTTTATCCTATTTTCATTAACTCGTTGAACCCTACAGCCAATTAACCAGTCATCCCCTAGAGGCATTTCTCCAGTCATCCCCTACACCTGGTGGGGTTTTTATCTGCCCCTCGTGCCTTGTGACACATCTGGTGTGGATTACCGGTTAGTGTAAGATATTGGGGGTGGATGTATACACAACACAATAAACATGTCACTTTGGATATACTCTAAAAGTTTTCACATACTTTCAGCACAGAAAGTGCTTTACACAACCGTGTAATTTTTAACACTGTAAAAAAAGAAATACTTCAGAAAAGAAAGAAAATGACTGAAATCTGAAGAACAAGTAAGGTTAATAATATCCAAATTAACACATTTCAAATGATTAAACTAAGATATAATTGACCTCATCAAGTTTTCTTATGTTTATAACGTAAATAACACTGCTTTATTTTAAAAAAAATATATAATGAGTAACTTTAAAACAGTCGGCCGTCTTTGATTGAAAGTTGCGATTTACCTGTAGTTAAAAAAAATAACGCTCTTAAAATTCATATTTGATTGAAAACTTCCGCTATTTTTAAGCGTTAGCTTTTGTCTTTTGATCTGTTGATATTTGCAATTATATTATAATTGGATCTGACACAGGTAATTTCACATATCTGCCGATACATGTGCGCATAAAAAGAAATTTTAAAGCTAACAGTAAGGCACATCGCCGCTTTTCTTTGTCTCGACATAATTAATTCATTGTGTTTACATCCGGGTTACATGAAATTCCAATACATATATTTAAGGCCATAAAAACCTTACATGTGACCACGCTTTTTCCTCATCCACAGCTATTTTCAACATAAAATCGGCGTACTCTCAATATAGTTTAGTGTAAATAACCGAAACCGGAACTACCCAAAGAAGCGCCACCTCGTTCAAGGGAGGTAAATACGTAGCGAAATCAGGGATAACTCCGTATATCGGTAGGACCCCATTTGTTTAAACACTGAATAAAGCTTTGTTGAAAATAATAATCTACCTTTTTTGAAAAATAAATAGCCATTGTTGTTGCCTTGAATAAAACTATTATTTACCTTTCTTTCTATTTGAACTTAGTTGTCATGACTTAAAGATGATATCCAACAGTTTGGACCAAAATATTTTCATTAATCATCTTAATAAACTATTGTTACCTGAACAGATATCGCAAAATGCTGTTTATTGAAAAGTGAACCATAGCGCCACAATCGTCATTACAAACATGTATTTCCTATCTGAGCCACACTGCACAGTCAGCTATTTTTAAACTAAGAAAACCATGTTACCACTTATGTTTTAGTACATCCACGACATTCGCTGAGATGTCGATGTCTATTTATAGCAGGAATCCCAATCGTTCTTATTTATAGATTTAAAAAGTTTTACTGCCCTAAAATTGAGATTTTCTTGAAAATCTTCAAAGCCTAGGCTAAAGAATGATTGTTTCTGCAGAAATTATGCACAAATACCCCAAAGAGGTCAGATATTATAACATATATTTCTGATAGGCAAACTGTCGGATATCCTCTTTAAGGTCAGTATTAAACACTGATTTTATTTTACGTTTCTAATGGTCATGATATTATAATTTAAAAAAATAAAGTCACAATAGCCATTCAAACTACAGAGAAGTTCATATTAACCATCACAAAAACCATGATTGCCATGTGAGTAAGCACTTTCTTGTGTGTGAGCCACTTGTGTCTGTTCAACACTTGCTTTCAGATGGCAAAATGATTGATAAAATAAACAAACCATAAAACAGAGCAAAGATTAAAATGTTGCAAAGCGGTAAATAATATACAATTATTTACTTATTAGCTGGGAAATATGCTGTGATTTTGACAAAAAAAGTGTTATTGACCGAGTGCTAGCCTCGGTCAATAACGATTTTTGCAGTCAATGTCAACAGCATATTTCCCAGCTAATAAGTAAATAACTGTTTTATTACATGAACTATAAATAGTTTATAATAAATAGTTTTATTTCTTTAATTATTATTTAAACTTAAATGCAAGAAAATAGTTTACATTGTTTACTTCATGAATATTGTTCGTCTGGGACGAGTATCCCACAATGCTTACAATTCTAAGAAAGTTTTGAAGATGCACGGGCATAATATTGATGGAAATTTTGCATTCTGTTAATAGACCAGTTAATATCAGCGAAAGCGGGTCAATATCTATATTTATTGACTAGACTATTTTTTGGGGGTGACCAATCGTGTTGCGTCTATTTTTTGTTTATGTTATAATAATGGAATAAGTATAATAATGTAATATGTATGATATGGGCATATGGAATAAATCTCTCTTATTCAAGTCTTTTTCTGCGATTTTTAAGACAATGGTTCTTCTCTGCATGAATACATACGTTTGAATTGGAACACTTTTGGCAAGTGATTTATGTGAAAAAAAAATAAAAAAATGTTGAAAAACAACAACATAAAAGTTAAAGCTGAAGGACAACTTGTTGCCGAAACATCTTGTTATTGACTTTATCTAAAATGGTTCAACAATAGTGATAAGTTTGTCAAAAAATAAGACATGTCATTAAAATATTACTAACTAGTTAATAGAATGTACGAAAATATCATAAAATGAAATATTTAATATTCATAAAATAAAATATTTAGTATATCAGTGTGTTTATTTTGTTGAGTTTTTAACTATTTATTGTATTATTTAGTTAAATTTAAAGATAATCTCAATCAGTATATATATATATATATATATATTTATATAAAAATACCGATATATATATATATATATATATATATAAATATATATATATATATATTCTTTCACGGCTATATATAAAAGCCCTGAAAGTGTAAGATTTGGAAATACAAATGTATTTTAATCATTTTGCCATCTTGGGTCCCCTTGTAATGTTAACTGTGAACACACCATTAATAAGCCAGCATAGTATATGTAGCTAATAGTAGCTGAATATCACTATGTGTAGCAATCACAGCAAAAATATTATTTTTAGTCAGAAAATAGAGCCAAAATGTATATAGAAATCATATTAGAAGTATTGTTCTTTAGATGGTAAGAGCTTTATCAAAATGTAAAAGAAATTATATACCGGGTATGTGCCCTTGTATGAAGTTGAACGTCAATTGATTAATTTTGTTTGTTTGGATTAAACAGATTTAATGAAAATGTAACACTTAAATAGTAACATTTACAAATGAATATAACAATCCAAGCAAAATAACATTCCATATTTTAATATTAACTGTTAACATTAAGTATAATGTTTATTACTGTTATTGCAGCTGTTATTCTTCACTTTTTTGTTGTTATTTTTGTCCTAGCTGAGGATAAAGTTGTCAATATCATCTCCCCACTGTCAACTTTTCATGTTTTCTGTGTGAGAGAGTGTGAAAGACAGAAATTGAAGATTTGATTAAAAAAACAAAAACATAAACACTAAATCACATACCAGTACAAATTGCAGTAATTGAAGTTTTTTGAAAAATATAGAAAAACACAGTTAATGAAACAGTACAATGATGATATTTAAACATAAAAAAAAACTATTACATTATCCTGAGTGATAAAATGCATTTTTTAAAATAATAAATGAATTATTTTTTATTCTATAAACCAAAATGTTGTAAGAAGAATAAATTACAATTAATAAAACTATAACGCCACAGCTTAGAAAAGAACTATTAAAAATTAACTGTCAACAAAAACATTATACCAAAATACACATAACAACAACTAATCGTTGGGAAGGAACTATCCAACTAAGCAACAAATTTCTCTATCAACAAAAATTCCCAAACAACTAAAATTCCCAGCCAAAAAGAGTTCCCTAGCAACCCAATGACCCTAGCTACGGTTGCCATGACTGCCACAAACTGACGGTGGGTGATATATTGACAGCTTCCTCAGCAGACACCCTGGTTGTTGCAGAAACCCTACGTCGAGGTGGAACCTATGGCACCCTATGATCAATAGTAAGTGGCCTTGTTTTCTTTAATTTTCTTAATTCATACATCATAATGTCTCATTTTAAAAAAAAAATTGTTTTATAAAAAATGTATATGTTTTTATGATATTAGCAGAGATTGTCAAAAGCATTGCCAGACCTGGTAGCACAATCAGTAGAGCGTTGGCTCCAGGTATGAGAGGCTTCGGGTTCCATCCCTGGCTGCGACAAATGGTAGTGGTATAGCTCCCTTGTGCTCCAGCAAATATAAGGGTAGTTCCCCAACTGGTTGACCTGGTGTCAGAATAATGTGACTGGGTGTGGTATCATGTCAGGTGTTCACGGCATGCTATACACAGTGAAGGCAGAGCTATATCTGCTTTAAGTGGACACTGTCTCCAGATATCTGAAGTACTGTTGGTGGGACAATAAACCCAATAAACAAAAGCATTATAAAGAATTGGTGTTGAAGGTTAAATGTAAGTAAAAGAACTGTCAACAAATAAATAGGTGGTTTTAATGTTTGTTGACATCCTTCTTGGCATAAAAACTTTTAAATGTGTGAGTTTCCCTAAAATTTTTAATTGCAAATCAGTGGAATTAAATATTTTTTCTAATGCTGATCTTGCCCACGCAAATATGTAAAGAGAGCAATTGTTTGTGTTTGCCTAAAATTTGAGAGCATTTTTGAAAAATTATTATTATCAGTTCCCTATGGAGCAATTCTCAATTGGGGTAAATGACATTGTTTATAGAACATCAATTGGATTAAATGACATTGACTATAGAACATCGGTTGGATAAAATAACACTCTATAGAGCATCGGTTGGAGTAAATGACATTGTCTATAGAACATTGGTTGGAGTTAATGACATTGTCTGTAGAATATCAATAAGATTACATGACATTGACTATAGAACATTAATTGCAGTATATGACATTGTCAAAAGAGCATAAATTGCAGTAAATGACATTGTCTGTAGAGCATCGGTTGGAGTAAATTACATTGTCTATAGAACATCAAGTAGAGTAAATGACATTGTCTATAGAACATCAATAAGATTACATGACATTGTCTATAGAACATCAATAAGATTACATGACATTGTCTATAGAACATCAATAAGATTACATGACATTGTCTATAGAACATCAATAAGATTACATGACAATGTCTATAGAACATCAATTGAAGTAAATGACATTGTCTATAGAACATCAATTGAACTAAATGAGATTGTCTATAGAACATCAATTGAAGTAAATTACTTTGTAAGACATCGTTGGTTTAATAATGTCTTTATGTTTATACCGTGGACAGTGGTTTACATTGAAAATTCAATTTTGTTTTGAAGCATTATTAACAATTTTCAATTGTGCAGTTTTCTCCTCGTTACATTCACTGCTAAAGTTGAAGGCAATTTTTTTTTCCGTACATTTAAGCTGGAAACTTTTGCCTAATATCAATGATGTATGTTGTTATTATTTTTCAAAGTACAAAAATTCAAACATAATAAGTCTGTTCTTCAAATAATAAGAGTATAAAATCAAAAATAAAAGTGTTAAATGATTTAGAATATAAAAAGAACTGAAAGGAGAAACAGGATAAATAGAACACAGCACACATTCAAGTCTGTCTATTCAGTATTGCAGTCAGCAATGGGTTCCCCACCTATGTTGTTCCTGTCCCTTATCGCCACAATCATAGTCGTTGTTGCCGCCATTGGTGGGAAGGTTGGTTCTACTGAATGATTGGCAGCCCATGAGCTCCTCTTGCTTTAGGCCACGCCTCTTTATAGGTCCCTGTTAGTGAAGTCAATAGACTTATCTTGCTGATATTGTTTACTGCATGCAGATTTGCAAGTAACGCTCCGTAGTTATAGACATATATAATTAACTTCAAACCAAGACCTTAATCTTTGTTTCTTGTGCAGTTTGATTAAAGTTTCATCCCATTTAAAATTTAGAATCAAAATAGAAAATTAAATGTTTGCACAGCTTACTAAGGAAATGTATACAATATGTAAGCAAGAATTGCCTATTGACTTAACTAGTCCCTTCCCAATTGTGTATAAAGAATTATTGCTATAAAGAACATAATTTTTTTTTTTTTTTATAAGTGACCCATTAATGACCCATGCCTTTATGTCATACTTTGCTGATATTATAACATTTTCAAAAAAAATATAAAAAATAAATACAATTATGATATTGGGCAATCTTTACATTCAAATCTTATTGTGATAATTTATATATTAAACAATTTGTGATAATTATTATATTACAAATAAGATATTAAACGATTTTCATTTGCTGCATATTATTAAAAGATTTAGCAAAAACATGACTTAGATGGCATGTTTTTACTTGTTGTTTTCACAAGTGGGTGCTACTTTTGATGCACTTAATCACATTTTATTCCTTTAGTTGTGTTTCATTCAATTTTAAACAGACAACAAACTTGTTTGCCATCTGAAAATAAATGTTTTACTTATTTTGATATTTAGTTTATAATTCCTTTTGTTTATATTATGATGCTGATGGTTATTATTATTAATTTTTATTATTATTACTCAGTATTATTTAAATAATTATCATTATTATTACTTGGTATTATTATTAATATTATTGTTTATGTTATTATCATCATCATCATCATTAACATCACCTTAACATACGATATGTATTTGATGAATATTTTGGCTTTTTTCGTATACGTCTTATGTTTCATATTTATTCTTGTTTGTGCTAATAAATTTCAGGTTACATTACGGCTTAATCTTCCTTTGAATGATCTTTTATTCACACAGTTTAGGTGTCTTATTTATTTAAAATGAAATGGTTTCTTTATATATATATATATATTTTTTTTTTTTTTTTCTAGTTTATTTTTAAAGCCATTAATAATATTTATGAATTATTATTAATACTGGTCACTGAAATTAAAATTTTAAGATAATACCAAACGATATTTGCATAAACAGTATACCGGTACAACATTACTGTACAAAATCTACTTGTAAAGAATTTCGTAAAAGATCTTTTGTATCAAAGAATTATGTTATTAAGCTTAATCAAATAAATGCAGTTTTTTAGAAAGTGTCTTGTGTCGTAAAGTCTTTATCTCAATAAATATGTTTTAGGATAAAAAAAATACTTGCCACATACAATAATAGTATAGAAAAAAAACAGGGCTAAAGTACTATGACAAACAAGCCAAAGAATAAGCCTTTATTTCACCACGTATCACACATAACCATGTTAATAAAAGCTGTTTATTTATTGATGAGGGAGATATTTTTAAGTATTTTTGTGTCTATTTTGCCCATGAAATAGTGGTTATGTCGCCAATTTGTTACTCCTCGGACTGCTTAGCCTTTCACCGTGTGGGTTTGAGTCCCGTTTGGAGCCAAGTACTAAATGCAAGAAAATCTTCCAGCTGACATGCAGTGCACTAGTGGTTCTTCCCAGACATAAGTCTGGGGTTTTCCTCCACCAGTAAGCTGGACGTTGCTATAATGATCATAAATGATTGCTGCAATGTATTTAAAAAACAAAATAAAGAAACAAATGTACTTGAAAGTACTTTAACACTGATATTTCATATCAAAGCCAAAACCTTCCTTTCACCACAAATGAAACTATACCAAGTTTGTACAATATTTTGCATAATATATGAGGAAGATAAAAAAAAGATTTAGACAATGAACATTTCAGCCCCAAACCCAAGCCCTCATTTCATCACACATGGAACTATACCCAGTACTACAGGCCCCAAGCCATACCCCAGGGCCCCCCTCCTAGAGGGATAGATTTCTCCCAGCCTGAGCGCCCCTTGATCAACATGGAAGATGATGACATCTAAGCTCATGTTAAAGCAATTATGCCAAAGGTTTTTAGTTATTTGTACTAATAGCTCCCACAAACTGCATTATTAAATCTTCATAACCTGTATGGTGCATGTTGTTGATTAAATGTTTTTTCTTATAATGTAATGGGGTTGTTTTTCTTCCAAACATACAATAAATGGGCAATAAATACATTAATCATGTTGTTTTAACTATATTTGAGTTTATTGTAAATAGTTTCATTCCTTCATCACCCATTGGTATATTTTTTTAAATTATGGTTACCTTTCAATTTATAGATAGTAAGATATTGGCAAAAGATTTTGTTGTTAGTTTGGAATGAAAACAACTAGTGCTTTCCTAATACACATTTATGTCTAGAAAACATCTTCTTAGTCATGCATTGTATAGAAAGCTTTCATACCTCTTATGTTTCAAGCACCCTTTATGAAAAGAATTTTGCACATGGTTATCACACTGTAAAATTGTTTGAAAATTAACATCCGTTTGTCATAATTATAGCAATACCATTTGATCTGCTCACTTATACAGTTAGAGAATTTTTACTTCCCAAAATTCTGCTCTTAAAACCAGCTGCACAATTAGTTGCTCAACCACTGGCTTAAGCTTTCTATACAATAGTATACCTTTATATTACACTAGCTGTTTTTTCCTTCCAAACTAACATGATTGCATCTTAGAGAAAAGTACAAAAATGCCAATGAAGTCTACTAGTATATAGAATAAGTAATATCAAAACACAATGAAAGAGGGAAAAAAATCTTAAATGGTTGAGTGTCCCAATTTCAGCCCAAACAATTATGTGCCTGCTTACCACCATGGTTGGAATCTCACACAATTTTATGCAACTACTCCTGTGAGCAAATTCCCAGAGCCAAGACCTCAGACTCTGAACCCTGGACCCCTGAGAGGGCCAGTGACTACACCTAGAACAGCCGGTGGGGGCCTGGCAGGCTGATCACATGACCAAGGTCTCAACCAATCGGCATTCAGTATAAGCATTTGTGAACACCTTGATGAACACACTCACTAGTCAGATAACAGCTTGTCTTGTATACTAACAGTCACTAACAATAAATCAGTAAAAACTAGATATATTTACAAAAAAGTAAAGTTACTTTACTTACCATCATGCTCAATATATTTATTAAGCTGTTCTTATTTTTGCTTGACTAAATGTCTTTCAGTGGTAACAATATAGATATCTATAATGAATGCTTACCACTGGTTTTGCACATGTTTGAAAATTCCAATTCTAACAAACAAGCAGAAAAAGTGCCAACTTTAGTCAATCTTCCATGTTGAATCAAAAGGGGTTGGCAAAAACTGTTCATACTGTTCCAAAAAGGTACCATATAGCCGTGATCAAAGACAGCTTTCATTGACGATATAGTCATCGTTTAAGAGGTTTTATTTCATCATTGTCATAAGAAAATGCCTTTCATATATCAGTGACAATACTTTGTAGGTTTCATTATGTTTGTGAGAGGAAGGAGAGCAATAATAGGGGATCATCCAGTTCAGAATGCCTGGATGCACAACAATTGACGATTTGACCAGTAAAATTTGCCATAAAATATGCCTTCAATTTTCAAAGGCAATACCATTACATACAAGACAAACCAGACTATACCTTCAATGGAGCCAGAATGCACAACAGTTGATGATTTGACCACCAAAATTTGCCATAAAATATGCCTTCAATTTTCAAAGGCAATACTATTTTAAATACAAGAAAAACTCGGCCATACCTTCAATGTTTCAGTGGCAATAGATTTGATACACGTCAAACGTCATCAGTAGTTCGAGGTTGGGTTGCCACTCAGTACTTAAAGAACTCTGAAAGACCACTCTTTCCAGTGTATGAGGAGGAATTTGGTGAAGACCAAGCCAACAATGGGTCTGGTCCCACAGCTGGTCGGGCAAGAATTCATCGAGGGTTCTTGCCCAACACTCCTGCTCTGCAATACAGACCCCCTGCGGAGTATTCTGATCCTGTTTTACTGCAGTCTCAGCCAATCAGTAGCCAGGAAGTGCAGTTTCAGGAGAGCAGCCAGTCTCAGTCACAATACCCTGCATCACAGAGGGCAGGCTGGGGACGCCCAATGGATGAATTATGTAAGGCCAAGGATGACAATTTTCCTGTGCCCTTCTTGTATACAGAAAATCAGTAGTTTTCTGTCTAAATATAATGCTTGGTTTTCTAACATTTTGTTTTTGATCATTGTAGTATCTAAATTTACTAATGTTTGATAATCTACTAACATTGTAAAGCTCACAGATTCTTTTTTTTTTCAAGCCTCATAATTGCATGTCAATTACTAACAGTACAACAATAGCCTCATAGCTTACTGCTATCTTTGCGAAGGAAAATGAAAACCATCTTCATCGTTTGCTCACTGTGGAAGTCTGAAGAAGAAAAGATGAACATTTGAACATCATTCATAAACAGTAAATGGCCAACATGGATGGGATGTTTTGGAAAGAGTGATAAATTCAGTATAGAATTTGAAGCTTTGTTTGCTGGCAAGGGCAAGTTAACTTCATGAATATTTATTATCAGCATCATGAATATTTATAATCAGCATCATAAGTATATTTATTATGGGCAATTTTGCAACAATGTCAAAGGGTGTTAAGGACCCCTGGAAGCTTTTTGTTGCTATACAAACAAAAGATTTTGATAGGTCAGTGGAGGGCAAGTTTGATTTGATTTTTTTTTCACTGGTAAATCAATTGAATCACTTATATTCTGAATTAATAATGTGGCTAAATTATATATGACAAAAAATAAAACAAAAGTATGTTTAAATCTATAATGGTTTCAATGGTTGTTACTTTCATAGGTAATAAATTGTAAAAACCTAATTAGAATAGTCTTCAGTTAAGCCAGCAATTCATTTTATAAGGACTATGTACAAGGCACTGTTTTTCTAGGTAAGAGCAAACAATCCTTAAATGACCTACTAGCGTTATCTCTGTAATTCAACATATTTTCAAGAGGTTAATATGAAAGAGTCAGCAAGTGTTTAAAGAACAGAAATGTGTTAATATTTAAGTGGCACTTGGAGTAAACACTGAAAATTATATTTGAGCAGTGATGATAATAAGAAAATATAAATATGGATAAAAGTATTTACTATGTTAGAAGACATTGCCTTCAATCTTGTGGGTGTAGAAGTCGCCGACTTGTTACTCCATTGACCGCTTAGACTCTAATTGCATGGGATTGAGTCCTGTTCTGGGTGAAGGACTAAATGTGGGAAGGTCTTCCAGCTGACCTGCAGTGCACCAGTGGTTCTAATCAGACATTTATTTGAGTTCTTCCTCCACCAAAATAGCTGGACGTCACTATAATGATCATAATTGATCACTGTGATGTATTACACAAAATAATAATAATAATAATGATAATAATTTTGTTGGTAAACAAAGTTTATTAAAAAATAAAACCTACTGAGAAAAGGATACACTTACTCTTAGAAGTTAAATGCCATCTTTAACAAAATCAACCACAAAGAAGACAAATGCACTAGCTGCAGATTGAAAAACAAACCAGCGCAATGAAGAAAAAGTACATCTACTAATCATCAAAATGAAAACCTATGAAACTCTTCAATGAGAAATGGACCCGCCACTGAGAAGTAAGAACTACAAATAGCCAAAAGAAAAAAGTGCCAACCTTAAAGGAAACAGTACCAACCTCAGAGAAAGAAAGTACCAACCTCCAAGAAAAAAGTACCAATTTAAAAGAAAAAAGTGCCAACCTCAAAGAAAAAAAATCCAACCTTAAAGAAAAAAGTACCAACCCCAAAGACAAAAAGTACCAACTTCAAAGAAAAAGTAACAACATCAAGGAAAAAAAGTACAAACCTCAAAGAAAGTACCAACCTCAAAGAAAACAAGTACCAACTTTAAAGAAAAAAGTACCAACCCCGAAGAAAAAAGTACCAGCCTAAAAATTATCAATTTAGAAGATGCAAAGTACCATCCTTTATGAAGCACTATGTGTTTATTGCCAAACAGAAAAAAAACACACACTACATTTTTCAGAAACATACTCAATCAGCATTAAAAAAAAAGAAATTGGAACTTATCTCTTGAAAGAAATCCTGACAAAATATTCATTATTGAGGAACGAATGTTCATAATATGTATGGTTGACTAATGCTTGCGTGTGTACTTTCAGATCCTAGATGATAGAGCAGCCTTCCTGTATTTTTATCTTGCTTCAGCTGGCTGTACACTCTCATATATATACATGGCCTCTTTCTGCATCCTCTAATACAGTCACCATCTTGGCCTATGCATGCAGTGCATGTTGTAGCAGCACATTTAGACAATGTAGCCTTTGTACTCAAAGCAGTTCTTTATTATTTTTTTTACTGAATATTTATATAAATTGCTATAAAAGAATGTTAACAAAAAAAAAAGAAAAGAAAAAAGTGAGTCGGAGAAAAACAGCACATTTTTAAGTAAAGAAGTAACTGAACATTTAAGTTTATCACAACAAAAACATTCAATAAGCCTTTTTTAATTTTTTTTATTTTTTTTTATCTTTTGTTATATAATTAATTAATGAATAAAAAAATGTATTTTATATACTAAATTTTCTTTAAATGTTTTAAAAAAATAGTCACAATGCTAGAAAGAGGTCATTTATGAGTTGACTAATGATTGCCATTGTTTCTTCCACAGGGTCTTATACCTAAAGAATTGCCATGGATCAAAGAAACAGATCTACAAGACGTTTTAGCATATGTGTTAACAAATGATAATTAATATTTGAAGATATTACAACTGTGTGTTTGGCATCCTATATTCCTCACTGTTAATTTTGTATAAGTTTAAGAATACAAATAATAACAGATATATTTTTGTTAATGAGTTTAAGTATGAAGCATGCATGTTGTTCAATTTACACAATTGAATAATCTTGCTGGAAATTGAAAGTAAAGCTATTTGGCCTCTGTACAATTCTAAATAATAATATGGCCATTTTCAGCTTTGCCAGCATATACAGAACTTGTAAATAATTAGGTGTTATTTATTATAAACAGGGCTTGTTGTTCACTGACCCTATTATGCATGTTTGTGTCTGTGTTTGCTGTCTCTAATTTGAAATGTATCTTTTGATATTTCACCATATGTTGTGGTTATGGATAAAATAGACTGATATTAAAGTTTAATAAAACAGAAATCTGTTTTTCATCATGGATGCATTTGAACATTGTGTGTTTGTGGCATGCCTGTGTACCCATACATAATATGTAGTTTTTGCATTTAAAATAAAAAAAAAAAAGTTAAATCTAAAAGCTAAGACTTAGAAGTGGCAGATATGGATCTTGCAGACGTGATTTATATCCTGTGGCATAGCAGAAAACTCTGGGCATAATAGAACATTACAACATACATGTGAACACTCCCACTTTTGGAACACTGGGCATAATAGAACATTACAATATACATGTGAACTCTCCTACTTTTGGAGGGAGACTCTTGCTTTTAAGGTTCAAAATTATTTGAAAATAAGAGGCGTTTTACACATTTTCAGAAATCTCCCTACTTAAAAACAGATAACTTCTTTGTTTTATATGAAAATAACAAAACACCCACTTTGCAAGTGAAAATCTCCCGCTTGGGCTGCAGAAAAGTTCACATTTATGTTACAAATTTAATACTATGCAATAATTTAATTATTACGCTCCCTTGCTTATTAAGACTATACTTTAATCATTTAATTTCTTAAATATAACAAATGTAAACATCTGGCAGATCCAGAAAAAAATTGGGGGTGGTAGTGGGGGGCGGGGTGTTGGTTCTGGTATATGAATCAAGATCCATTCAACTTTAAACAGCAAATACTAGACATATATTCATAATAAGGTACCATAAAAGCTTAATTTTTAAGCTTACATATATCTGCTTTCACAACGCTACTCTTTTACCTGGTTGGTGGGGTGGGGGGTGGATGCATCTCCCATCTCCCCTCCCTTGATCCATCCCTGGATATGAGATGCAGCTTACAACTAAGGCCTACATTTGACATACTAGTGTGAAGGTAATATGGACAACCAATGCTGAATAGACAGACAGAAATCATTGTAAATATTGATCTTATTAAATGACAAGAATTAGCACAGTAAGAACACCGAGACATAATTAAAAGTGAAAAATGTTTAATGGTGAGTATTATTATGATATTTATTCCTTATGTGTCATTGATTATAATTTTAAAACCCTAATCCCCATTGGAAACATCATTTCTAAGTTAAAATGTCTTTGTAAATGTTTGTTTTTTTCTTTTTTTTTTTTTTTTTTTTTTTTTTTTTTTTTTTTAAGCAATGGGTTGTCTCCCTTGCTTACTCTCAGCTTCTAATAGTTGCTCCAGGCATAACTTTCCTGCCTTTCCCCCAATGTGTAGAATGAAATTAAATTGATCTTGCAGTTGGCCTTTGACGCTATGGTGGTTTTACCAAGCTATTTGTCTGGGTTATTCCTCTAACAGAAATATATAACTGTCATCATATTTATGGAGACTCAGTGCTATGCAATATTCATTTATACATATATTAAAGAAACAAGTGCTTTCTTTCTTTTAAGTATGACCATAAATGTAAAATGTCATTATTTATTTTGTAGTGCTGGGTTTGTGATATTCTACGACTTTGTGCTGTCAATGGATCCCACCATACAAGCCGTGCGTCTCATCGTAGGCCTGCACAGCTCTGCAGCAGTGATGGGCGAACCAACTGTTCTACCAACTGTCTACACTGAACCAGCCACCAGGGGAGATAACTACAACTACAACTTCTCAAATGCTGTAATAGGTGCAAAACAACCAGTTCCAAGGTAGAAACAATCTGTTGTTTTTTTTTAAAAAAAACAAGGTTAAATTTATTTATTTGTTTCATGTTTCAGAATGTCTGAATAGTGAAATACATTAAATGTGCACTGTAACATATAACTTGGACTCAAACTTCCTTAATGCTGTAGTAATGGCCAAACAGCCTGTGCCTATAATCAACTCCTGTTTTCCGGACCTGGAAGCGCAGTAAGTAGAGCGTCTGCTCCAGGTACCGAAGTCCCCTGGTTTGATCCAAGGCTGCGATATACCAAAGTCATAAAAAATGGTAGTGGTATAGCTCCCTTGCTTATGCTCAAGCAAGTTCCACAAGTGGTTGGCCTGGTGTCAGGATAATGTGACTGGGTGTGGTATCATGCCAGGTGTTCACCGCATGCTACACAGTAAAGGCAGCACTATATCTGCTTCAAGTGGACACCATCTCAAGATAACTGAAATACTGTTGGTGGGACAATAAACCCAATTAACAAACAAACAACTCTTGTTTAAAAAAAATTCTTCATAAAGTATTTTTTACAATGAAGCACAAATATTTGAGGTACTTGAAGTTTGCAGCCCCTGTTTTCAAATAGGAAAATCTGCAATATTACTTTTAAATGGCCAATATTATTTGTTAGAAATAATGACTTTTTTGTGCAACAATTACTAACATCCCCAAAACGATTGACTTCCTTGAAAAAAGCCAACAAATCCTGGTGAACTTTTTGAGAGTGGCACCCGTGGGTAAGTGGTAGTGTTGCTGATTTGTAATTCCTCTTACTGCTAAGCCTCTCACCGCCTGTGTTCGAATCTTGTTTGAGGCAAAGGACTTAATGTGGGAAGGTCCCAAGCTGACTTGCAGTGTGCCATTGGTTCAACTCAGACATGTGTCTGGGGTCTTCCTCCACCAAATATACCGGCTCAGGTGGGAGAGCATCGGCTTGCAGAGTGGGAGGTCGTGGGTTGAAACCCCAGCTGGGTCAAACCAAAGACTTGAAAGCTGGAAGTAGTGGCTTCCCTCCTAATGCTCGGAGCTAAGGGGACAGAATTACGCCTGACTCATCGGTGTCAGTATTATGAACCAGCCGGGTTCAGTCCCTGGGCACCTCATAAGTGACACTGTGCTATAATGATAGAAATGTTTCTGCACAGTATCAGCAAAAATGCCAGCAAATCCTATCCCATCCCTCCACTAAATACCTGGACATCACTTTAATGATTATAATTGGTTGCTGTGACTTAAAAATTAAAAAAAAAACAAAACTAAGCAATGCTTTTGAGTGTTCAAACAAAAAAATAAATGTTAGACATATACCTTACCAGAAAATACTTAAAAAATGCCATAGATCAATTAATCTGATGATGTTATAATCACCTCAATTATATTTTATCCAGATGTCCTCCAGAACCTGACCTGGGTATAGTTGTGGAGTTACAGGCAAGTGGGGGACCTGCATCGGAACACGATCGTCACAGTCTGATCACACGGGCATGGGCTAAGGTGCCCTTGTTCGACAACACTGGCAGACTATTGGCCGGGAGATTCAGAATCCCAATGAGAAATGTGCCAATCAAACCCTTCCTTCATGTCAGTCAGGTGCAGAAGATTAACAAGGTGTGTTTCTATGGTTGCACTTGTTTTGTTGTTCTGTTCAGTGATAAGGGGTTGATTCCAAAAAAATCTAACTATGTACATTTCACTCATGGCAGTTGTTTTTTGGTCTATCTAATGGAAAATAGTAAAAACTAAATATTAGTAAGAATAAATTTCACAAAGTTTTTTTTTCATGGGATATAATTATCCTTGAAATGGCAAATTAACTTATCAAAATGAATCGTGTTTTTGTTCTAATTTGGTTTTCTGATCATTTCTTCAACTTCTTTAAACTACAAACTTAAAGTATAATTTCCGAATTATTTTGTTGTAGTGTTGTACATTTGTATTTAAACTTTTTCCTGTACTGTTTCACAAAACTTGTAACACCCCAAGTTATGTGCTTCATATTTCTGTATATGAAATCATGTTTTTTCTGTTCTAAAGAAAATTGTAGCTTATGTATTAAATATTATATTTTTATATACAGAAAAAGAAGCACATAATATTAATAATAAAAATATGTAATATATATATATATATATATATATATATATATATATATATATATATATATATATATATATATATATATATATATATATATACGAGGGTTGTTCGGGAAGTTCTGAGAATTGTTTTATAGGACACGTTGTAGTCGGGTTAGCGTAAATATAAATATATACGCATTTATTTCAATATATACTGTACAGTATCTGAAAATATCATCATCATACACACAGAAACTAAAACATAATAAAAATAGTAAATAACCATATAACAAACACCCGGAGCACGCTGACGTCATTTGCAACGTTATGCGACGTTAAAGTCCATCGATCGTCGCACCTTTTCAACGTAGTCACCGGCAATTTCAATGCATTTCCTGTGTCGGCTAATCCACTTATTGTATGTTTCCACGTACCAGCTATCGGTAAAGGACGAGACTATAGCTTGCGTATGCTTAACAAGATCGTCAGCTGAGTCAAAGCGTTTTCCACGCAGTTGTGATTTGAGCTCCGGAAACACACGGAAGTCCATCGGAGCGAGGTCCGGGCTGTATGGAGGGTGCTCTAAGATCTCAAACCCCAAGAGGCTGATCTCTAACTGGGTAGATTCCGCTCTGTGGGCCGGCGCATTGTCTTGATGAAGTATGATGCGGTCATGGTCCATGTGGTGCCCGCTTCTTCCGTATCGCGTTAACGAGATCCCGCCTCAGAACCTGTAAAAAACGCATGCGGTTAAAAATTTGATTTGCACTTATCTTACTCAAAACTTTTATATTTTAAATGTTTAATTTTATAAATTTTATGTTTATAATATTATATGTTTATCAATAAATATGTTTTAAAATATATTATAATTAGAAATGTATACTTTTAGTTACCTTTGAATAGTAAGCCGCCGTGACAGTTTGACCATCCGGAATTCTGTGTTGCAGAATCATCCCGTGCCGGTCCATAAAGAAAATAAACATGTATTTTCCCGCACTTTTCTGCACCCGGGCTTTCTTTGGGGGAGGTGTACGCGGGGTTTTCCATACCGATGACATAGCCTTAGTCTCTGGATCAAAGTGGTGGAGCCAAGTTTCGTCAGTTGTTATTATTCTGTCTAAGAACTCATCACCTTCGGCGTCATAGCGTGATAGAAATGCCTGAGAGCATCGCACCCGACAATCCTTTTCATTGTCCTTTAGCAACCGTGGTACCCAACGTGCACTCACTTTAGACATACCGAGCTCTTTTGTAAGTATTCCGTGTACAGTAGAAACTGATACGCAAAGTTCATCTGCAATAGCTCTAACTGTTGTTCTTCTGTCGCAATTTATCATGTCTTTTACCGAGTCCTTAATTGAACATGCAACAACAGACTGCCGACCGCATCTAGGATCGTCCTCGATCGAGTTTCTTCCTTCTTTAAAACGAGCATGCCATCTATACACTGTAGCCGGACTGCATTTCTTGTATTTTCCTGTTGAATTGATCATTTTCATTGTTTCTGTGGGAGACTTTTCCAGCGAAACACAAAATTTCACGATGCTTCGCAATTCAACGTCACCTATCGACGTCATGTTGTTTACTCAATGGCTCTGGACAACAACTTTAAAACAATGTTGATCCGTTGAGAATTTAAATAACGTTATGATATTTTCAGGAAATGACGTCATGACGTTCCGCTGCTGACCAGCGTTTTCGCGCATTTTTTACGTTATAAAAAATACGAAATATGATTAGTGTAGCGCGTTATACCTTTCTTTAGAGTCGGACTGCTCCGGTGCGGCGTTATAGTGTTGCTATGGTTACTGCTATTTCCGGCTATTGTTGTCTGATTCTATTCAATTTTTAGGAATAGTTCCGTGATATGCTAATCTTAGTATGTGCCAAATATTACGCATTAGAAACAAAAAATATAGAAGATATGACAAAATTCTCAGAACTTCCCGAACAACCCTCGTATATATATATATATATATTGTTTTATTATTAATATTATTAATATTATATTATATATTATACAATTATAGATATCATATATATTATTATTATATATTAAATATTATTTTTATGTTTTATTAAAAATTAAATTATATTTTTCCAGTATGGAGATGCAGAACTGTACTACAGAATAGTGAACATGCGCGATGCCGAAATCCATTCAATGCAGCAGATATCTGCCTCCAACTACAAT
The DNA here is from genome assembly GCA_007844125.1 of Sinonovacula constricta. Lineage (NCBI taxonomy): Eukaryota > Metazoa > Mollusca > Bivalvia > Cardiida > Solecurtidae > Sinonovacula > Sinonovacula constricta. The sequence continues at coordinate 65,785,811 of CM017557.1, forward strand.
CAGTATACCCAGCCTCAGGTAATGGAATGGCAGTCCTGAGTCCTAGAAACTGTCCTACAATATATTGTTTTATTTTATCTATGTCTTTTTTATTCATCTTTCTTTATAATTGTTTTATTTAGATGTAAATTACAACATTTATGAAATCAAAATCCCCTTTGCTTATCTCAAATTGAAAGAATTGATAAATAACTTGATATTTTGAGAAAAAGAGTTAAAAAAATTTTCTTTGGAGATTTTTAAAAAAAATAATGGCTTTGTTTTAAGTTATCCGTGCATTTATGAAAATTTAACAGGATGCTTATTCAACTGCAGCTTATATTTTGTATATTGAGCTGTACCTTTCCTTTCAGATTAACTTTCTTCTGTAGGACTTTATTATAGAAATCATGTCACTTTTTTTTTTCAAATAAATATATCGACTTTTTCCCAACAGTCCATTTGCAATGTTTGGTTTTGAACATTTAAACAAATTTTCGTAGATATTACTCTACAAAAAAGCTTATGTGCAAGACTTGATGTCTAGAAATTTTTTAGATCTTTCTGGATCATTCTACATTATGATCAGCAGAGAATTTATATATCTTTATTGATTGCTTTTTTATATTCATCTTCAACTTCAGATTTTGTGAGGCGATACAAACAATATAAATAATTCATAGTTTTTGGTGTAAATTTTTTTATCTGCATTATCCCCATTTTTATGATGATTGCAATAATTTCTAAATAAAAAAAATAAATTGTAAACTGTTTCTTTAATTGTATTGCTTATGCTGTCAAAAAATAATTATTTGTAAATATTTGCTGATAAAACTCCTTCTTTTATGTTTACCTAATTTAGTTATATATAAATTTAGGACATTATTCTGTTCATGTTAAAAGAAATATATTTTTTTAATTATAAAATGTATATGATAGATTCCAGATGAAACTGACAAAAAGACATTTCCTAAGAAAAGGTATAATAAATGAGATAATTAATATACAACACACGCACAAATTACTACATCATACAATTATCTTATAATTAGGATTAACAATTATATCACTTGAATAAAAATCATTTCTTTTTAACTGTTGTTGATGCATCAGAAGCAACGCTCAGCATTCAAGTGTATTTATCTTCAACATAATTCTATGAGGTGAAATTCTCCAAAAAAATAATAAATCAATTTTGACAGTTAACTATAGATATCCAATATGATAACATACATGAACTAAACAATTTAAGCCATGACAATACATATATATATATAATAAATACACTTGCAACATGGTAATAATTATTGAAAATGCATACTAAGTGTTCTTGTTACATTTCAAAAGAATGTCACCTTCACAAGATTTGATGTTGAAGATGGATACCTGTGCTTGTGTTATTAAAATATTCCAACATGCTCTCGATTTGAATGATACATAATGTTCAATAACCAATGCCTTTTAACTTCATATAATATTTATTAAGCCTCCACATTTTATTTTAGATAATTCAAAACCATTTTTGCTAAAGAAACCATTAAATACCTTTTCACAATTATTAAAATGAAATAAAACATTAACAGTAAAAAAATGAAACAAACTCAGCAAAGTAAACATCTTTAATTAAAAATTGTATATCATTCTCGGCACATCATTCAGAATCACAAGCATGTTGGAGTATTTTGTTTTTGAACACTTACCAAACCTTAGCTGGGTTGAAGTGACTCTTTCATGTCTGTTCAGTCAGAAATATAGATTCACTTAAAGCTTTTAATCACATAATAAAACAGTGTAGCATTATTTTGTATATCTTTGCATGTGTATTATTTACCAATTGTGTGTATTAGCTTTCTTTCTTTATTACTTGAATGTATTTGTAGAATTGACACATTGTGTACGTCAATGTTTTACATGACTAGGAAATATCACTTGACTTCATGTAAAAGAAAAAAATCACATAGGTACAAAAAAAAGACATAATTACTGCTTAAAATCACTTGACTATTGAAATATCTGATGATCGTAAAAACATCAAGTGGCTCTAGCAAAAATAAACATGTCTAAACAAAAATCACATGACAATGAAATGTCACATGACTTCTGAAAAAAAGATCACATGATTTATGTTAGATACATGTAACAAGACTACATTATGCTACATGACTTCAGGAATATAACATGACAAAGGCATACTTTTGTTCAAACTTATTTTGTTCATAAGACTCTGTATGACTCTGTACTCATATGACTGTAGAATGTCAAATGACAACCATTTGAACATGGTTGCATTGTATATTTTGGTCCATCTTTACCACTCATAATTCCATGATTTTAAGCTCAACTTTTTAAAGAAAATTCTGTTTGTTAAGGCATGTTTCTCAAACTTAGAATACTCATTAACTGTCACATGTGGAACAAATTTAATAGGGGCATGTAACCCTTAACATTAGGTTTTGAAGAGTTATGCCCATTTTTTGGGGTGCTATTTTCATGGTACAATACATCAGTGGCAAAAGTGTGTATTTGTTGAAACGAAATCAGCATATTTTCTCTTCATTAGAATAAGGTAAAAGGGTGCATGTCTGTGTTATTTATGTATGTTTTTTTTCCGTATATGTACATACCATTTAAATGGGGAATGTAAATATTTCATTAATCATTGCCTAATGCCTTAATTCATTGGTGGTCTGAATCAAGAGCCATTCAACTTTATCGAAGTAAATACTAGGTATATATACACAGTAAGGGACCCTAACTTTGACCTAAGCAGTCAACAGACAAATCTTACTTTTAAAAGCTTAGTATTTTTTAAGCTAACATATTTGTGTTTTCACAACTCTACTATTTTACCTGGTTGGTGGGGGGATGCATCCCCCATCCCTCCCCCACTCCTGGATCCATCCCTGGTTTAAGTGATGGGTTTGAATGGGGTACATGTGAAATGGAAACTGTCTCCCTTAATAGATAATATCTGAGGTAGTCCAAATACTAGATTGGTCCTTTTAGTTGGAATTCTTGGACTTTATATACTGTTTTTTTGCAGGTGCTACATTTATAAACAGTGAAATTTCTTACTTTTGCTTGAATATAAGCTTAATGTCCATCAAAATACTATATTATATAAACAATAAAGTGGAAGTGTTTGTTGAGGACAGTCAGCCTTGGTATCACAAGAAAGGCACAAAAATCAATGTAATCTCCAAAGAGTAGAAGCATCAACACTGAGTAATCCAAAAGAAAGGCCCTACTTGCATACTTGCATTAAGTGATTATTTAAGGGAGACGATCCACTAACATCTCCCACTGACAATAGTATGTGAAGATAAATCATTGCATAAGGGTGCATTATCATGATATAGTCTGATGACAGTTCAGAGGCACAAATCTGTAGATAGCATACGGCTGTAGAATTATCACATGTATTATATGAAGTTGCCACATTATTTTTGCACATTCTTAGATGTTTGTAGATGTAAAGAAGTATTTGGTTTATTATATCAGACATGAAGCATTGCAATGTCTTAATTATGTATGAAAAAGATGGATGCCCATGCTTAACATTATCCCCAGCGAACTGGTGTTAGGGAAGGGGTACATGGCAATAGATACTTGCTTTTGAATCTGAAGGATTAATAAACACAATTCAGTATGAAGTTATATACATAGCTGAATTCTTGAGTTGGATTTTTTTTAGAGAAAATCCCATTTATGAATTTTTGCAATAATTTGTGAAATTAATTAAAATCAGAACAATACTATTCTACTTGAAAATATAATAACTCTTATTTAGTATAAAGTGTCAGGCATATATCTGATTTCTAACATATCTAGCATGGTGTCTTTTTGCCACTATTTCAAAGATTTCAAACATTGCCTTTCAATAGAAAACAAATGTAAGACTAAAAGATATGAGATCATTATTCTGTTTATAATTTCTCGGGTCAGTTATCAAATCGCAGTATTAAATTTGCTGCAATTTATTGGCATTTTTAAAACGTAAATTTGCCCAAACATCGGTTCATATAGAAGCATGCATTCATGCCCTGGCCAACAGTTAAAGACTTCTGTAGATTATATCATAGAGTAGGATAGGAAAAAATGAAACAACAAACCAAATGCTTCCTTTTTTGATCACAATGCACGTTTAGCACATGCTTAACATAGATTTTGATTTCAGCAGATAGAGCAACCAATTCCTGTCTATTCTCCCAAACGCAATATACCCCCACCTCCCACCGCGTCACCGCTATCAACACCAAGAAGAGGTAAAGCAAGGTAATAAAACAATGCAATAAAAACAACAATAACATAAATTTATTTCAACAAAAAATATATGATATTTAAAAAAAAATTATATATGAAATTGAAGAAAAACTTTTTTTTGTGAGATATTGAACCAATGTCATAATGCTGATCATTGTTTGACTGTATCACATTTACTTCATGGAACTGTGGTCATAATGCTGATCATTGTGTTGACTGTATCACATTTACTTCATGGAACCTTCGTCATAATGCTGATCATTGTGTTGACTGTATCACATTTACTTCATGGAACTGTGGTCATAATGCCAATCACTGTTTGACTGTATCACATTTACTTCATGGAACTGTGGTCATAATGCCTATCATTGTGTTGACTGTATCACATTTACTTCATGGAACTGTGGTCATAATGCTGATCATTGTGTTGACTGTATCACATTAATTTCATGGAACCTTCGTCATAATGCTGATCATTGTGTTGACTGTATCACATTTACTTCATGGAACTGTGGTCATAATGCCTATCATTGTGTCGACTGTATCACATTGACTTCATGGAACTGTGTTCATAATGCCTATCATTGTGTTGACTGTATCACATTTACTTCATGGAACCTTCGTCATAATGCCGATCATTGTGTTGACTGTATCACATTTACTTCATAGAACTGTGGTCATAATGCCTATCATTGTGTTGACGGTATCACATTTACTTCATGGAACTGTGGTCATAATGCCTATCATTGTGTCGACTGTATCACATTGACTTCATGGAACTGTGTTCATAATGCCTATCATTGTGTTGACTGTATCACATTTACTTCATGGAACCTTCGTCATAATGCCGATCATTGTGTTGACTGTATCACATTTACTTCATGGAACTGTGGTCATAATGCCTATCATTGTGTTGACTGTATCACATTTACTTCATGGAACTGTGGTCATAATGCCTATCATTGTGTCGACTGTATCACATTTACTTCATGGAACTGTGGTCATAATGCCTATCATTGTGTTGACTGTATCACATTTACTTCATGGAACTGTGGTCATAATGCCTATCATTGTGTCGACTGTATCACATTTACTTCATGGAACTGTGGTCATAATGCCTATCATTGTGTTGACTGTATCACATTTACTTCATAGAACTGTGGTCATAATGCCTATCATTGTGTTGACTGTATCACATTTACTTCATGGAACTGTGGTCATAATGTCTATCATTGTTTGACCATATCACATTGACTTCATGGAACTGTGTTCATAATGCCAATCATTGTGTTGACTGTATCACATTTACTTCATGGAACCTTCGTCATAATGCCTATCATTGTGTTGACTGTATCACATTTACTTCATGGAACTGTGGTCATAATGCCTATCATTGTTTGACCATATCACATTGACTTCATGGAACTGTGTTCATAATGCCAATCATTGTGTTGACTGTATCACATTTACTTCATGGAACCTTCGTCATAATGCCAATCATTGTTTGACCATATCACATTTACTTCATGGAACCTTGGTCATAATGCCAATCATTGTGTTGACTGTATCACATTTACTTCATGGAACCTTCGTCATAATGCCAATCATTGTTTGACCATATCACATTTACTTCATGGAACCTTGGTCATAATGGCAATCATTGTTTGACCATATGACATTTACTTCATGGAACCAATGTCATAATGCCAATCATTGTTTGACTGTATCACATTTACTTCATGGAACTGTTGTCATAATGCCAATCATTGTGTTGACTGTATCACATTTACTTCATGGAACTGTTGTCAAAATGCTTATGGTTGTTTGACTGTATCACATTTACTTCATGGAACTGTTGTCATAATGCCAATCATTGTGTTGACTGTATCACATTTACTTCATGGAACTGTGGTCATAATGCTGATCATTGTTCGACCATATCACATTTACTTCATGGAACTGTGGTCATAATGCCTATGGTTGTTCGACTGTATCACATTTACTTCATGGAACTGTGGTCATAATGCTGATCATTGTTTGACCATATCACATTTACTTCATGGAACTATGGTCATAATGCCTATGGTTGTTCGACTGTATCACATTTACTTCATGGAACTGTGGTCATAATGCTGATCATTGTTTGACCTATCACATTTACTTCATGGAACTGTGGTCATAATGCCAATCATTGTGTTGACTGTATCACATTTACTTCATGGAACCTTCGTCATAATGCCTATCATTGTGTTGACTGTATCACATTTACTTCATGGAACTGTGGTCATAATGCCTATCATTGTTTGACCATATCACATTGACTTCATGGAACTGTGTTCATAATGCCAATCATTGTGTTGACTGTATCACATTTACTTCATGGAACCTTCGTCATAATGCCAATCATTGTTTGACCATATCACATTTACTTCATGGAACCTTGGTCATAATGCCAATCATTGTGTTGACTGTATCACATTTACTTCATGGAACCTTGGTCATAATGCCAATCATTGTTTGACCATATGACATTTACTTCATGGAACCAATGTCATAATGCCAATCATTGTTTGACTGTATCACATTTACTTCATGGAACTGTTGTCATAATGCCAATCATTGTGTTGACTGTATCACATTTACTTCATGGAACTGTTGTCAAAATGCTTATGGTTGTTTGACTGTATCACATTTACTTCATGGAACTGTTGTCATAATGCCAATCATTGTGTTGACTGTATCACATTTACTTCATGGAACTGTGGTCATAATGCCTATCATTGTGTCGACTGTATCACATTTACTTCATGGAACTGTGGTCATAATGCCTATCATTGTGTTGACTGTATCACATTTACTTCATGGAACTGTGGTCATAATGCCTATCATTGTGTCGACTGTATCACATTTACTTCATGGAACTGTGGTCATAATGCCTATCATTGTGTTGACTGTATCACATTTACTTCATAGAACTGTGGTCATAATGCCTATCATTGTGTTGACTGTATCACATTTACTTCATGGAACTGTGGTCATAATGCCTATCATTGTTTGACCATATCACATTGACTTCATGGAACTGTGTTCATAATGCCAATCATTGTGTTGACTGTATCACATTTACTTCATGGAACCTTCGTCATAATGCCTATCATTGTGTTGACTGTATCACATTTACTTCATGGAACTGTGGTCATAATGCCTATCATTGTTTGACCATATCACATTGACTTCATGGAACTGTGTTCATAATGCCAATCATTGTGTTGACTGTATTACATTTACTTCATGGAACCTTCGTCATAATGCCAATCATTGTTTGACCATATCACATTTACTTCATGGAACCTTGGTCATAATGCCAATCATTGTGTTGACTGTATCACATTTACTTCATGGAACCTTGGTCATAATGCCAATCATTGTTTGACCATATGACATTTACTTCATGGAACCAATGTCATAATGCCAATCATTGTTTGACTGTATCACATTTACTTCATGGAACTGTTGTCATAATGCCAATCATTGTGTTGACTGTATCACATTTACTTCATGGAACTGTTGTCAAAATGCTTATGGTTGTTTGACTGTATCACATTTACTTCATGGAACTGTTGTCATAATGCCAATCATTGTGTTGACTGTATCACATTTACTTCATGGAACTGTTGTCATAATGCCAATCATTGTGTCGACTGTATCACATTTACTTCATGGAACTGTGGTCATAATGCTGATCATTGTTCGACCATATCACATTTACTTCATGGAACTGTGGTCATAATGCCTATGGTTGTTCGACTGTATCACATTTACTTCATGGAACTGTTGTCATAATGCCAATCATTGTGTTGACTGTATCACATTTACTTCATGGAACTGTGGTCATAATGCCGATCACTGTTTGACTGTATCACATTTACTTCATGGAACTGTGGTCATAATGCCTATGGTTATTCGACTGTATCACATTTACTTCATGGAACTGTTGTCATAATGCCAATCATTGTGTTGACTGTATCACATTTACTTCATGGAACTGTGGTCATAATGCCGATCACTGTTTGACTGTATCACATTTACTTCATGGAACCATGGTCATAATGCCAATCATTGTGTTGACCATATCACATTTACTTCATGGAACTGTGGTCATAATGCCTATGGTTGTTCGACTGTATCACATTTACTTCATGGAACTGTGGTCATAATGCCTATGGTTGTTCAACTGTATCACATTTACTTCATGGAACTGTGGTCATAATGCCTATGGTTGTTCAACTGTATCACATTTACTTCATGGAACTGTGGTCATAATGCCAATCATTGTTTGACCTATCACATTTACTTCATGGAACTGTGGTCATAATGCCTATGGTTGTTCGACTGTATCACATTTACTTTATGGAACTGTGGTCATAATGCCAATCATTGTTTGACCTATCACATTTACTTCATGAAACTGTGGTCATAATGCCTATGGTTGTTCGACTGTATCACATTTACTTCATGGAACTGTGGTCATAATGCTGATCATTGTTTGACCATATCACATTTACTTCATGGAACTATGGTCATAATGCCTATGGTTGTTCGACTGTATCACATTTACTTCATGGAACTGTGGTCATAATGCCAATCATTGTTTGACCTATCACATTTACTTCATGGAACTGTGGTCATAATGCCTATGGTTGTTCGACTGTATCACATTTACTTCATGGAACTGTGGTCATAATGCTGATCATTGTTCGACCATATCACATTTACTTCATGGAACTGTGGTCATAATGCCTATGGTTGTTCGACTGTATCACATTTACTTCATGGAACTGTGGTCATAATGCTGATCATTGTTTGACCTATCACATTTACTTCATGGAACTGTGGTCATAATGCCTATGGTTGTTCGACTGTATCACATTTACTTCATGGAACTGTGGTCATAATGCTGATCATTGTTCGACCATATCACATTTACTTCATGGAACTGTGGTCATAATGCCTATGGTTGTTCGACTGTATCACATTTACTTCATGGAACTGTGGTCATAATGCTGATCATTGTTTGACCATATCACATTTACTTCATGGAACTATGGTCATAATGCCTATGGTTGTTCGACTGTATCACATTTACTTCATGGAACTGTGGTCATAATGCTGATCATTGTTTGACCTATCACATTTACTTCATGGAACTGTGGTCATAATGCCAATCATTGTGTTGACTGTATCACATTTACTTCATAGAACCATGGTCATAATGCCTATGGTTGTTCGACTGTATCACATTTACTTCATGGAACTGTGGTCATAATGCTGATCATTGTTTGACCTATCACATTTACTTCATGGAACTGTGGTCATAATGCCAATCATTGTTTGACTGTATCACATTTAAATCTAGCCTGCATGATGCAGTAGCTTATAGCCCCTGGAATTGGAGAATAATTGGATGGTCATTAAAATTAACCCTTAATCAAATTGCAGTATGCAAGAAAACTATCATGTTTGGATGTCTTCCAGCTGTTGGTTCTATCCAGGAATTTATGCTTTAGGCTCATCCTCCACCAATAACACCTAGACTTAGCTGTTATGAACTAATTGTGTAGCTGTAGTATACACTGAAAACTAAACTAACAAAGTTAATAGTACTAAAATGGTCTACTCTGTTTTGGAGGAGTCGTATACCTGCAGTCAGGATATAGTGGCTGCATACAACTGTTTATGATATGACGAACTAGTAAATACAGCACTTATGTTTGCTTCATGCAAATATCTTTTGTGTGTCAATGCAAGATTGACCAAGCTTCTTTGTGTTTGGCGCCGTACAACCTGTTAAGTGTCAGTGTGCCGTAAAACCCTAAATAAATAAATGATGGAGGGTCACTTAAGCCACCAGATCTGGTAGTGCAATTGGTAGAGCGTCGGCTCCATGTACGGAAGGCCCCAGGTTTGATCCTTTGCCGCGACATACCAAAGGCATAAAAAATGGTAGTGGTGTAGCTCCCTTGCTAAAGCTCAAGCAAATATAAGGGTAGTTCGACGACTGATTGGCCCGGTGTCAGGATAATGTGACTGGGTGAGGTATCATGCTATATACACAGTGAAGGCATTGTTTTCAGATAACTGAAATACTGTATAAAAGTACACATTTTTAACATTTTTTGGACATTTTTAAAGTCATTTAAAAGTATGTCAGAAAAGATTTTGAGTTTTTATTGAAGATACTAAATTAAAGATTGTGTACATGCTAATGTTAAGTGTATGTTATTAATGTTGATATTAATATAAGAAAATAACAACTTACTAGCTGATGACTAATTATCATTTCTGCTGTGCCCTATTTAGATCTTAGTGCTTTGATGATATGTACCTATCTTACTAACAGTCTTTTTATGAGGGCATTTCACGAAAGTATGTCTTAAATCTTGATAGTCAGATATATGTACTAATAACTTTCTAAAAAATAGATAGAAAATTCATTAAAATAGTGATTGTGAGTTAAATGTTACTGATATTTTGAGATGATGATAATGATGATGATGATGATGATGATGATGATGATCTTTTTTCCAAATATTAATAAAAATATAACACAGCAATATTTATTAATCAAAACATAAATATTTTAAAATAATACCACCTGGGTAGTTCTTAACAGTCTACATATTATACAATTTAATACATACTTTAGTCAATTCATCACAACTAATAATACCAAAAATTCAAAATCCATGTCATAACATACAATGATCAATCCTCTTGTCATGATTTTCAGCGCACCATCGGTACCGCCCACTCCGCAGGAACGCTTGCCCTCTATCCAACGCAAAGCGCAGCGCTCAATTTCTCCACCTCAAATTATGGCACTCCAAGATATGACACTGGGGTTCCAGGTGGATCGAGTTAAACATGCGGAGCCAGGGGAGGGGAAGGTCAGGCTGACCGCGTATTACGCGTCTACGGGAAAGGTAAAATTTGTCCAGAAACAACATGTTTAACCTGTAACCTCCTGCCTTTGTTAATATAAATGACCAATAATTAATTAAGGTACAACTAAATGCAACAACACATGTACAAGCAGGGATTGTTTTTTTTGCTATATAACTGTAGCCATTTAATGGCTACTTCCCCACCTGAAAAAAATTCCTCTCGAGCTGAAAAAATCCTCTCTGTCTGAAAAAAATCACCTATTATGGCTTGTTAACCTGTTAAAAATTGAATTTTGGTTCAATTCGTTGATGTTTAGAACACAGAGGATCCATTTCCATTTCCGGAGAGTGTAAAAACCACGGCCTGGTATAAACTGTGGGTCCAGAATCTGTTGTCAAAAGAATATTCGGCCGTTTTTCTGAATCGTAAACAAAACATTTGATTTTCTCTTGAACTGATTACAAAATTTGCATGTTTATATAACCAATAGATGATATTTATGACTGAATAATGATGTCACTATCAAGGGTGTGATAATTGTGTGATTACACAGAAAGTAACTGCAGGCCGGCCCTGTCTGGATCGTTCTGACCTTTAAACTATCTATTGTTCCGTAGTCGCGATGTCGCATAATAGCAGATACTAACGTAAAAAGATCTTTTCCCCTACTGAAAGGCCAGGCTTTCCCCCAAAATTGAAAAAAACTCTGACAAGATATATTGCTAAAGAGAAATGGCTCAGGTTTTAATTAGTTAGCTCTCACTTGGAGCTAAATGATCTGGTTCTGCATTATTTGCTTATTTACCAGATCAACCAAGCATGCATTATGTTCATTTGTTTAACAAAATAGCCATATTCTTATTTGCAATCAAATATGCTAAACAGAATAAAGTACTTCTTCTTATGTTCTTAATTTTACTTTTATCAAAATGTATTGAAGGCATTTTAGTCAAAACTTATCCAAGGTTAACTAAGATTATTAGAATGTTACGTCCTGAAAACCTAAGCTTGTGACATTTATCAATAACCATCATCATTTTTTTTACAACTAAATACAAAGGTAACAAGAAATAATTCTAAATACCCAGCAGTATATAGTGTAGATCCTGATCAGACAGCAGGACTGGCTGATCTGGACCTACATTGTTTGTCTACACCTTATAAATACATGCTTAGCAAGCTAGGAGTTATAAAAAAGCAAGTAAAATCCTTTCTTTAATTGAAAATGTGCATGTTGATAGGACATCATACCATATTGCAAGTCATTTGTAGGTTCTGGGAAATGAAACAACATAGTATACAAATGTAATAAATAAGGATTTTTTTTAGCTTCGTCTTTTAATTTGTTTTCTTTATACAATATTGTTTTGTTTTCTCTATAATAATTTACTTTAATTATATATAATACTTTTTACTACCTGTAAAATCTAAATTGATTGTCTTATTAATTTTGTATTCTTTCCATTACATTTCTGTACATATTTCATATATTTCTCTGTTACCCTCCCCACCCAGATGGTGTGGGGTATGCTGTATAAGCCCCATGTGATCCAGTCTAATCCATATAAGGGAGTAGTTGTCCCTTCTGACCCACTGAAGGCAGTGAGTAGTCAGCATAATATAAGGCACTTTGGTTTGATTTTATGGCACCACCACAAAGTGGGGATGGCATCAAGGGTTACGTGTGTCCATGTGTCTGTCTGTCCATCTGTCTGTATGAAATATGATAAATGCAATTCAGTGCACGTTTCTTGTTTTGTTATTAAAATTGCTCGAAGAACTTACAACATACCTGTATAATACCACTTACACCATTATTCCAGGTTTATTTATGTATTTGTATTGTTTTAAGATTTTATCATTGCTCCGTAAATTGAAGTTATTTGGAGACTTTACCCTTATTAAAAAGGAAGATCACAGGGCACTTTCCTGTACTGGCTGCATCAGTAATTTTTGCTATATTTTACCTTTCTTTAACAAGTGTGGTCCTGGAGTCGAACAAGTGACACCATTAGCATTCGAAAGTGAAAAAAGCATGTTTGGGCTTGTCTCTGGCAGCAAATGGCGAAAAACAGGCAAAAATAGCATTTTCACAACACTTTTTGGGGTGGTTACCATTGGGGCTTGGGCCTGAATTTCAAACTATAACTTATGGAGAATAAACAAAGTGATTGCGGCGGAGGAACCACTGACTTACCAGTAGGTTGTCTCTGGGTTGGTTAGGGGTGGTTCCCAGGGCTGGAAAATCTTTCTTTTCGATGACTTGTGACTGGGACAAAAATGACTTCTCTAAAAATTTGCGTCATCTTTATTTTACGAACACAACAAAAACATTTGTTATATCTACAACTAACAAAATTGTTTCTGTTATTTTTGTATATGTATTACTGAAAAGTGGAAGAAAAGAGTATATAAATCATACGTCGTGATTGCTGTTTTGGACAGGTGCATGCATTGTACACGTTCTGCCTTTACATGTTGATAAATGCTACTGGCGTGAAATTAATTGTTTTCATTGCTAATTAGAAACTGCTGAATATTTGTCACTTGTTCAACTGCCGATTTATGACTTGTCCCAGACTAATTTAACGATCAATGACCAGTAGCCCGAAACTGTATTTTGACTTGTCCAGGATGCCAGGCTACTGTATTTTTCCGGCCCTGAATCTTAATGATGGAAGAAACCAAGCAGTTGACCACTGCAAGCTAGCTTCTTCACTTTAATTATTCTTGGTCTGAGGAGGTCTTTAATTCACACTGGTGATGGGACACGTGGGTTTTAAGTCATACATGGCTTTAAGGTGTTCACTGGACATAATCGTTTTTTTGTGTGTTTCTGCAATGGGTTGTGGTTGTATTTTTTCTTTTGGAAGTAACTTGGAGATACACAATTCTGGCCATCATGGCATGGAGCAGCTATAATTGGTGGAGGAAGATCCCTGCCCATTTACCAGCCACAATAGCTCAAATGGTAGAGCGTCGGTTTGCGAATCAGGAGGTCAAGGGTTTAAACCCCAGCCGGGTCAAACCAAAGACTTTAAAGTTGGTAGTTGTGGTTTCCCACCTTACGCTCGTGGCTAAGGGGACAGCATTATACCTGACTCGTCGGTGTCAGTATAATGGACCGGCCGGGTTCAGTCCCTGGGCACCTCATAAGTGCCCCTGTGCTATAATGATAGAAATGTTTCTGCACAGTATCGGCAAAAATGCCGGTAAATCCACTCCCATCCCATTTTAGCCTATTGTCTAGGTAAAACATTTTATCAACTGCAGATCAGCTGGAAGACCTTCTCACGTAAAAAGCCTTGCCCAAACCAGGATTGAAAACATGCAGAGCAGTTACAAGTCTTCGACTCTGGCAATGGGTTAATCCATAGTCCAATCAATTATAAATTATAATATTACCTAGACACATTTCATAAAAAAATGATTTACTATTGCTTTACAAAACACTTAATGAGACATGTCTCTAATTATTGTATCATTTCAACTGCATTGTCTTTTATGTTAAGATTACTTACTGGGATGCAGTTATTTCGTTTGACAACCAGAGGCTTTCTTTGATATCTTTTGCAGTAATGATGGAAAAGGTTTGTGTAGACTGCTAATTTATGATGCTTGGGTCAGTGGAAATTACTAATTGACATTCTATTAATCTGATAATTTCAGGTTGTACAATCAATTACCAGTCCAGTTACATGTAGTACCACCGCCGTGCGTTCCAATTTCAAATTTGGATACCATGTCTTCGGCCAGCAGGAAGCCTCCTTTCAGGAGGTTGACTTCCAAGGAGACATGGTTCTTATGGCCCGATTTTACCTCAAGAAGCGCCACAATGATGACCTCGATGACTTTATGATGCCTCAGCAGGGTGGTCAAGAGCCCACCTTGTATGATGAAGATACCCTCGTTGCCTGGGCAACACTACCCCTTGTGAACTGTGATGAAAGTAAGAAGAGTTTTTCATTGTAGTTTGGTGTATTTGTGTGTATGTGCATACATCGCAACTGCTTCCATGCCTGAATTGAGTGGGATTTTTATTAGATTTTAAATGGAAATTAAGTTGAACAAATTAATCTATGTGTATTTTAAAATGTTATTTTTATCCAACTTTTCTTTTGCCTTTGAAAATTAAATGTTGTATTTATGAAACCATCTGCTGTCAAAGGGAATAAAAAATAATTCAGGTTAATTATTTGTCAACTTTGATCAAAGGGAAATAAATTTGTCCTATCTGCCAAAAGTTCAATATTTAGTTGTCTCCCTTCCATTGCTCATTTAAATATTAGAAGTGTGCTCTAGTTTTGCATGATATTTTGTTGTTATTCAAAGAAGCATTATACTCATACCTTCATTTCATTGACAACCTGGCCTGGTAGCGCAATCGATAGAGCATAGGCTCCAGGTATGGGAGGCCCTAGGTTCGATACCAGGCCGCAACATACCAATGTCATTAAAAATGATATTGGTATAGCTCCCTTGCTAATGCTAAAGCAAATATAAGGGTAGTTCCATGACTGGTTGGCACGGTGTCAGGATCATGTGACTGGGTGTGGTATCATGCCAGGTGTTCATGACATGGTATACACAGTTTAGGCACCATCTCAAGATAACTGAAATACTGTTGTTGAGACGATAAAAACAACAAACAAATAAAGAAATCACTCCATTGCAGATATTCCACTAAAGAAGCGCCGAACATTTGACCCCAACAAGATGGTTATCAACACTGGTACCCATACTATGACCCTTTATGAGCCCCCGGTTCCTGACCCTAGCCAGGTGCCCCTTAATGACATTCCCCATCCCCGTGACTGGGTGCATTATGGGAAGGCATCGCTGCGTGTGTATGTGTTCCAGGGCACGCCTCGCCCAGGTTCCCTGACGCCCAGTGATCTATCCGATTTAGAGGATGAGGACACACTGCCAGAGGTGAGATGAGTTTAAATCTTGGTATTGTGTTAAATTTTGTGTCTATTACATAAAGTTAACAATCCTTTGATGCATTGCCTGAGCTAAGGCTGAGCAGCACTGGGTTTTGTGTAATAAAATGTTCCAATTAACTTACGCTTCACTTTTACACAAATGTCGGCATTTTAAAAAGGTAATCTGATATTTGATTTAGTTTGTGTATATATATTTCATGTTTGTCGCTGGGATAAAGTTATTACTTTTGCAGAAGCTAAATTTGTTATATCTGACTTGAAGCTGCAGAAGAGATGGGTATTTCTGTTTGCCAACTCCTCAAGTTCTTCTTTGATCTGTGTATTGTTGATGTTCATTAGAATTACAGCAGATTGAATTTTTCATTTATTTATAGAAAAAACCCCAATATACTTTGGTTATAGCCTATTATTTTTTCGTTCTGTATAGTTTGCCTGGCTTCCACTGGAGAGGAAAATTCCACCTAAAGACCCATTCCTGAAAGGAGATGGTTTTGACATCTATATAGATGGCTGCCGATTCTTGCCGGATTCTGTTACCTTTACCAAAGTAGGCTTTGCCTTCTTATTATTGCTTCCAACTTTTACAGTTTAACAATACTAATTAATGAAATATTGATAGTAGTTAAAATTTGTTTGTGCTGAATACAAGTGAGTTACCTCTAAGGGGCATAACTATAATTATTTAATTAACTATTCAAAGGCTGAAGTAACTAAGCGAATCAATAGGGCACATTGGTGAAATGGAAATTGTGTCCCTTATTAGTTAATATCCATTGTATTCCAAACAGTAGGTAGGTCCTTGTAGTTGAATTTCTTGGACTTTATCCCCTGTTCTTTTGCAGATATTGAAATAACAAACAGTGAATTTCTTACTTTAGCATAAATATAAGTTTAAAATTAATTAAAATACTTAAAGAGATTGGTTATTTAAAAAAGAAAATAGACATGTTTATTGATGATGGATAACCTGGGCATCATAAGAAAGGCAGAAAAGTCAATGTAGACTCCAAACAACACAAGCATAAAAACCAAGTGAAACAAATGAAACGACCTACTTGCATTTAAGCATTATTCAGGGGAGACTATTCATTAATGTCTCATTACTCTCAAAGGTGAGATATATGCCTAGTCAAACAACATTGATGAAAACATTTGTAAATGATGACAGGAAACCCTTTGAAACAAAACCTATAACAAAACCTATAAATATCTTGCATAACTATTATTTTTTATTTATAATCTCCAATCTTTTCAAGGTCGCTGGACGGATCCTGGACCGTCGCTATGAGGTGTATGGGAAAGACATTAACACTGGGATTAAGCTGGATAGTGATGTCTACAACCCTGTGTATGAGGACAGGACAGAGTACAGAGAGACAGACATCCCTCCTACAGCCACGATGCTCCTCAAGGTCAGTTGCTATACCAACACAGGTCACGGGTTCTAACCTGGTTATCATAATATAATGTATATTGCAGTAGGGGAATAATATAATGTATATTATAGTATAATATAATGCATGTTGCAGTTGGGGTATAATATAATATATATTATAGTATGATATAATGTATATTGCAGTAGGGGTATAATATAATATATATTATAGTATAATATAATGTATGTTGCAGTAGGGGTATAATATAATATATGTTATAGTATGATATAATGTACATTGCAGTTGGGGTATTATATAATATATATTATAGTATAATATAATGTATATTGCAGGAGGGGTATTATATAATATATATTATAGTATAATATAATGTATATTGCAGTTGTGGTATTATATAATATATATTATAGTATAATATAATGTCTATTGCAGTAGGGGTATAATATTATATATTATAATATAATTTAATTTATATTGCAGTATAATTTAATGTATGTTGCAGTTTAATATTATATATTATAGTAAAATATAATGTATGTTGCAGTATAATATAAGATATATTGAATCATAATATATAATAATATACTAAAGTATAATATCATGTATATTTTAGTATAATATACTGTATATTGTAGTAAAATATAATGTATCTTGCAGTATAATATAAGGTATAATGCAGTATATTGTAATATACTATAGTATAATATACTGTATAATGCTGTATAATATACTGTACATTGTTGTAAAATATAATGTATGTTGCAGTATAATGTAATATACTGTAGTATAATATTATGTATTTGCAGTATAATATATACTGTATATTGTAGTAAAATTTCATGTATGTTGCAATAAAGTATAGTTTACAGTATAGTATAATATAAAGTATATTGCAGTACATTATGTATATTGTAGTATACTATAAATGTGAGGTCTTAATCTATAGCACTATGCTGTACTGATGCCCTTTCTAGACTGAACATTACTTAAATGGCCTGGGTCGTGTCTGCAACATATTATAATGACCCTCAAAACAGTCACCCCAAAACTTGTACAGTAGAAGCAATATGCTAATCATTTACACTGTGTTGTGCAAGAGCCAATATTATGAGCATGATATGTTGTCCACAGGTTTACACCGTTGACAACTTCTACAAGACGTTGACTGTTGTTGGTTATGCTACGATCAACATATTTGTTGAAACAGGGACAGAACGTCAACCCACTGTAGACAAACCCATGCAGGTATGTTATTGTATCTTGTCTAAAATGATTAATTTTTATGTTTTTTAATGATTTATTACAGAGGCAGATCCAGGAAATTTTTGTCGGGGATTATGAATCAAGATCCCTTCATCTTTATTGCAGTAAATACTAGATATACAAACCCTAAGGGTCCCAAACTTCAACCTAAGCAGTCAATAGACAAAATGGCAACCGTGGCTGAGCGGTTAGAGTTGCTGACTTGAAACTCCTTAGCCCCCCATGCATAGGTTCGAGTCCTGGTCTGGGTAAGAACTTTCATGTGAGGAGCTTTTCCTGCTAACCTGCGGTGCACTGGTGGTTCTACCCAGACATAAATCTGGGGTCTTCCTCCACCAATAATTAACTGGACGTCGCCAATACGCCCCTAATTGTATCGGTGTGAAAAAACAAAACTTTAAAAGCTTTGTATTTATTAAGCTTAAATGTATGTGTTGTCACAACTCTACTCTTTTACCTGGTTTGTGGGAGGGGGATGCATCCCCATCCCCACCAACCTTGGATCCATCCCTGATTGATAATGGTAAAATTTGTATAGTATGACTTTATATTTTAATGGCTTTTGTACATATTATAACAAAAAAATGACCAAGTATCATGTTTTTCTGATTTTGAATTGAGAAAAAAAAAATACATGAATTTATTAACTAAATATATTTGTATATTTTCCTTCAATGCTAGCAGTGTAGGCTTGAACCAATTTAAAAGTCTTAATTCTCCTCAATGCTAAGTATCATTGTATTTTTACTTGTTTTGTATAAAGTAATTTTAATTTAGAATTCAATTTTCAAGATATAAAAAATTGACCACCAATAGTTTTATTTGCAGTAATTCAGTGAATTTGCTGTTCTATCCATACCTGTTTTTGAGATCTTCCTCCAAACATATCGAGAAGTCACCACTTGAACTAAACAGTTGGTTAAACAATGCAAAATGAAATAATTTCTAGGTATCTCTGAATGAGGGAGCCCACCAGCTGCGCCTGTACAGCCAGGGGCCTAACGGTGTTGACCCACTAACAGAACACTGTCTCAGGGACTCCGGTGTGCGGATTGTGCCGTGTGCTTCAGTTCTGGTTCGACTTGTGAAAATAGTCCGCGGAGCAGGAGGAAAGGCACTTGAGGTATATATGAAAGCTGTAGCAAGAAAAATATTGCTTTCTTTCTTATGTTTTTGGTCCGATTAATTTTTATTACAAATATTCACTTGAATCTTGATACATACATGTTTAGCTCCTGCCATCTTTCTTTATGATGGAGAAGGACTTACTCTATTAAGACTTATGTTTTGATATAGTAATACTTTATTATAGTTGTATGTATTATTCTATATAATTGTTTAACATAAATCATGCCTTATCGTTAGCATGACCTCAAACAGGACCATATAATGACAATTTGTTTCCCTATTTCAGGATTTCTTTATAACGTACATTGTACACATATTATTCTTTGTTTTTCACTTTGCCATCATATATAGAATTTGTCATCTTCATGCATTAAAAAAAATCTTTGTATAGTTTATTCTTTGCTTATTTTAAACATCATATTCTTTTGCTCGCCATATATTTAAAATTTATTTCAAACATCATATTCATTTGCTCGCCACATATTTACAACTTATTTTAAACATCATATTCTTTTGCTCACCACATATTTAAAATTTATTTTAAACATCATATTCTTTTGCTCGCCACATATTTAAATTTATTTTAAACATCATATTCTTTTGCTCGCCACATATTTAAAATTTATTTTAAACATCATATTCTTTTGCTCACCACATATTTAAAATTTATTTTAAACATCATATTTTTTTGCTCACCACATATTTAAAATTTATTTTAAACATCATATTCTTTTGCTCACCACATATTTAAAATTTATTTTAAACATCATATTCTTTTGCTCACCACATATTTAAAATTTATTTTAAACATCATATTCTTTTGCTCACCACATATTTAAAATTTATTTTAAACATATTTTTTTGCTCACCACATATTTAAAATTCTTATTTTCGTTAGACCTTCTCTTATGTATATTTCTCTTTCATGTATTATTTGTCTGCTGAATTTTTCCTTCTGTCTTCCAGTCCAGCAAAGTACCTCAGGCTGACCGCCTGCGGATGGGTTTGTGGCAGCCACGACCCAAGTACACTGACCGTGTCTACTATTCCTCTAAGTGTATGCCGACCAAGGGAGAGACACGACTCTTCCACAGTATGATGAGGAGGACAAGAAGGTCTATACGTGAAATCATGGCCCTTGTGGCCTCTGCAAAGGAGAGCTTCCTTAGGTCGGACAAGAATATTGAGGAGTATATCAGGGTAAGGATGGTGTAGATGTTTTCTAAGCACATAAATAAATGTATAAATTTTCAAGCATGGAGATTGGAATATTTTTTTGCAGTTTTTTAGAAAATAATGAACACAAACAAAGCTTCTTGGTAACATTTAAATTCACTGCAACAAAGACAACAAGTAAATATGAGCACTTATTAAAATTGCTAAACAAAACTTTCCTTAGAACCTCAGGGCATATTCTTTTCTGAAAGACTTAAATTTTCTCGATCATGTTTATTTTTATTAGTAAGCTTCTACAGTATGAAAATCATGTGCAATTAAAGAACTTAATAAATTGTTTATAAATGTCTATTAATGTTTCTATAAAATACTAGTTTTCAGAATTAGTTTAAGTGCAGATATAGTCAAAAAACATTTTTTTCCAACAGAATCAATTAACCAAAGCTCCAGACACTCGACCGCTGGACCAAGACTTGAACTTTGTGTGCCAGTATAGTCCGAAGAATGGAATCAAGGTAGCATTGTTCTCTTTATAGTATTTGTAAAAGATTTTCTTTTGTTTGCGTTATGATATGTCAGTATACGAGGGGATAGCTAAAAGTTCGTGGACAAATAAGACAACATCAACATTATGCATCACATCCAGGTGAAATTTAATGACCAGCATAAATAATGTATTTGCAATAAGCATACTAAATTTCAAAACAATACACAAAATGGTTGACATATAACACATGTTTTATGAGCACCACTAAAGGCATACTTCCGCTGTCTAACTACCAACAGAAGATGTCAACGTCACATTTTCTCATAGATGCCAAGATACAAAGTGTTAAAATTTCAGATAACTATCTCAAAGATTGAAAAATATATTTAACTTGTCCGCGAACTTTTTTGCTATATTCTCGTACATATGTGAAATATGTTTATAACTTTCAAATAAAAATATCTTATTGTAGTTGTGGGGTTGTTTTTTAACATTTTATGTGTATTTTATGCATAATGTCAGTATTTCAGTCTGGAAAGGACTCTGCAATCTTAAGTGTAAAATGATGATGATTTTTAAATGCTGTATAATATCGTCTATGAATTGTAATACTTTATAATGCATTTGGAATTCACATCAATGTACCTTGTAGTTTATGATCTAGCTAATGCTGTTGTTTATACTGAAATCTATGATCATATCATGTTGACAGGTTGCTATCGACAGTGCTGTCAACCTTCCGTGGAGCAACTTCACCCATTGTCATATGTGCCTCAATCCACCGGCTGCTTTCTACCTGGTCAGTTAATAATCACCTCCAGTAGAGTCGGCCATTTTGGCGATTCTCTTGAATTTGCAAACACATTAAAATATTGAGACTGTACCATGCAGCCATTTATCAAGAAACAACTAGTTTAAAAGGAACTATAACTCAATGCAAGTTAAACAAAAGTAATGATAGGGTTATTTCCATTAGGCCATCATATTTGAATTTACTTGCCATTCTAGGCTACAGCCCTAATTTGCTATATTAAAACATATAACAAATACTATTTTACATTATTTTCTTATAAATATATTTGACTGCAATGTTATTTGGCTCAAGATTTGGCAGCAAAAGTGCAGATCTTTACACAGTTTGCCTTGGTTTGATTAATGAAAAATGAGTTTAAGTATTTATATTTTCTGTCCTTATTGTCTGTCTGGAAGTAGGTCAATAATTTTTTTTTTTTTTATCACATTTCAGGGTGCTCCCCATGCCACCTATGACAAACTGACCTTCACAGAAATCCTAGACATGCACAGTACCAACACCTCACCTGCCTGGAAAGATGGGTTTAAGGTGGGTGTCCTTCGACCTGAATATTTAAAAAGCAAAATACAACACAATTTTAGTTAACCTTGCAGTTAAAGTTAATCACTGACCAAAAATGTTGTTTTGAATCTTAGACTGTACAGAACATTGTGTTGTTGTTGTTGTTATGCTTTGCTTCACTTAATACATGAGTTTGGTTATAGTATAAAGCTGAAATTAACTCATTAAACAGTTTAAGCTACTTTATGTTTACCATTTGTCAATTATTTAAGTTTTCTTAAATATAAGTCACCTTTTGCAGACAGTGTTAATATTTGATCACAAAATTATTACAAGGTCTTGTATTTTATGTGAAATTAAAAATGAATTTCAGAAATTAATTTTCCTCTTTTTATTTGAACATGTTTACAATTTTACTGATGCCTCAAATGCAGAAGGCTTTTCCCAAAGCCATTTAGTTGAAAGGTATTATTTGAAACTTATCTTGTTACATATTTTACATGGTGAAAGGTCAATTAACAGCTGTTACAATGAGTACTTGTAATAATGTCAAGTACAGTCTTATATGTGTGACTGTTGATAAAAAATGATGATTGTCTGTGAGGCACCCATGGCATAGTGATAGATTTCTCTGACTGCTTAGCCCCCCACCACATGGGTAAGAGTCCTTTTTGGGGCAAAGACTTAATGTGAGAAAGACTTCCTGCTGACTTGTGGTGCACCGATGGTTCTACCCAAACGTGTCTGGGGTCTTTCTCCACCAAAAAGCTGAACGTTGCTATATTGATCATAAATGGTCGCTGCAATGTTTCAAAAACAAAACAAAATGATATTTGTGTTCTTTTTCCAGCACTTCCCACGAAGGTCCTACCACAGGTTCCTGACCATGATCATACATTTACAGGAAATACAAGTCACTGTTGCCAAGGAGAACTACAAATATGGTCTTCTAGATCAGGTAGCAATTCCCTAGCAACAGATATTGATACCGAGGATAGAATCTCAATGGCTCAGTTATATGTGAATATTTTCTATAGAGTAAATGTATATATCGACAGACCTGCAGTAAAAGCAAAACTAAAAATATGTATTGCATTATTATTTACTTAAACTTTGAATATGCCTTATAAGGGTCTTCATAATATGATTGCTGTAAGTATCACTTACTCTAAAAGGTTCATAAGCTTCAAATGGAATTCATTTTGTTTCTGTAAACTACATATTTCTGATATTCATATTGTTCAGCAATTTTTTAAAATGTAAAAAAGTGTTTGTATTTGCATTTTTTTCATATTTTATTATTTCATTCATTATTTGAATATATTCCTTTTTATAGCCATATTTACTTTATTTCGTATCATGTCAATATGAAGTCATTTATACATTATCCATTATTGTTAATATTAGGCCTGGACAGCAATACAGATATTCACAGACAAGTACTGTACAACACAGGCCTATCAACTTCCTCTGTTTGCTGGTTCCCCCTCACAGACTATACTGAAGCAGTTGGCTCGAGAACCATGCAAAGAATGGATGGAGAGAAACATCAGGCACAATGGAGTAAGTGTTTTGATTTGGTTTTTATGTCTTACCTCACGGTTTGTAGAAATCATATTTTAACATGTTGGTTTAGGTTACCTTTCTTGATGTTATGTTTTCTTTTGATATTGAATTTACTACCTTAAAGGTGGTAGCGGACAGTTGGGACCAAATATTTTGCTATCAAATAAACAAATAAGTCGCTGTTACCTGAAAAAGTAATGCAAAATGCTGTTCATTGATGCCCTACATCTGTGGGAAAAGTAAAGCATTACACCCCAATCGTCATTACAATCAGGTATTTCCTATCTGAGCCATGCTGCAGAGATAGCTATTTTTAAACTAAGAAAAACATGCAACTTACTTTTGAGATAGTGTTATATCATCATCCACGTAGTCCACGCTGATGTCGATATCTGTTCTTATCACAGATCAATTTCTTGCACATGTATAGATTTAAATAAAATGAACACTTAGAGTTGTTTTTTTGCAATGTGTATGCCTCACACATAGGTAGTGTTCAAACGTCTTTACTCAGACTTAAGTATAATTGTATGCAGAAATAATGCATACATTCTCATAAACCATGGAAAAATATTGTTGCAAGCATTTGGTGAAGGTAAACCTTTAAAGGTTGTACCTGACAGATTTGACCAATTGTTTGTCTCCTATGCAACTAAAAAAATTATTGTTTCCTTAAAAGATCCCACAAAATGCTATTCATTGGTGCCCTAAATCCATGTGGAAAGTTAAACATAACACTCTTCTTGTCATTACAAAAATGTATTTTCTATCCGAGCCCGCTGCACATCTTGCTAATTTTTTTTACTAAGAAAACCATGTGACTTTTGGGATCTCATTACATGATCAGCTAGGTAATCAGATCTGATATTGACAACTAGTTTTAGCTGGAATCCCCGTTGTGCTTATTTATAGATTTGGAAATAGTGGACATTTTAAGTGATATATTTCTTGATTTTTCTGTTTAACAGTTGTGGTAATGTTATAACAGCATTTACTCAAACTAAAGTATAAACTTATGCAGCAATTATGAACATATTCCCCAGAACAGGGGTAAGATGTTTTTACATGTATAAGTTATTGGCACACTGTCGGATACCACCGTTACAAAATCTTAACTTTCAAGTTTTAATACAAGCTGTACGATGAGTTCACTTTGTTAACATTTTCCCTAAAGACTGTTGTCAACTTGATCATATACAGTTGAAGTTGTCAGACCAATACAAAAATTACAGAACCTACCCAGGGAATATTATGATGACAAAAAAACTGAAGAAAAATTATTACATATTGATGTCATAAGCAGGATTTTAGACAACTAACTGTGTTAAAATGGATTATAAGTAAAGTCTGGATTAAAATTGTATCACTATTGCCTTTATTTGTGTGTGGCAAATCATAATTTTAAATGGAATTCATAACGGTTACAAGAGGTGCCAGTGGTTGAGCGGTTAGAGTCGCTGACTTGAAACTCCTCAGCCCCGCACTGTGTGGGTTTAAGTCCCAGTCAGGGCGAGATCTTTCATGTGAGGAGGTTTTCTGGCTGGTCTGTGGTGTGTTGGTAGTCGTTCTACTCAGATATAATCTCTGGGTTTACCTCTGCCAATAATAAGTGGGACGTTGCCAATATGACCATAATTGTGTCGGTGCGATGTGACATAAAAACCAAAAAAAACATAAAGGTAACAAGTACATTTGTGCACATGTACTTATATATACAATGCTATTTGGTGATGGCATTCCTACAATGACATCACTACTGCCATTTGATTGAAAATAATCACCTGACCTTACAGAATTCATTGATTTTGCTCAGTGATGCAATACAAGAAATTTGTGATTCCTATGAAACTATGAAACTCTGACATGTCAGGAAGAGATTAATCTGGCCCTATTGATCCGTTACTGTAAAGGTTTCATTGGCAGTTTAAAATGTTTTTTTTTATTTGTGGATTTTATGACTTTGTGTTTTACAGGGCATTGTGTGTTAGTATTGTTGGCCGACCAACGTGTCGAGATCTGTATGTATTATCCCATTACAAATTTACTACCATGATGAAATCAGCACATTTTCTGACCACGACCAAAACAGAAGTGGCTGGTTGTTAAACAATTGATATCAGTTGTTGAAGAAAATGTCATACTTTAATATAAATCTACTTACAGATACACCTACTAGAGGGCACTTCTATGTTTGTAAGAGTGGCAGATGCCCGCCGTGATGACGAACTTGTCTCAGATATCGCACATAATAAACTGGTAGGTCAATCTTTCTGGCATAAAAACAGCTTGACAATAGTGCAGTGGCTTAGTGCAAAGCAGTTGTATCTTCCTAAGTAGTTTAAATGAGATATATCTGTATTGCATTTAATGTAATCACTCTGAAGTGTTTTTTTGTACTGCACTTATTTGATGTCAAACTTTAAAGCACTTTGATATCTAATTTATGTTGCACTGATAAAACCCCAATAACTTGGAATAGATTTGCACACCTAACTCTAGAGTAATATTTTTGTATATCCTAGTCTTAATCACAACAAAATTGTATTTTGTCTTAAGATAGCATATAGCTTAATCACAACAAAATTGTATTTTGTCTTAAGATAGCATATAGCTTAATCACAACAAAATTGTATTTTGTCTTAAGATAGCATATAGCTTAATCACAACAAAATTGTATTTTGTCTTAAGATAGAATATAGCCTTAATCACAACAAAAGTTATTTTGTCTTAAGATAGAATATAGCCTTAATCACAACCAAATTTTTTTTGTCTTAAAGTAAAATATAGCCTTAATTACAACCAAATTTATTTTGTCTTAAGATAGAATATAGCCTTAATCACAACAAAAGTTATTTTGTCTTAAGATAGAATATAGCCTTAATCACAACCAAATTTATTTTGTCTTAAAGTAAAATATAGCCTTAATTACAACCAAATTTATTTTGTCTTAAGATAGCATATAGCCTTAATCACAGCAAAAGTTATTTTGTCTTAAGATAGAATATAGCCTAAATCACAACAAAATTTATTTTGTCTTAAGATAGAATATAGCCTTAATGAAAACAAAATTGTATTTTGGCTTTAAGTAGAATATAGCCATAATCAAAACAAAATTGTATTTTGTCTTAAAGTAGAATATAGCCTTAATCACAACAAAATTGTATTTTATGAACTCTAGTCTTTATACAAGACTGCATGTTTGTTTATTGTACAGTTACCAGTCAACAACAATAGAAAGGTTGATACAAATATTGTTATCTTGATCTGTTTCTTGTTTCTAACATATTTATTTCTCCTTCTGTGAATTATTGGCTATTCTGTGCTCCAGTCTGTGATATTTTAGAAATATATAACCAAACGAACCGGACTACATACTAAAGCGACCGGCTGCAATAGCTCAAGTGGTAGAGCGTTCTACTTGTGGATCGAGAGGTCGTGGGTTCAAACCCCGGCCAGGTCAAACCAAAGACTTTAAAGTTGGTAGTAGTGGCTTACCTCCTAAGGCTTGGGTCTACGGGGACAGCATTACGCCTGACTAGTCGGTGTCAGTATAATGGACCGGCTGGGTTCAGTCCCTGGGCACCTCATAAGTGCCCCTGTGCTATAATGATAGAAATGTCGCTGCACAGTATCGGTAAAAATGCTGGCTTATCCCATCCCATCTCACATACTAAAGCTTTGGTAGATCATGTCTAAACTTAAGTTAATAGATAATTTTATATTGTTAGCTTTTTTCAATTAACTAACCATTCCAGACAACACAAACTATTGACGGACCTTTGAGATATTTACATATCATAACATGAACTTATCCATTTCTCCCTGGATGTTTCTATTTATTTTTACTTGTTCTTGATTGGATTAGAATTAGACTGACTAAACTTTGTCATTTATGTGCTTTTACTTCACTTAAAGTTTTCCTTAAAGTTGAATAGAATAAATATTAAATAAAATAATAAAAAAGATTTGTTTCATATCTTGTTTGGGTTATTGTTCAGCATTTTATTGTTTATGAAAATAAGCCAATTATTTTGCTTGTTTATGCCTTCAAAATGTACCATTTATTTATGTTTTACAAATGCATTCTCTGCCACTAACTGATTGTGTTCCTTGTAAAATGAAAAAAATGAAAATCATACAGCAATACAACAATATCAGTGATGAAAATAATTAAAAGTTATTTTTTTAAAAGTTACTATTAGTGATATATTGTATTTCAAATGTGAACGCTTAAAAAGATACACACTTAAAATATATTCATTCTGTGTAAGTGAGAAACTTACAATACTGTCATATTATTGGTTGATTTGAATTGACTCTTTTCAGGTGGAGGTGAATACAGACTACATCCCAGTGGGTCTGGAGGAAACATACTCCAGAGAAAGACCGGGAAAACCTCTGGAAAGTCTGGTACCCATTGGAAAAACTCCAGAACACTTCTCTGATAATCTAAAGACAAAGTTCAAAAGTGTAAGTCTACTTTTATGGATCCTTGTGACCAGGGTATATAATAACATATTGGGATTGATAAACTTGCACTGCCCATGTGCTTTAACACCAAATAGATGAACATAAACCTCATATTATAATCATATGCAATTGTATGGCATGACATGTACTTAGAATATGGCGGTTAGATTTGGGCAATAATTGTAATCTAAAAAGAAATGAGAATTGAGAAAGAGCTTAATTGTAAACATCTCTACATTTCTATAGATTATACAATTTAATATCTTTTTTTTTTTAAAAAAAAAAGGGTAAAGTGAAGAAATGCCATCCCAAAGATGCAAACATGATAGGATACATTAAAATAGGGAGGAATGGGGGGGAGTAGGAGCTCTTACATCTACATATACATCAGTACAACAACCTATCAGAAGTCTTGATATTTCTTTTGACTGTTCGCAAAAAAAAAAAGACATAGAGAGCACAAAATAATATAAGGATAGTAAATGATAAGAAAAGGACATGATCAGATAAAAGAAAGAAGATATGAAAGAGAATTATATCCAGTTACTTTCACACTATTGGGACATAACCACTTTGACTTTCAATGCTGTACCTGGGCACGAAGCCCGATGACAAAACTCAAGTCATTTATTTGGTTTTCAGATCGTAACATAATACCGGAGCTGTCAGTCACTTGATAATCTTTGTATTAGTAGGCGGGAGTGAGGACATCACTTAATTAAGTGATTCTGACCGATTTGCACTCACAATAGATAGTTTTCTCATCAGTGAAGATCTCTTATCTTTGCAGCCATCTTTGATGGCAACTTCAAGTGATTTTCAGATGAATTGTATAGATGCATAAATTTTATTTGTGGTCCAAAAAATAAAAGCTTTTCACCATTCTAAAGCTCTTGAAATTCATATTTGTAGAATGCAATATTGTTGAAATTGATAAATGCACAAAGAATTAATACACCGAAATAAATAAAAAATAAAATAATTGCCCCATCCTTAAACAAAATGAACATTGTAACTTTTTTGCTTGTATTTTTTTTAACTTTTAAACTATCAAAATAAAGTTTTGATACTGAAAATACTTCATAAAAGCTGTTAAATTCGATATAAAATTCAGTTAAATAGACTGAAAAAATAACAACACAGTGGTGAGTTTAATACAGCACATATTTCCTGATTTGGCCTGCATTAGCTTCTGCCTTCAAAGATGGCTACCTTAAACTGTCGTATCAGGGCCTATGACATCTCATGGAAACTATCTATTAGGTGAAATAATACAGGTTTTATATATAATGAGCGATTAACAGTTAACTGTTTTTCATTAAACCGGTTCACCATTGCTAACCGGTTGCAAACATTAGGTCTTATTAAGATTCAGTAACATGTATTAAAAATTCAGGAATACATTGTCATTTTATTCTTTAGTCAAATCTACACTTTTATCATTTATTCATTAATTTAGAAAAAACAACAACAAGTATTTCATACATCTTCTAAAATGTACTTTTAACATTTATTTTTCAGTTGGTGTACAAGCTCTATGAAGAAGGCAATGTGGCCATTTAAGGAAAACTATCTCACTGTCAGTGTGTGTGAAACCAGTTTATATTTTCACTGGACTCAATGAAGTCACATGCAATGTAAAATAGAACCATTAACAACAGATTTTTTTGAAGATGAAAATCTATAGAAGAACCAGTTGTTATCATGTGAAGTTTGTTAACGGGGCAACAAAAAACAATAAAAAAACAAGTGGTACATAGAACATAAACTACTGTCTTTGTGGAAATGAAATCACATCCGGCAGAAATTTGAACAATCTGTAGGGCAGCATCTGATATCACATGACACACAGAAATGAAACCAGGCTAGGAAGACATGTGAGCAATCCTTGGGGCAGCATCTGATATCACATGACATACAGAAATGAAACCAGGCTAGGAAGACATGTGAGCAATCCTTGGGGCAGCATCTGATATCACATGACATACAGAAATGAAACCAGGCTAGGAAGACATGTGAGCAATCCTTGGGGCAGCATCTGATATCACATGACATACAGAAATGAAACCATGCTTGGAAGACATGTGAGCCATCTGAGGGGCAGCATCTGATATCACATGACATACAGAAATGAAACCATGCTAGGAAGACATGTGAGCCACCCTGGGGGCAGCATCTGATATCACATGACACGCAGATATGAAACCATGCTAGGAAGACATGTGAACCATCTGTGGGGCAGAATCTGATATCACATGACATACAGAAATAAAACCATGCTAGGAAGACATGTGAGCCATCTGAGGGGCAGCATCTGATATCACATGACATACAGAAATAAAACCATGCTAGGAAGACATGTAAGCCATCTGAGGGGCAGCATCTTATATCACATGACATACAGAAATAAAACCATGCTAGGAAGACATATGAGCCATCTGTGGGGCAGCATCTGATATCACATGACATACAGAAATAAAACCATGCTAGGAAGACATGTGAGCCATCTGAGGGGCAGAATCTGATATCACATGACATACAGAAATAAAACCATGCTAGGAAGACATGTGAGCCATCTGAGGGGCAGCATCTGATATCACATGACATACAGAAATAAAACCATGCTAGGAAGACATGTGAGCCATCTGAGGGGCAGAATCTGATATCACATGACATACAGATATGAAACCATGCTAGGAAGACATGTGAGCCATCTGAGGGGCAGCATCTGATATCACATGACATACAGAAATGAAACCATGCTAGGAAGACATGTGAGCCATCTGAGGGGCAGCATCTGATATCACATGACATACGGAAATGAAACCATGCTAGGAAGACATGTGAGCCATCTGAGGGGCAGAATCTGATATCACATGACATACAGATATGAAACCATGCTAGGAAGACATGTGAGCCATCCTGGGGGCAGCATCTGATATCACATGACATGAAGAAATGAAACCATGCTAGGAAGACATGTGAGCCATCCTTGGGGCAGCATCTGATATCACATGACATGCAGATATGAAACCATGCTAGGAAGACATGTGAGTCATCTGTGGGACAGCATTGTGAAAAATCAATATAAATATTCATTCTTTCCAAATCTATAAATAATCACGATAGTGATTACTGCTAAAAAATTGATATACGTCAATGCAGACTACCCGGATGATGATACAACAAGATCTCAAAAATACGCTGACACATGGTTTTCTTAGTTTTAAAATTACTATCTCTGCAATGTGGCTCAGAAAGGAAATACCCGGCTGCAAAGACAAGTATGGATTTATGCTTCACTGTTCACACAGATTTTGGGCAACAATTACATCATTTAGTAGGAACTTTTCAAATACCAGTGATTTATTTGGTAAATTGAGAAAGAAAAATTTGGTCCAAACTGTCAGAAACCACCTTTAAGGGTTATGTGAAAATGGGAAACTGGCTTATACATGTATCACTTGTTATACAGAAATGTAAACCAGTCAATGCCAAAGTTCACTAAATAGGGAACCATCTTATATCACATGCCACACAGAAATTAAAACCTTGCTATGTAAAAGTGCTAGCCATTTACTGTCATGGGTATGTGAACATTTCGAACAATATAAAACTATCAATATCAAGTAGGATCTGAGGTCATTGGGGTAAGTTAAGTCAGCAGAGTAAATGATGCCATAAAAAATACAAAGACACAAATAACTGGTATAGTTTAAAGTAATCTTTTTTTTTATTTTTTTTTTCTTCTCAGTTTTTAATGGTGGTATCCGACAGTTTGGACCCAATATATTTTCATTAAACATCTTAGTAAACCATTGTTATCTTAACAGATCTTGCAAAATGTTGTTTATTGATGTCCTACCCCTGTCTGAAATGTGAAGCATAACGCCACAATCATTCTTACTAACATGTATTTCCTATCAGAACCATCTGCTCAGCTGGCTACTTTTAATCCAAGAAAACCATGTGACCACTAATGTTTTAGTTCATCCACGTCATCCGCTGTGATGCCGAGTTCTGTTTTTGGTAGGAATCCCAATCCTTCTTATTTGCAGATATTGTTACATATATAAGATGTAGGCAAACTGTTGGATACCATATTTAAAGGGTTGCTAACATCAGAGGTCAGCTGGTACAATGCGGCTATATTTGATGAAGGCAAGGCACCAAGCCATTGCTTAGGTAAAATCATCGATGCACTGAAACAAGTTAGAACAAATTGTCACTTGAACAAAAACTTCCTGTGGAAACACTTCATTATCAGGTGTTATCTCAAAAGTAAAGTGGTAGGTTACATCTCGATCAGGTGTTATCTCATAAGTAAAGTGGTAAGGTTACATCTCCAAATGTTACCATTAAGGACTATCAAGGACCTTAGACCCACAGAGATTGGCAACTGCATTATGGGAATGAGAAAATCTTCATTTTTGCAGCAGACGTCCTTACCCACTGATGACCTCTTGAAGAAGTCAGTGCACCAAAACAAATTGAATAAATACTATGAACTTCTCTCTTTATTGCCAAACTGACCACAGAGAAGTGTCTAACAAAAAGCTAATTTACTTGTTTAATTTTGTGCACTAAATATATCTGTGTGTTGTTGTTGTTTTTAAAATAAGCTGCCAATCTCTTTGTGTATACATGTATATATTTGTGACTATTAAACTTTTTGTGGTTCTATGTGATGATTGTACAACCTTTCCCAGATGAATGATCAGTTGATCTACAAATAGAAATGACATTAAATGATGTAATTTTTATTGTAACTGTTATTTATTGTAATTATAAATATCATTAAATATTAGCTCTGTTATTTGCACATCCATCTCATAAAAAAATACCATCGTTATTAACGCTCATCATTATTATTAAGAATATAAACATAAAAATGCCATCATTTCATCACTCATTTTAATGCCCTCATGATTGTCTATGTAACCTTTATTATTTATTGTCTTTTGTATACAATACTTTACAGTGGTTTAGTGCCATATGCTAATGATATGATTATATTAAAATGCTTTACTTTTTTCTAGATAAAAAAATTATTTTTGACTTACTAAATTTTACATCAATGAAAAGTAAATGAACATTTTTACTTGTTATATCTGACATGATTTTTCTTTTACTGCTCTCCTTTAATGATTAGTGTTAGGCTGAACAGTTCAGGTCACTGATCTTTATCACCTCAGCTTTTATTTATGATTTTAAATCCCTGTCAGTACAGGGATTGGGATGGTGTTTGCCGGCAGCGAGATTTCTATCATTTTAACACAGGGGCACTTATGAGGTGCCCAGGGACAGAACCCGGCCGGTCCATTATACTGACACCAACGAGTCAGTGGTTATGCTGTTCCCTTAGCTCCGAGCATTAGTAGGGAAGCCACTACTTCCAACTTTAAAGTCTGGTTTAACCCGGCCGGGGTTTGAACCCGTGACCTCCTTATCTGAAAGCCAACACTCTACCACTTGAACTATTGCGGCTGTTGTAATCAGTACAGACACATAATGTAGGGAAGTCTTCAAGATTGCCTGCTGTCTATAGTGTTTTTTTCAGACATCTCCAGGCCTGAAGTCTCTTTTTGGCTAATAAGAGCTGACCTCTATTATAAGTACACAAAAATTATAGTATTTCAAAGTTTTTCAATCATTTTTAAACAAAAAAAAAAAATTAATAAATAAAATAATTAATTTATCAAAAACACCTCTGTCAGTCTGAACCTAAGCTGCGACATTCCATTGTTGTAAAATATGGTAGTGATATGGCTAGCTCCAATGTTTATGCTCATGCAAAAATAAGGGTAGTTTTACAACTGGTAGGTCCGGTGTCAGGATAATGTGACTGGGTGTGGTATCATGTCAGGTGTACACAGTGAAGACAGCACTATATCTGCTTCAAGCGGACACCGTCTCCAGATAACTGAAATACTGTTGGTGGGATGATAAACCCAATAAACAAACAAACATCTCTTTCTTAAAAACATACAATTGTCACCATTTTATCTTGTCTGCTAGTGAGTTTATTTTTTAAGTATTACATAGACTTTAGATCAAAACATTTTACTAATGTTGCTTGAATGTTTATAGATAGTTTCCACATCAGTGAAGATCCCTTATCTTGGATGGCAACTTCAAGTGATTTTCAGATGAATTGTATAGAAGGGTAAATTTTATTTTCTTGTAATTTCTTCATTTGTGGTTCAAAAATTAAAAGCTATACACCTGTAGAAAGCTCTTAAAATTCATATTTTTAGAATGCAATATTTTTTAAATTGATAAATGCACAAAGAATTAATATACATAAATAAATAAAATTATTGGCTCATCCTTAAACAAAAATAAAGTGTAACATTTTTGGTTGTATTTTTTATACCTTTTAAACAAAATAAAGTTTTGATATTTTAAAATATTTCATAAAAGCTGTTTCAGTAAAATAGACTGAACTCACAGTGGTGAGTTTAATACAGCGCATATTTCCAGATTTCCACCTGCATTAGCTTCTGCCTTCAAAGATGGCTGCCTTAAACTGTCTTATCAGGGCCTATGACATCACATGGAAACTATCTATTTACAGCGAAAAATCCTTCCTTATTTACATTTTTATTAATGGTCATATGATTATGCACTATTTTATTATTTATTTTTAATGCTTCTCAGATGTTTAGTTTAAAATCGATAATATGTCAATATTGATTACATTGGTTGTAAATGAGTTTACATGTTCAGTCTTCAAGAAAATGGACTGTGGCCGGGTCCACCAAAACCTCTGTTGGTCCATAAAATGTTATCAGTTAAAGATAGTATCCAACAGTTTGTCTTTATGAAAGTCATGTAACAAGACATTACCACTGTTTTGTGGAATTAGGGCATCATTTCTGCATAAACTCATACTTTAGTATAAGTAAAGACGGTTTTGAACACGGTCTACATTGTTAGACAGTACAACTCAGGATAAAAACACTCCCAATAGTTCAATTATTCCAAGTCTATAAATATGCACAATAGTGATCTCTGCTAAAAATAGATAACGATGTCAGAGAGGATAACCCGGATGACCATATAATATAATCTCAAAGTGAGTTGTCACATGGTTTTTAGTTAAAAATAGCTATCTCTGCAGCGTGACTTTGGTAGGAAATACCTGTTTGCTGTTTGGAATGGCGATTTATGTTTCATTGTTCACACTGATCTAGGGCATCAATATGTGGCATTTAACAGGATCTTTTTATGTAACCATGACTTATTTGTTTTTTTGAGGAAAACTATTTTGGTCCAAACTGTCGGATACCACCTTTAAATTCACTGATGGTCCACCAGAATTTTCAGCCGCAACATTTTTAAAATTCTGAGTTATTATGAAAACATATATACTAAACTAAACTAAGGTAAACAATGCTGTACAGCCTTATACTGAACCCAATAACTTGTAACACCTGGGTTAGCTTACCAACCTTTTGTATTAAAATGATAAAATCATACATAAAATTCGGTCCGGTCCAGTTGATATTCCAAGCTTGGTGTATCGAATATCCATTGTTTTTAATTTTCATGAAGACCGCATGTTAGTTGTATTCATTTGATTATCATTATGGAGAAAATAAATTTTAATTTTAAGATGTATGTTTTATAAGACTGAGCTTTGAGATATTTTAGATTATAATTCCATGACAAAATTGTTTAACTGAATACAAATCTCCTTAAAAGCATAGTAGAAACGCTTGGTGTACTTAGCTATTATGGTTCTTTTGCACACACACATAAATTTAAAATATAATTTTGGAGATAATGTGAGCGATATCCCCCTTTATAAAAGATTTTGTTATCTTCATTTTTAGAGAAGGAGTACATTTTAATTTAATATATTTGTAGATATTGTTAAGATTCAAAACTGTAAATTCATATATATGCATAACATAATACAAAAATAGACAAACTTCTGTGCCTTATTCTACACAAATTCATTTTACTTTACTTGGTTTTATATTCATTTTCAAAACTGTGAATTCATTATATATAACTAATGTATGGATTTTTCTTATTATCTTTTGTTTTCATGTATTTTATTATCCCATTAAATGTATTAATATAATATTTTAAAAATTGTTCAAATTGTTCATTAGAGTTTAAGATTGTGATAACTTTTAAGTTATAAATATATATGATATTTTATTTATTTGCTTCTGTAATTCCTGCTTTAGTTAAATAAATTATTTTATTTCAAGGCTTCAAACTGGTTTTGACAATTTCACCCATCAAAATATTTTCACACTCAATAACATAAACACGAACAGATCAAGGCCGTTTTGATAAACCTTTCAGAAAGTATGCAGTTCAGGATGCCATCATACAAGATGTATACTTTGTTTTTGTATAATATATGAGGCTTTTTCTTATTTGTAATCCACCTACCACCTATAATACAATTGGGGACTAAATTTGAAATCGACTGACTTGAATTTACTAACTAATTAAGGAGGTTTTATCAATTTCCTTTTTGGAGTTATTAATTGAAAACCCTTTTACAAATGCATCATTATTATTATTGATAGTATGATTCTGTTCTATTTTTATCATTATTTCATGAACGGTTAAAAATGATTTCTAACAACTAGGTTTCATCAACTACCTTTAATTTACATCTGAATAGAACATTACAATTTATATGTGGATGGTGAGGCAAATACACCATTTAACAAATTGCAAGCAGACTTAGGCCTCTGTCCAAAGTACCATACGCATGACGCTTTGGAGCACACAACACTTGTGTCACTTCGGGCCACTGATACACAAAACGCATGCGTCACACCTCAGGCCACTGATACACAAAACGCATGCGTCACACCACAGGTCACTGATACACACAACCGGTTTACGCACGTGTCACACCGCAGGGCACTGATACACACAACCGGTTTACGCATGTGTCACACCACAGGTCACTGATACACACAACCGGTTTACGCATGTGTCACACCGCAGGTCACTGATACACACAACCGGTTTACGCATGTGTCACACCACAGGTCACTGATACACACAACCGGTTTACGCATGTGTCACACCGCAGGTCACTGATACACACAACCGGTTTACGCATGTGTCACACCGCAGGGCACTGATACACACAACCGGTTTACGCATGTGTCACACCGCAGGGCACTGATACACACAACGCATGTGTCATATCGCAGAACACTGAAACACAACACTTGGTCACTGCGGGACACTGATACATACAACGCATGTGTTAAACCGCAGGACACTGATACACACAACGGATATCTCACACCACAGGACACAGATACAAACAACGCATGTGTCACACGACTGAAAACTGATGCACACAACGCATGTACCAAACCGCGGGACACTGATGCACACAACCGGTTTACGCATGTGTCACACCGCAGGTCACTGATACACACAACCGGTTTACGCATGTGTCACACCACAGGTCACTGATACACACAACCGGTTTACGCATGTGTCACACCGCAGGTCACTGATACACACAACCGGTTTACGCATGTGTCACACCGCAGGGCACTGATACACACAACCGGTTTACGCATGTGTCATACCGCAGGGCACTGATACACACAACGCATGTGTCATATCGCAGAACACTGAAACACAACACTTGGTCACTGCGGGACACTGATACATACAACGCATGTGTTAAACCGCAGGACACTGATACACACAACGGATATCTCACACCACAGGACACAGATACAAACAACGCATGTGTCACACGACTGAAAACTGATGCACACAACGCATGTACCAAACCGCGGGACACTGATGCACACAACCGGTTTACG
This sequence comes from Sinonovacula constricta, assembly GCA_007844125.1. Lineage (NCBI taxonomy): Eukaryota > Metazoa > Mollusca > Bivalvia > Cardiida > Solecurtidae > Sinonovacula > Sinonovacula constricta. Next base: position 65,824,573 of record CM017557.1, read on the forward strand.
CATGTGTCACACCGCAGGTCACTGATACACACAACCGGTTTACGCATGTGTCACACCACAGGTCACTGATACACACAACCGGTTTACGCATGTGTCACACCGCAGGTCACTGATACACACAACCGGTTTACGCATGTGTCACACCGCAGGGCACTGATACACACAACCGGTTTACGCATGTGTCACACCGCAGGGCACTGATACACACAACGCATGTGTCATATCGCAGAACACTGAAACACAACACTTGGTCACTGCGGGACACTGATACATACAACGCATGTGTTAAACCGCAGGACACTGATACACACAACGGATATCTCACACCACAGGACACAGATACAAACAACGCATGTGTCACACGACTGAAAACTGATGCACACAACGCATGTACCAAACCGCGGGACACTGATGCACACAACCGGTTTACGCATGTGTCACACCGCAGGTCACTGATACACACAACCGGTTTACGCATGTGTCACACCACAGGTCACTGATACACACAACCGGTTTACGCATGTGTCACACCGCAGGTCACTGATACACACAACCGGTTTACGCATGTGTCACACCGCAGGGCACTGATACACACAACCGGTTTACGCATGTGTCACACCGCAGGGCACTGATACACACAACGCATGTGTCATATCGCAGAACACTGAAACACAACACTTGGTCACTGCGGGACACTGATACATACAACGCATGTGTTAAACCGCAGGACACTGATACACACAACGGATATCTCACACCACAGGACACAGATACAAACAACGCATGTGTCACACGACTGAAAACTGATGCACACAACGCATGTACCAAACCGCGGGACACTGATGCACACAACGCATGTGTCAAACCGCAGGACACTGATGCACACAACGCATGTGTCAAACCGCGGGACACTGATGCACACAACGCATGTGTCAAACCGCGGGACACTGATACACACAACGCATGTGTCAAACCGCGGGACACTGATGCACACAACACATGTGTCAAACCGCAGGACACTGATACACACAACGCATGTGTCAAACCGCGGGACACTGATGCACACAACGCATGTGTCAAACCGCGGGACACTGATACACACAACGCATGTGTCAAACCGCGGGACACTGATACACACAACGCATGTGTCAAACCGCGGGACACTGATGCACACAACGCATGTGTCAAACCGCGGGACACTGATACACACAACGCATGTGTCAAACCGCGGGACACTGATGCACACAACGCATGTACCAAACCGCGGGACACTGATGCACACAACGCATGTGTCAAACTGCGGGACACTGATGCACACAACGCATGTGTCAAACCGCAGGACACTGATACACACAACGCATGTGTCAAACCGCGGAACACTGACGCACGTATCACGCCACATGAAACAGATACACACAACGCACGTGTCACAAGACAGGACACTGATACTCACAACGCATGTGTCAACGCAGGACACTGATACACAGCACATTGTCAGACAGAGGGACACTGATACACACAACGCATGTGCACACCGCAGGGCATTGATAAATGCTGTGCACACACTGCCTACATCGGCATACCAACACACACACGCCTAAGACATAATGCCGATCCCTGTTTTAAAGGTGTTAGCCGACATTTTACCTACAGCATATGCATGTAATGACGTTTTCCGCAGTTCTTTATGCATAATTTCTGCAAACTCATACTTCAGTCTCAGTACAGACGATTTTAAATACTGCCTATATTTGAGACAGTCTACATTTCGAAAAGAGAACTCTAAATGTTCATTCTTTCCAACTCAATAAATAAGCACGGAAGTGATCTCTGCTAAAAATAGATAACACCCGGATGACGATATAACGCAATCTAAAAAGTAAGATGTCACGTGGTTTGCTAAGTTTAAAAAAAGCAATCTCTACAGCGTGGGTCAGATAACAAATACCTGTTTGTAATGATTAATGGAATGTTAATGATTCACATTTTTCCCCACACAAATCTAGGGCAACAATGAACATCATTCTACCGGACCTTTACTGTGGTTCAAAATATCGGCTACCACCTTTAATGTAACACTGCTTAACGGACCATTTGCATACGATATTACCATTCACCATATAACTCATAACATTATAACATGCCAGATGCTGTACGTTTAAACTTGTACCGTCTTACGAATGAGTGACTTTTAGGTAAATTTATAATTTCATATATTTTTTTGACTGGCCATCCCCTCTCTCCAGATGAATGAAATGAGGCAAAACCACCGATTCAGAATGAGAATGGCAATCCGAATTTGTACGGAAAAAAAACGAAGATGTTGCGAATGAAAAACTGCCTGTGAATATTATACCAGCACTTGACTGAAATCTTTATACATTGTTATCTAATATTATTGACTTCGTCATACGTTTTAAAACGCTTGTCATTCTACCCATATCTCAATGACACACTTCACAAAACCATTTTAATCTTAAGACTTAAGTTTTTCTTAAAGTCACGCCGTGTCCTGAGTAAACATGTTTAGTTTTTGTTTCGATAAAAGTACCACTTGCTTATAAAAAATATTGACATCACACAGCTGTCAAGTTTCACACCTTCGGTGTAAGAGTAACGGTTTCAGGCCGTAACACTAGAATTGGGTATCGCTGCTGAAAATGTATCACGATATTATCACGACATCTGAATTGTATCTCGATATAGTATCACGATTTTTTCATTGCAACAAAATAAATGCAAGTTAGTAAATTTACGCCTAACTAAATTAATATCATTGTTGTTTATTTACTGTTTATTGTTTAATAGGATTATTAAGGTAGGCTATGCAATAATAATTTTATCCTAATTGAGGTTAGGTGTATATTAACTGCGATCAACTAGTACTCCTATTTTCACATTGAAAATATGTTAAACTGATAAATCGATGCAGATATCTTTCTCTACTCCCGCTTTTTTGTATTGGACAAGAATTCACTTTATTCATGTATTGCAAATCGGAACTTCTTACTTTATTCCTTCCTCGGGACGAACCCACTTGCTAGTATATGGCATAGGGATATGTACATAATTGCAAATAGTGTACTGCCACCACATTCGATCTAGAAAAACAAACAAAGAAACATATAGAGCGGGCGTGGGTGGGGAGTATGCCCCCGGCAGCCCCCCTAGCTGCCATGCGTACACATCATATCGAGCCTAGATACGCCCCTGGTCGGTCGGTCCGTCTGCCGACGAGATATGTCTGCGCTATTTCTCGGGGGTAGTGGGTTGTCGGGGTTGATAGACAAAATCTTGACTGACAAACCCCTTCCGGACAAAATCCCTTCAGTTCAAAGGTGTCAATATCCCTCCCGTAAATTTTCCACTGCAGACAATATCTATCTTGGTAAATTTGTACATGTTTCTATATTTTTGTTTGGTTCGCATAGTAAAGTCTCTTAAATATACTGAAGGAAAAAAGTTTAGCAAGTTCAGAGAGGATTGACTCCTAGGGAATTTTGTGACCCGCGGAGGATCGTTCGTTTTGCTGTGCACATACCGCACGGGATTTTCGTGAAAGTTACGTTTCACGCTTACATAATGGTGTAGTTTAAAAAAAAGGGAAATCATAATGTCGATGGATGGGCACAATTGGTCAATACGGAAACGTTTTAGTCACATTGATTTATAGAAGAAAAAAAATACATGTACGTAAAAAACTTGCTAAACATTTTTCCTTCAGAATATTATCATACTAAAACAGGTTGATTTTTTCTTACGAAAATCCAACTTTGAGAGAGTTTTCAGTTTTTGTCATTTGCAGCAAGGATTTTATCTGCTTTGAGGAAGGTTCATGTCCGCCTATGATAAAACGCACTGAACGGATTTGGTCCGGGAGGGATTTTGTCCGAAACCCATTTCTCGGCAAGCTATGGTCGGATTTTGATGAAACTATGCAGGATTGGTAAGAACCGTGCCTGGTTGCGTCTAAATTTGGCAAGTCCTTGCCGGCTGGATTTTAGAGCAATTTACACTTTGTTATCTTTTTAAACTATGGCAAAGCTGTATCTGTGTGTATTCATCATCTTCATTGAGAATTCTTGTTGATTGTTGGGTTTATTTTTTTATATTGAAACAGCATACATGTGGCATTAATCACATTTCACTTATTTCATTGTTTAACCCTCATGATCTAACCTTTTAAAAACCGTAGTGTTATTTATATCTATGTTAACACGGCCAGATTTTTTTTATTTATTTAAAGCCAATACATGTATTTTGATCACTCAGATCCGGTCCTTGATAGTGTTAACAGCATCGCAGCCAGTTAGATGTATGCCTTATACAACTTTCAAAGATGTAAATCAACTGCATGTGTTAGCCTCCTTAAAAAATCACTGAACTATGCATTTTAAACTCAATCAAACACCTTTTTGCATCATAATATGATGGATGAAACACCCTTGTCTCGTGTATATTCGTACCTTTAGCTCTAATTACACTCGGTTTGGCACGGTATATGCCAGACCATGGATGCAATCGGAACACCCCGGATTATTCCCGAATCATCTCTCGGATGTATGTAAATGGGACTGCTTTTGTGACAGACGTCAAAGCAAAGATGGCAGCTCGGATGACAGCTCACTACAGTATGAAGGCTGTAAAACTTCATTTTGTGGCGGCTTCAATTTTAAATCATTCAGGTTTAATTTACCGACCGCAACAGACATGCAGCTGTCAAACGATGCTATTGTTCATGTTTTGCGCGAACTACATTTTAGGTATATTTTTTTCCGACTTCCGGCGAACAAAACGATAGTGATTTCATTAAGTATCATTGCACCAGATACATCCGAGGGATTATTGTCCCGAGGACGGAATTAACCGAGAAGTTTCAATTGACCATGGATGTACTCAGCTTTGAAAGTTTCTTCATTTGTATCTGTTTACGAAACCGGGACGTACCGGCTGTCAGTTAAAAAAAAGTGCTTTTTTTTGAGGAGCAAAATTGCTTTTATAAAAAAAATTACATATCAGCTACTCTGAGTTTATTATTTGTTTGGTTAAATTATGAATACGTATGACCCATCGTTTAATTAAAGGCATAATGATTGTTATTTAGATAATACGAATTTGCACATGTTTTCTGGCAGTTGTTTTATTTTTTACCTATATTTTTTATCCTATATTTCTTCGAATAGTTTTGTAAGATTTGTAGAAGAAGACGAAAATTAACAGTGTTTATTTGGCTAATGGGTTGGGTTTTTTTTCCATTGCAATTAGCAATTAAGATCCATTATAAGCGCGGTAGCTTTCAAGATAATACACTGTAAAGTGTGTAGGCAGAATAGATAGAGAGATAAATTGTGACTTTAGATACAATAATAGCATTTCTCTACATATAAAAATATTTTATTTTAATGCTATAGCGACAGTATCTCAACCAGTGTACAACACATAAACAATTACACTTATTTTCTAGCTGTGTAAAACGTATGATACGATAATTACAATTATACTGCAGCCTGTCTCAAGTATGAACAATAAGTTTTATGCAATAAGTAGATCTACGATCAAAGACAGTATTTGTTCATTCTCCTTTGTAACTTTGTATAATGTCTCATCTTTAAATCACATTGGCATTTTCAATGTAAATAAACATAAAACTGTATACCATCAAAGCAGTTGTTGTTGTAACCGCAAACCAAATACGCTAGAAAAACACTTAACATTAAAATATATTGAATTTTACACAATATTTAATGACAAAACACATTGCGATAAATCCTTTCCAAACAAAGCCAATGTTATATCCTCCAAACTGTCTGGTTGCCCCATTATCAGGAGGTGTTGCTCCAGTTTTCGATGTCGACTTTTCATTAGATGCTGCAGTGGTTTTAGTTCCCGTTTGTGTAGTTGACGCATCATCAGATTTCGGTGCGTTGTTAGTGCCAGATTGTTTCGATGAGGTACCGTCCGTTGACGCATCGGTACTTGGTGTTGTTGCTTTATCAGATTTCGGTGCGTTGTTAGTGCCAGATTGTTTCGATGAGGTACCGTCCGTTGACGCATCGGTACTTGGTGTTGTTGCTTTATCAGATTTCGGTGCGTTGTTAGTGCCAGATTGTTTCGATGAGGTACCGTCCGTTGACGCATCGGTACTTGGTGTTGTTGCTTTATCAGATTTCGGTGCGTTGTTAGTGCCAGATTGTTTCGATGAGGTACCGTCCGTTGACGCATCGGTACTTGGTGTTGTTGCTTTATCAGATTTCGGTGCGTTGTTAGTGCCAGATTGTTTCGATGAGGTACCGCCCATTGACGCATCGGAACTTGCTTTTGCTGATGTTGAGGATTGTGCTGATGGTTTTGATGTTGTAAAAGTCGTTGGGTTTAAAGTCGAATTTGATGATGTTAGTGCTGGTTGTGTTCCTGTTGGGGTTGTTGATGGTGTCAATGTTGTTGATATTGGTGTTGTTTTTGTTGCTAGTGATGTCGATGCTGTTGTTGTTGGTGGTGCTTGTGTTGCTGGTGATGTTACTGTTGTTGGTGATGCTGTCTGTGTCGTCGTTGATGCCATTGTTGATGTTGTTGGTGCCAGTGTTGTTGTAGTTGGTGTTGTTGTTATTAACTCTGTCGAAGTATTTGAAGCGTCCACTGAAATTATTATAGCAAGAAATTGTTCGGCTTCTTGATTGTTGACAAAATAAATTATATGTTCCATCATTTAACAAATTGGAGAAACTTTGATTTATTTAAGAAAATTCACAGTAAAATTGTAATTCTCTGCCTAACTTTATACATTGTAAGTGGTTTACTGCATGACAAAATCAAGGACGAATACAATCAACAGCTAAACAAGACAGAAATATACATTTTTTTTCTGTCCAGCGCAAAAAATGCAGCAGAAAATGTAGGATTTTCAGTAAAAAGAGCGTACCATTATGCTGAATTGCAAGAAATAATGTTAAATACATTTGTATTGCTACTCTGTCATTCAAAAGCATTGTATGTTGTTTTATGAAATGACACTAAAACGTTCCATTTCCTTAAAAATAATATTTGCCTTCCAAAAATAAAACAAAAAACACAACATTTGTTTAGAAATATGACACAACGATGATCAAATTGGCGACTTTGAGCTATTTTGATGGAGGAAAATCCCAGAAAAATGTCTACGTAGAACCACCGGCGCACCACACGTCAGCTGGAACACCTGTACTCGAATACACACGGTGAGAGGAGTCAGGGAAGAAGTCGGCGACTGAACCTCTCGACCCCGGACGCCCCAACAACATTCACGACTGTCGTTGAAATGTTAAATTCATAAAGCATACACCTATTTTCATTTTTCTGGGAATCTTGAAGTAAAGACACGTGTGCATATAAAAATAACACCCTCGTAGTTATTTAAACTAAGATCAAACAATGCCAAACGAAAATGCAAGATCTGTACAGCTATATATGACTTTATGAACTAAAAAGGAACTAAACAACCGATGTTGCATGCACAAGTAAAGCAGTATTATTTGTACGCAATAAAAATCCCAACATTTAATTTACTTGATAATTTTACATTACTACAAATCTACTTTAACTTACCAAATATCATAGCAACAACAAGAAATCCAGTTATAAGAATCATTTTCTTAAGCATTTTTTGTTCACAAATAATTCAAAACCTCGTTTACGAACAGATGGTGGGCGAGTTTATAGTGCGGTGCATTATTGCTTTCAGGACTGTCGGCTCCCTTGTCGAGTTGACATGGAAACCGTCTGTTTACTCTAATGTTATCACAAAGGAACGATATGAAACATGGTCGATGTCATACGAGTACTGTCATGTGCCTCATTCTGACGATTACAACCAGTTTTCAAGTGTCCAACTCTGATTATGACATCCGTCATTGTTGACATATCATTTGTTATGGCAAATATGTTATAGCATTAGGCTCAATGTATTCATGTACAAAATAATTAGTAAAATTAATAATAATAAAATACTTTCTGGCCTTTGTCACGTGGGGGTCAGTCAAACATGGTCAATGTTATAGTAACCTAGTTGTTTGGCCGGAGAGTGTAAATGTAAATATAACAGTACACAGACCCTAAATCTCACCCATATGACGTCATCATTGTAACAATTGGCTCCACTCTGGAGAGCGGGCCTCTTATGGAATGCATGTTATAGGGATGATAGTCTACCTGGCAAAAACAAGCAATCGCAGCTGTTCTGTGAGAACCTTTTCAGAGAAAAGAACTGAGTATTCTGTTTTTAACATTGTAGCGTGTAACAATGATATGTACATGTAGCTTGCAGTTATAAAATATATATATATGGCTGGCATTTATAGGAATTCGCAGCTGTTTGGCGAAGTATTGTTTCAGAAAAGAAACCGAGGACACCGATGTTAGCAATGCAGCTTGTAAATACAGACGTAGCAGAGAACAAGGAAATCAAAGTAGCAAATACCTCCCTTCAGAGTGATGGTTCGTTAATGTCAACTGTTCAAATGCAAGAGAGTTTTTAGTTCACATGTTTAAAGCGGCTCCTTGGATTTCTCACATCCTAGCTCTTTATTGTTCTTGTATTTACAATTGGTTTTGGAAATGTCTATGGCGTGACGTCACAACTTTTTGTGTATTATTTGGCTTAATGTTAACATGTCTGACAACTTATATGTTACATTAATAAAAAAAGAACAATCATCAGTAAACATTAAACCTACCAACATGCGCAATTTACTAAAAAGGCAAAAAGATGTTAAAGACAAAATGGTTTCAATGAACACTACTTCATAAAATGGCAGCGGCAGTTTCTATTTTGGAAGTGACATTTTTTATTTTAACCATTCTCCAAAAATTTAAATTTAAATGAGGTTCTTCAGTTCGCAATATTTACATGTACTGTTAGGCGTCACAATATGCGTCGCTGATAAGCATTCAAGCGACTTGGTCACATTATGGTCGAACATACTCAACTTTGCTCAGGGCTCCCGTGGCGTAGTGGTAGAGTCGCCGATTTGTAACTCTTCTGACTGCTTAGCCTCTCATCGCGTGGGTTCGAGTCCCGTTCAGGGCGGAGGACTTAATGTGAGAAGGTCTTCCAGCTGACTTCGGTGCGCCCGTGGGGTCCTCCTCCACCATTAAGCTGGACGTGGCCATAATGATCATAAATGGTCTCTGCAATGAATGTCAAAAGCAAAACAAAATAAATTGGTTCAGTATTACCTTCGCTTTTTTATCAAACGAAAATATACTATCCTTAAACCTCGTAAATGTAGATAAGGAGCCTTGCAACGGCAATCGACTATTTTAGCAGTACGAAGCTAAACAATCTAGCTGGTTCGAACTACGTACGCATTAGGGAAAGAACCACCCGTGTACACGTTAGTCCAGACACTCGATAGTAAAGAGCAATAACCAAAAAACAACACAAACACCCCCCACACAAAAACAAACAACAACAACAAAAAAAAAACAGAAAAAAAACATAAGAAAAGCATTGTCGCAAAGCATCAAAGGACGTCCAATGTATGTTTAAAAAACAAACAACATGTTTTCTGACGCACGACAACGACGGACATCCGATGAGTATTTTGACTTTAAGTGAGCTGAATATATGTTCGAACAATTGGCCTTCACAAATACATATCATATGCTGCACCATTGACATTGAATATTATTTAAATGTATCAAACAATTAATTTAATAAGTCAAATCTTTTATGAAACTAATTAAAAAAAAAATAAACAAATAAAAATCTTAAAATAAAACCCTCGTACAGAGCTGCTAACAGATAAGAATAAAACCTTTAACTCCCGTGGTTCGAATTGGCCAAAATCGGTACGTTATACACGTGGTATGAAGTTGATATGTACAAATATGTAACCTCTGATAACCACTCGCAACACCTCTGCCATTTCTTGGAAATGGACTTGTCTGGATACCGCCGAGGAGTTCCGAATAACAGGATACCTATAACAACAGCCGATTGCAAAATTTCTAATGCATTCCATAAAGGGCGCGTGGTTCTATGTGTCGTGTAAACACGTTAATCTTTGCCGATGGGCGCGTTAAATGTAAATTACATCTTCACTTCGTAAAGTGGCGTTTTAGAGAAACCGTATAACGACGACAACATTACTGACTTGTCCAATATGTCATATCTTGAAGTCCAAATATTGGACTAAAAAACAATAAAGATGTCCATGGCACTTACTCGGTCGATATAGGGCCGCCATGGCTGTGTCCTGTTTTCTTATTTTCATTGAAAGTTTGATGACGTCCTATTTGGCTTTCTTTTACAAGAGAAATGCTTGACTGAATATCTGGACCTTTGCCATTAGTAAGATACGTGAATACTTATATATAGCTGATATTCCTTGATCATTATTACTAAATGTCTACGGCACTTACTCGGTCGATATAGGGCCGCCATGGTTCAGATCTTATTTTATTGAAAGTTTTATTACGTCCTATTTGGCATTTTTTACAAGAAAAATGCTTGACTGAATATCTGGACCTTTTCCATTAGTAAGATACGTGCATCATTATTAAGAAAAAAAAAGAGACTAACATTACATGCCACAAATTTTATACACACACATCTTACAAAAACGAACATAGATCGACATGTATGAGTGTCAATAGATACATTTCATTTTGAATTACTTTTCTACCTTTTTATATATTTTAAAATATCAACAAATTCTTCGTTGACGTAACCCGGGCGACACCTTATAGCTTCATAAAATTTCATTGAACATTCATATTAAATCGTCGGGATGGAACGTAGAATGAAAAATTCATTAAGTTTGTATTGACTGTTCCCTGTGTTAATTTTGACAGTATAATTATGTTTGTTTGGCCTGCCATTGACGATTTACATGTAAATAAACAACGCACTGGCAAAAAGAAGTACTTTTACGGTATCCAAATATCGATAATCATACTTGCTTTCATGCAATATTTTTGTCGTGAACATTTATTCTCATAGTTTTAAAAAAATTCGAAAAATGTTCGTTCAGATACGTAGTAGTCACGAAGAAAGTAGGCCTATCGTTTATTTGATCACGACATAATGCTTCTTTGTTTATAGAGGTAAAGTTTTCATAATGTTAGAATTTTGGTTATAGTACATATATTGTAACTTCCATTTTTTCACAGGCTATTTACAGCTCTCATAAATTAACGGCAATTAAGTTTTATATGATTATCTTTTAAACCACAGAACATTTCAAACCGTAATAGAAAAGAAACGAAATGTGTCTTCGAAGTTTTTATGGCTTTAAGTTGTCTAGATTAAATATATTTTATTTATATATATTTAAATGAAGAGGAATGTGCAACCAAGTGTTAACAACTTACCAACTTTTAGTTGTCTAGTTTAATCATATTTTATTCATATAGAAGTCTACATGAAGAGGGGTGGGCAAAAGTTTCAACAACTTAACAACTTTTATTTGTCAAGTTTAAACATATTTTATTCGTAAATATCTACCTGAAAAGGGTTGGGCAACAAGTGCTGATGTAAGACCAAATGAAATATTTGTCTATAAAGGCAACGTTTTAGATGTTGTCAACGATTTTAATTATTTAGGTACAATATTTAATTACATGGGTACTATTGCCCTAAATCAAGAACACCTCGTAGGCAAAGCACTAAATCGTTAAACGTAGTTATGGCTAACTGTTATAAATTTGATTTAAAACCGAACACCCTATGTCAATTGTTTGATGCTTTTGTCGGTTCTGTTTTATCTTATGGCTCAGAAATTTGGGGTTTGGGAAAATAGAAAAGAAACAAAATGTGTCTTCGAAGTTTTTATGGCTTTAAGTTGTCTAGTTTAAATATATTTTATTTATATATATTTAAATGAAGAGGGATGTGCAACCAAGTGTTAACAACTTACCAACTTTTAGTTGTCTAGTTTAATCATATTTTATAAAGGCCATAGAAAGAGTACACCTTAAATTTTGTAAAAGATTACTAAATGTTCGCCAAAATTCATGTAATAATGCTATTTACAGTGAACTTGGCAGATTTCCTTTGTATGTTATGCGCTATGTGAAGATTGTTTATTACTGGCTAAAAATTGTCAACTCTGATAACATAATTGTATCGAAAGTATACCAAATGTCTCTTGCTGACTGTGATAGAGGCAAATCTAATTGGGTCAGTTGTATAAAAAAAAATATTATGTGATTACGGGTTTTCATATGTGTTTGACAAAATGTGTAATCCCAAATGGAAATCTAGTATATTTAAAAGTGTTGCAATTGATAATTTTAAACAGATTTGGTTTAATGAGGTAAGTGCAAATAGTGTGCTACAATTATATAAAAATGTTCAGGATTGTATTGGCTTAGAAACATACTTAAATATTTTACCAAAGGATCTTAGATTTTTTGTTACTCGATTAAGAATATCTTCCCATTCTCTTAGAATTCAAACCGATCGTTACTCTACAACCTATGCACCTAGAATTGATCGTGTTTGTAAAAATTGTGATAAGAATGAAATTGAAGATGAATTTCACTTTGTTATTAATTGTAAACGTTATAGAAATATCCGTGTTAAATACCTAAATCTATTTCACTATGTTAGACCTAGCATGTTCAAATTTATTTCACTGCTAAAGTCAGTTGATGAACAAATTCTGTCTAACCTTTCCAAATATATAAAGGAAGCTACACATATAAGATTATCTTGTGACTATATAAACAATTAATCAGATCATCCTCATTATTGCTATGACTTGTTGAATCATGATGAACACCTATAATTTGATATTATAATATTGTTAACGTGACACGATTTAATGTATTACATTGTAAATTTATGACTATGTACAATGTTTGTACTTGTCAAATAAATGTTCTGTTCTGTTCTGCTAACAACTTGTAAACCTGCATGAAAGAAAAATGGAACCTTTAAAATGCAGTGGTTTATTTCAAATGTACAAAGGAACATTTAAAACTCAATGAATACCCATATAACATTACATTATCTGCAAGTTATAATATTATTTAGAAGTGCAAAACAAAGTACATGTACATCAAAATTTGTATAATCATATTTGTTTTATGACAAAATTTTCTTCATTTTAAATGTTTTTTTTCCTAATTTTTACAAGCGCATTTATATCTGATTGATTTAACAAAAACACATAAACTAAATTATTTAATTGTTGCGATATGAAAAAGAGCATCTCATAAAATTATTCGAAATAAGTATAAAATGCCTGTACACACACAATAAACAGCCAGAGATACACGCAAGCACACACAAGCATATAAAACATTACTACAAATACACCATAGTGCAGTTACTAACATGAAACGTTTGCCTAGAGATAAAAAGGTAAATAATTCTGTCTTTGACTTGTTTAATTGGTCTGTTACACAGCAACAGCAAAACATCTTTTTATATTCGCATTTAAAAACCAAGTCAACCATTCAAATAAGGTAGCCAATGAAATTTTAGTTTATAAGTTAAGACGCTAAATCCTTATGTTTGTATAGCCAGTTTATAACAACAATGCGGTATATTTTGCACATAATTTAATAATATTTTATGATACAATGCATAATAACAATTCATATCGTCACTCCAACATTAAACGCTCTTGTAACAGCTTTATAAACCACAAGAATTCTCCGAACTTAGAATGTAAAAAGAAAGCACATGCACTCTCACAACAAGGATGGCTGTAAATGGGTGATTAATCCCCTGGCCAATTTTATTGCAAAATTACTGTACATGTGGTGATAAGTTTGCAATGAGTTTATACACTCAAGATTTCGGGTCCTTACAAAACGAACAATTGTTTAAGCATATGCTTAAGCAAGCTCAAACAGGCTCCGAAAAGTCCCATCCACATAACACTATGCTGACCTCCTCCCATCAGCCCAGTCGCCCCATTTTCAGGCGTTGCTGAAAAATACGAAGATCGTTGCATTAAGCTTTTTTTAAAAGGAAACAATGTGTATCTTACATCATGCCACCATAAATTGCATACTTATCGCATTACTTCAGTAAAATATTTGAAATTTGTTATTCATGTTTTACGATCTTAAAAATAGGTTTTATGCCCTTATGTCGTCAGTCGGTAAGTTAAAAGGAGATTTTCCACTTTACAAAACAGTATCTTTGTATTATCAGACGGTCAGCTGATCAAGTGTTCGACCTGTTTTATGAACAAAAATCGATCGAGAAAAATGACTCAAATATAGCAAGTCAAGAACGTACTACAGTAGAATAATGTTGTTCGCACATACACGTATTATAAAAGAAAATTCGCCAGCGTGTGAAAAGTATGCATCACCGGTGGACATGCACTGGTGTTACATGTGGATATGTTTACAAATATTGGCGGAAAATGACTGCCAGTTTAGAGTTTGAATATTCCCTACTGGAATAAACAAGTGTTTGTCTTCAGAACATGAGAACAAATTAACAAGTGTTTGTCTTCGGAACATGAGAACAGATAATTAAGTGTTTGTCTTCAGAACATGAGAACAGATAATTAAGTGTTTGTCTTCGGAACATGAGTACAGATAATTAAGTGTTTGTCTTCAGAACATGAGAACAGATAATTAAGTGTTTGTTTTCAGAACATGCAAACAGATTAATAAGTGTTTGTCTCCAGAACATGAGAACAGATTAACAAGTGTTTGTCTTCAGAACATGAGTACAGATTAATAAGTGTTTGTCTTCGGAACATGAGAACAGATTAACAAGTGTTTGTTTTCAGAACATGCGAACAGATTAATAAGTGTTTGTCTTCAGAACATGAGAACAGATTAATAAGTGCTTGTCTTCAGAACATGAGTACAGATTAATAAGTGTTTGTCTTCGGAACATGAGTACAGATTAATAAGTGCTTGTCTTCGGAACATGAGTACAGATTAATAAGTGCTTGTCTTCAGAACATGATAACAGATAATTAAGTGTTTGTCTTCAGAACATGCGAACAGATAATTAAGTGTTTGTCTTCAGAACATGCGAACAGATAATTAAGTGTTTGTCTTCAGATCATGCGAACAGATTAATAAGTGCTTGTCTTCAGAACATGAGAACAGATTGACAAGTGATTGTGTTCAGAACCTGAGAATAGATTAACAAGTGTTTGTTAATTTTCGTTTTGATACACCTTTTGTAACAGGCATGAATCCAGTAGCCGAACTATTCCCCGTACCCTGGTCAGTATGTTCAACAAGTCAAGGCAAAACGTTTATTGACACAAACCATAAAGGCCATTGCTAAGTCTACAGACATTGTAGATGACGGTGTACAAAACATGTTAATACATATTAATAAATTACAGGTTATACAACAACAACAATATATATTATAGAAAAGTGTGAATAACATGGTTATGTACATAGTACAATAGAACAATTATGCACTCATATAAAAGGAAATTAACCGGCGTGTGGAAAATAAGCATCACCAATTACAACATGTAGATTTGTTTACAAACATTAGTGAAGGATGGATTTCTGCTAAAGAGAACAAACCTTTTATATTGCAAGATTATATTTTCTCGATAGAATAGATGTGGTATGTTACTTTTTTGTTTGTTCATATAATTAGTAAAAGTTGTATATATATTTGCGCAATTTACCAAATTCGTTACCATACAAATTTGCCATACATGTAACTCACAAATGCAATTTCAATGCTGTTATGTTACGTTACATACGTATACTATTGTTTACATATAATATAATAACAATATAAAGATATTGCACCAAGACATTTTTATGAATGCGCCATAGTTCAGGACTAGGTGTACAAAAGGTGTACATGAACTTTTCACATTACTAGTATAGGTATAAATGTTCATTTTTATTGCCGTTGTGGCTAAAATAAGCATGTTAACAATAATCAAAGGATAATTTTAAAATATTGTTAATCTTAATAAAATAAACAGGCTTTGTTAACATCAAGTCTCTACAGTTCAACAATCCCCGCCAGCACTTTACCAGTTCTCAGGCAAAACACAAACACCACATTGGGCAACAGACATGATGAAGGAATTACAGTCCATTAAAAAAAGGTAAACAAAACAGACAAAATTGAGAAAACTGTAAATCTAGTTGACAAGCGATGAAATAAGCTTGATACCAAAATAAAAAAAATCGAATCCCGTGTATTCGATGTAGAGCAATCCTCTTTATTTTTCAGTGAGAAATTTGACGGGCAAAAAACAAATTGGCAAACTCACAGCAAGAAATTAAACAATTATTATTACAAAAGCAATCAGTTGAGGCAAAGCTAGATACACTTCATAAATGCCAGGCAGATTTAAAAGCAAAGACTTTGGATAATGAATATCGCACTATGCGCGAGAATCTGATATTCTATAGCTTAAATGAATCGGACCGTGCCAGCAACCCAACAACGTCGTCATCTGAAGCCAGGACCATGTCTTTTGCCGAGGCAATGAAAGTCCAAGGAAGTGAGTCATGCGAGCCACTGGTGAAAGAATTCATACAATCGAAACTAGAAATTGACACTGAAAACATTATATTCGACCATGCTCATTGCCTGTGAAGTAAGAAACCAGGCAAAATTCAACCAATTATTTTGAGGTACCATTATTTTCACCAGAAAGACCAAGTGTTTAATGCATCGCAGCTGAAGAGAGATCTGATCAAACGCGAGGGATACAGAGTATCAGCGCAAGTGCCAAAAGAATGGAGGGGTGCGCGTACAAATCTGTCAACCGTCTATGTAAGAGAGAAGGCTAAAGGGAATCGTGTAAGATTCGTAGGAGAACACTTGAATATTAACGATCAAATCTACACCAGTGCCAGAGAACAACAACATCAACAACAATAGAGACGCCGTGAGGAGCATAACGTCATTAGCTGGAATGTGAACGGATTAGCCCGACAAATATGTGATACTGAGAGTATATACATCCACATGACATCACTAAACTATACGAGGCTTGGATATCAGCGAAAACGTGTTTTAATCAAGATGTAAGAGGATATTAGGCATACCGCTTGTTCGGTAACAAATCAACATAATTTTATGCTCGTAAAGGTAGATACTCGAGAGGAATCTCCATATACTATAAACTTGGTCTGTGTGATAAAATAATTGATGTTAAACAGTGCAATACCATATCGATAAAAATATGTAAATCGCTTTTTAAATTTCACACAGATGTGTTTTTATGCTGTGTATATAATCTCACATATAACTCACCGGTCGTTAATACGTCTGAAACCGATGTGTTTAAAATCACTGAAACAGTAGTCGGTGATTTCAATGCATGAACGTCTTCTGAAAAAGATTATGTAGAAAGAGATAAATATAATGATTGTATTGATCCACCTATAACACAGTTTCTTATGCGATATAATATGGACAAAACATTACAAATCTTTGGCAAAACCTTATTGATTTTGTGTAAATCCACGAATCTTTAAATCTGCGATGGCAGGTTGCAAAATGATGCAAACTTTGGTGAATTGGTGAATTTACATTAGACACAACATTAGATTATGTTTTAATTGAATATGAAAATTACACGTATTTTAGTCAGTTTGATATACTACAACCCAATGAGTTTTCTGGCCATCTTGGTAGTCTTAACTCAATGTCTCATTTCTCCAATTTAAAATTGTTGCTCATTTTGATTACATGCTCTGACTTAGATTGAAAACTTTCACAGGATATTTATAAAGGAACTCTCTGTTAACTAATATAGAATACAGTATGGATATTTCTGTATTGCCCTACACGATAAGTTGGGATTACATTGCTATTAATTTGTATTTTCTTTGAACATGTACCACTGTTTAAAACAATTAAATGTTAAATTGAATTGAATGCAGTTTAAAGAAAACTATGTTTATATTTACCTTTGTAGACTGGTGGAAACTCGACTTTTGGCCAGCTCGAAGTATTCGTACACGCTTTATAACAGAAATTATATATAATGCAGAAAGGAGGAATATATCTTAAATAAAAATAACAACTTGGTGAGATGAAAATTATTTATAAAAGTATGTAAACTTTGGTTAGTTTAAATCTGTTTATGCCAATAATGTAAAAAATGTTAACAATACAAAGACAATAAGAGATACATATAGCGTCCTCTGACCAGACGCATAGGAAGCTGTTGAACTTTCGGTCTTCGGTTAATAAACTGAAAAATCATACTGCAAGCAAATGAGCTCTTATGTCCAAGTGACTCTTAAACGAAAAACTTAATCTTTTGAGTTACCCTCATTTTACTTTACTTATAAATATGTACATTAACTGAAAGTTATTTTTAAATTTCAAAATGGCTACCAGCTACCATCTAAAAATAAATATAACATGGTTTACCATTTTATTTGTAGATAATAAATACAAGGCGCTATAACGTGTTCATTTTCTACACTGTTAAATTTTCATGTCATGTTACAAAATGTCACAGACAGGCATACATTTGTTCTGAATTCTTGGTATCAAAGAGCCATTTCGCAAGTCTAAAGTTTTAGGATGACAAATCATATGCATGTTTGCTGATGTTTGAATTATAATTGGGTGCAGTATAAAAAAAAACTCGTCAAAAGATTATGTCAAATAAGTTAATATTCCGCTTGTTCAAAATAGCAGGGCGGCGATCAGGGCTCTTGTGGCCCAGTTCAGCCGCTTATGTACTTATTCTCAATTCTTTTTAGGAATGTGTTTATAATGTTATAATTTCACATGTAACTAAAATCTTCTAAAACTGGTCGCAATAGATCAGGTGGTAGAGCATCGGCTTGCGGATCGGGAGGTCATGGGTTCAAACCCCGGCCGGGTCAAACCAAAGACTTTACAGTAGGTAGTAGTGGCTTCCCTCCTATCGCTCGGGGCTTAGGGGACAGGCTTCCATCCGAAAGCTCGGAGATAAGGGGGCAGCATTACGCCTGACTCGTCGTTGTCAGTGTAATGGACCGGCCGGGTTCAGTCCCTGGGCACCTCATAAGTGCCCCTGTACTATAATGATTGAAATGTCGCTGCACAGTATCGAAATGCCGGCTAATCCCAATCCCAATCCAAATCTTTTATGCCTTAAAATAAAGCCCTAAAACTGAAAATATATACTTTCACTTACGCTGTTCACAAGAGAACCCTGTCGAAAAGTCTCCCTTTTCATTGCAGTTGTGCTGGAACCATTCCCAGCCCGACAAATTTGTCGAATGTCCGGTTTTCCGGATGCCTAGACACTGCCTGGTAGCTGTTGGATTATGGCTCGCTGCTACGACCAATGCTAAAAGGTACGATTTAAAGATCTATCAATATAAGCATGTAGTTCGATTATAATAAAAAAATGACTTTAAATTCTGAAAAAGTTTTGAAAGCGCAAGACCGGTTTTAAAGAGCTTTTTGAAGTCTTTAAAGTCAATGCCTCAAGATTCTGCTAGATAATTTCCATTTTTCTGTAGTTTAAAAAACTATTTTTTTCTGATATTTAAGTTCCAATCTTCTCACATGTCAACAAAAGAAAGTCACATATATAAGTTTGAGGTTAACTTTATGCATCTCTGGTACAAATAAGCTTGGCTTGTCTTGATTTTTAGCAAGTCTACTTGATTTTCTTCAGTTCATTGTTTAGCTAGGGGATAGTTACGCCCGTCACCCAAAGCTACTCGTCGGATTAAGACGATTTTTTTAAAACATTTGCTTAGTGGCAACATAACAACATCATTTAAAGTTTTTTTCGTTTAATAAAATCAAATTACTATAAACATGAAATGAAAAATGAAAAAAAGGTCGAATAATTATAGAGAATACATTCCACATTGTAACTGGTCCTTTATAAATTTGCAAACCGTTTATAATTTACATTCTGACATGAAATAAAAATTGAAATAAAAACAAGATTCTTTATATCTTTGACACACTAGACTAACTAGCTCTAAGTGTTTTAGGCCACGTGACTCAGTATGACGTCAGTTTTAAAGTCGGTTGTGATTTAAAAATAAAAGTTTCAAATCTGCTAATGAAACAAAGAGGAATAATTTGCATATTGTAAAAATATGTCACTTAATTTTAACAAAATATATTCAAATAAACAGTGTGTACAATAATATACACGAACCTAAAATCTTGACATTCCTGGCTCGGAGCAAGGTTATGTGCAAAAGTAAAGAAAGATGACTTCGTAAAGGATATTTCTTCGTAAAAAATATATCTTCGCTATCATAGAGATGTTTAGGCATTTCTCAGTTGGCGGTTTACGAGGTACGTGTTGGTGACGTAAAAACGAGGATACCACTAATTGTCCATAAGATTGTGTCCATACGTTTTATTAGAAATGTGTCCAACATGTAAACGTTAGCAAATCAAATTTAGAATACTCATAGACAGATACATTTAAAATGTTTAAATTTTCATAATGTTGTCAAAACAAATCATTTAGCAATCTAATTATATATTTTTCAATGTTGTTACCATGCCTAACCTGTTAAAATTATTGACTTTCTACCGTTAAATTGTCCAGATGGATACTTTTAGTAATACAAACAACATTTTAGTTCTCGTAAAACTTACTGCTAAAAAATTGCTAACATGTTTTCTGAAACTAAATGAAATAAATCCCACCAGCAAAGGGACCGTGGAACACTTATTTACGAGTTCAGCAAGATTTCGAATTTAGAAGTCGTCATGTGAAAATTCCTCAGCGATTTATTTCAGTGGAAATTCTTTCTATTTTCTAATTTAAAATGAACAAAAATGATCGATCTATTTTACTAAATGGTTTTTATTTTTAACTGCGCATATGCAACAAACCATGCATTCTGGCTGGACTCTTCTCCTGGTGACGACAAGTTTGAACACGCCAAGACGATTGACAGTTTTACGGGGAGGATTACATGTCATTTTGGTAGAACAGGTAGAAGTGAGGCGGTGACTTTTAAGACGGATAGAATCTATAACTACAAATATTTAACTACAAATATATAAGTATAACAAGTTAAATATTGGTACGGCAACAACAATCTCCCTACATATAGGGCTGGGTCAGAATCGCGGCATACTGATATATCAATTATAGGGATGGGATGGTATTTGCCGGCATTTTTGCTGATACTGTGCAGCGACATTTCTATCATTATAGCACAGTTGCACTTATAAGGTGCCCAGGGACTGAACTCGGTCGGTTCATTATACTGACACCGACGAATGCTGTCCCTTAGCCCCGAGCGTTAGGAGGGAAGCCACAACTACCAACTTTAAAGTCTTTGTTTGACCCGGCCTGGGTTTACACCCGCGACCTCCCGATCCGCAAGCCGACCCCGGCCGGTTCAAACCAATGACTTTAAAGTTGGTAGTAGTGGCTTCCCTCCTTACACTCAGGGTTAAGGGGACAGCATTACGCCTGACTCGTCGGTGTCAGTATAGTGGACCGGCCAGGTTCAGTCCCTGGGTACCTCATTAGTGTCCCTGTTCTAGTATGTTAGAAATGTCGCTGCACAGTATCCGCAAAATGCCGGCTTATCCCAATCCCTTATTTTCTCTACCAGGGACGTATCTAGGCACGATATGATGTATACGCATGGGGGCTTCAGGGGGCATTCCCCCCACCCACACGCCCTATATGTTTCAGTGTTTGTATTTCTAGATCGAATGTGGTGGCAATACATAATTAGCAATTCTGTACATATCCCTATGCCATATATTAGCAAGTTGTGTTCGTCCTGAGGAAGGAATAATGTAAGAAGTTCTGATTTGCAATACACGAATAAAGTGAACTCTTGTCCAATACCAAAAAAGCGGGGGTAGAGAAAGATATCTGAATCGATTTATCAGTTTAACATACATGTATTTTCATGGTGAAAGAAGGAATACTAGTTGATCGCAGCTAATACACACCTTACCTCTATTAGGAGAAATTTTTTATTGCACATTTAATCTTGTTTATGTTTCCATTCTTTTGGGACACTATGTACGCAGCTGCGTATTCTGCGTACAGACAGCTACGCGAATGTCCAGCCAGCCATGGTTTAGTTCGAGATTGAGTATTCTATGAAGCACTTCAACGAAGTTTTAGTAACTTTGGCTACAAGTGAGTTAAACTTCGAGGTATTAGATGCATAATTAACAAATATTCTATCAAAAGGAAACGTACAGCTTGATGTCAGCATTCATAAATTAAACTCTAAAAAACAAGCGACAGATGACATTGACAAATTGTACAAGCTGTCACAGAAGTTGATTACCTCCTTTTGATAATGTTGTTGAACGAGTTATCTCCCCTTGAAACATAAAAATGATGTTTTGTCACTTGTTCTATGGTTAAATCAGATTTCTTAGTGGCATTTGGCATATAAATAAAAGTTATAATTCTGAGCTGTCTACCAGAAGGTGTTAAAAAATCAGCTTTAACTGATAACAGAAGTTGGCTATTTATAGGCTTAATTTAAAAGTGAATCAGGATTATCTCCCCTTTAATAAACATATCTTTAGAAACCAAACGGGGAAACAGTTTATCATTTCATTGTTTTAAAATATTTAAAATGTCATTTAGTTATAACCATCCAGCATCAAGACATGAAAAATGACAATGATGCACACCTTAATCGCATTTCTTCCTGATCGTAGTTAATGAAGAATTAGTAATTTCACTTTATGGTTAAACACGTATGAAAGCATAACACCCACACTCGAACGCGAATAAACAACACTTTTGTTTATAAAAGCAGATGGTAGGATAAATAGAACACTAGGTTATTGTTGTCTCAGTCTCGTGTGATAACATTATTCTTTATTCAACACTAACCTAGCATTCTCTATATAATATAAAAACTATACGTTAAACAAGTGTTTTGCCAATATAATTTGTGGTCGGTTTATATTCAGAATGGATTTTATGGTTTACAAGGAAATGGGGTTACCCATTATCCAGAGTAGCTTAACGATATGTAAACAAAGCAAATACGTAATATAAATACTCGTAAAGTAAATTAGTGCAAGAAAGTGTATATTTGTTGGTTTCAAAGTTTTGTTTTAGGTCTATGTATTTAAGAATAACCGATCATTAAATTGAGTTAATTAAAAGGAATTTAATATCACTTACCTGGATAGAAACAGCCATTGTCTTCTACACAGCATTGAAATTCGTCACACGAAGTATTGGCAGTTGCAGATCTGTTGTTGGTGCATATACTGTCTGAACTGTTGAATTCCTTCGGGCAGGTTATATTTCCCTCTATAGGAGTTGTAATATAAACAATTAAAAGGATAAGGATTAACTTAATAAAGAGAAAAAGAGAAAGAACCATCAAAACCGATTCATATAGCTCATAAATGATACATTCACATGCATGTATGCATGTATGCATGTATGTATGTATGTATGTATGCATGTATGTATGTATGTATGTATGTATGTATGTATGTATGTATCTTTATCTCTCTCTCTCTCTCTCTCTCTCTCTCTCTCTCTCTCTATATATATATATATATATATATATATATATATAGAGAGAGAGAGAGAGAGAGAGAGAGAGAGAGAGAGAGAGAGAGAGAGAGAGAGAGAGAGAGAGAGAGAGAGAGAGAGAGAGAGAGAGAGAGAGAGAGAGTTCAACGAAAAGATAGTGTCACGAGTGCCATAGCTACGATAAAAATATATTTTGCTAACGACAAGTTTGATTGAAATTCATCTTACAACAGAAAAAAAAAACTGCAAATATTTTTTTTATTTTTTTAATTGTTTGCCAAGAACAGTATATCCATTTTAAATAGCCCTTTTTGGTTCCCTCCAAAAGTTGCACCAAAAGTTCAAATACAAACTTTGAAAAAAGTGTTGGTAATAAATCAGTTTATTATTTCCTTTTTATTTTTATGATAACAAAATACCTGAAGCAAAAGTAAATGCGGTATGACGGTATCATATATGTTTATGTTATAGAAAAAGAGGAGATAATTAGCTACTGAAATCATATAAAACCCTGTATGGAGTAGTACATAGCAAAGTAATGCTAGTTTTCGAGTAGCATAGTCGCATGTCCTTGATTAAAAAAGACATGGACTTAAAGTAAATAACAATTAATTTACTTATAAAAAACTTTGGTCAAAGTGTACTTTGGTGAAAATGATCAAGGTTATTTACTGACGTGGCTTTTTGGATAAACAGCTTGTGAATATAATTTTTAAGTTGGTCGTATAAAGGGTTTTTCCCCACAGCCTGGCATAAAGTCCCTTTCTACGGCGTCCAATAAATCCAGAAATAAATTAGCACACGATTTACCTTTGTTGTGGAGATTTAGTTGTTATTTCTGCCATGTTCCAGTTAAAAGAGACAATATATATTTTCTATTTTAAGTTATTTTGCGATCCAAATTATTATTTTCTAACTAGAAAAAGGAATGAAAATAATATGAATGAACTATGTGACTGTAAAGTTAATAAAATATTGCGCAGACATCAAAACATGGAACTTACCTTGAATACTTTGGCTGGTCTCATTTTTATCAGAGACAATCATGCGACCAGTATAGATCCGGCTGAATTTGTCTTTGTTGAATGTTTGAGCAAATTTCGGAATACTTTCGTTTCCACCAAACCAAAACAACCGGCCGCCATTATTTCCACACTGTCGTGACGCCTCAAACCAATTCAATCCGGTTGCATTGTACGTCTCGGATATAACGGTGCTGCCTCCAATCGTAAAGTATCGAGCGCCATCTACAGGTCGAGGCGTAGTGCATGTTCCGCATCTTGCAACAGCTTAAAATACATCAATATACTTATATGACAATCAACCTCCTTTCGAAATATCATTAATACAAAAGATCAGCAGTTTTAAAAATCCGTTACAGTTAATGAAAGGAACCAATATCCTTTCACTGAAAATACACAATAGCCCTAATCATAAGAATATACAACATTTTCTGAACATTTTTATTTAAACTTTTTTTTCAATTTAATTAAATAATTTCCAAATGAGCGTGTGTTTATTTTTTAAGCAAAATTGCGATGACATTCAAGAATATAAGCGGAGCAAATCAACGTGTGTATAATTTCTTATAAACTTTATTTTACAAAGCCATAATCATATAGGACCACCATTACTATCAAAATATTCTGACGATTATTCATGTTAAATAATAAACATCTAAACATTTTTGTACTCCCTGCGCCTTTGATTAATGGTCAGCACAATGATTGCAGGCTAAAACACTTGCAAAAGTGGTATACGACAGTTTGGACCAAATAACCAAAATCAATCATTGCTACATGAAAAGGTCCTAAAAAATTCTGTTTCTTTATGCCCTAGATGATTGTCAACAGATAAGCATAAATCTACACTCGTCATTGCAAACATGTATTTCCGATCTGAGCCACGCCGCAGAGATGGCTATTTTTAAACTATGAAAACCACGTGACAACCCACTATTGAGAACTAGTTATATCGTCATCCGTCTAGTCCGCTCTGGAGTCTATTTCTATTTTCAGCAGTGATCAGTATTGATAATATCTTTATTTACGAAGGTAACTCATAAGCTATATACATACACACAGCATATACTATACATCTGATCTTATTTATAGAATTGGAAAGAATGAACAATTAGGGTGCTTTTTGTGTAATATATAGAAGCTTGCAACCTAGGTAGAGTTCAAAATAGTATTTGCTTAGACTAAAGTATGAGTTTATGCAGAAATTCTGCATTAATTCCCCAAAGCAGCAGAAAAAAAATATCGTTACGTGCATCTGATGTAGGCAAACTGTCGGATACTACTTTTAAATTCTCCGTATCAAACTGTTCTTCAACAAATGCTCTAAAACGTTATAAGATCCATAATAGTAGAGAATGATACTGGAATACAAACGTAAATGGAATATACAATTCAGGGACGTGGCTTGACAAAAAATCATGTAAACGTTAACCGCTATATCAACTTCGCTTGGTTCCCTGCGCATAGTGAAGCGTCAGCATACTTTTTACTGACTCTTAAAGTATATATGAATTTTGTATTTATGCTTTTGCTGAGCTTTTCAGTAAATCAATAAATGTATGTTACCTATGGCATTAGGTACAACTGTGTGATTAGAGTATCTAAAGCTCATGTATTTTTTTTCATTTTTGGTATTTTTTAAAATTTCGATTTTTTGAAAAAAAAAATTGTAGACACATGCATACAGTACCTTAAGGAAGCTACGCCAGTGCACATATATAGAGAAAAAATCAATATGCAGCTAACGAAGATCGTATTGAATAATCATCAATTTATTGCGTTATTTATTATAATGATACACATATCGATCATCATAAGGAGAAGACGAAGAAAAATCAATTCGGCGATGATAATAACTAAATTAACTTTCTTAATGGTTATACTAATCACGATAATCCAACAAAGCAAGCAGTTCAGCTTTGGTTCCCAGTTTTGTCCGACAAATACAGAGTACCTTCTGGTGGATTTCAGTTAAAACTTAAGTCTATTTTTAGCAACAATATTGTCAAGGAGATACTCGAAGTTCAACAATACTTGACTTTGTTTCTTCTCATCAAAGTCTGGACATGACATGTTTCTACAACAAGCTTTATCATCATTCCATCAAACGACAAAACGGATAGTATGTGGTCCCAATTGTCTAGTGGTTCGAGGGTAAAAATGATAAGATATGACACTAAGGACACTTAAGAACCATTGACTACCAAGATGTTATGAAACGGCGCAGTAGGAGTTTCCTGCTTCTCCTCGTCTCTCTCTCTCTCTCTCTCTCTCTCTCTCTCTCTCTCTCCCTCTCTCTCTCTCTCGGAAACAAACAACAAGCTTCACTACTGCATAAGAGGAGTGATACTATGAAATATTTATTACGCACGTATTACAAATAAACAAGGATGGAAAACATTGGATTTACATTTCAAATGCGTAATGTCTTATTCAAACATTTATTTTTCCTTTAGGGTGGTCAAATTAATAAATATTTTGTTACATCGCAACGACACAATTGTAGTCATTTTGGTGACGTTCTGCTTATTATTGGAGGAGAAAGACCCCAGACTTATGTCTGGGTAGATCCAGAGGTTCACCGCAGGTTAGCTGGAAAACCTCACCACATGAAAGTTCTCGCCCCGACCGGAACTAAAAAGCACGTGAGGGAATCAAGAGTTATAATTCGGAGACTCCAACGATAATAGATTGTTCCAATCTTAATAACTTATAAGTTAATTTTCAGAAAATTCTAGATTAATAAACTAGAACTCTAGAGACGAACAGAAAATTTCGATTATGTATTCTATTATTAGAAACAACTTATACAACGTTATGTTTTGTTTTACTTTACCTGTTAAAGGTAACAATGTTTTAAATTATGACTAAATGTTTGCTGCCCGTTACCTTTGCTTTGTTTTTGTGTCGGCTTCTATTGTCGTGAAACAATTGTTGGTTAGATACAACGTTCAGGACCATTGCGCCTGTTGTGGTATGTCTCTTCTACAACTAAAACCTTTTGTTTATTTCCATAAATGGTTTTTACTTTTAGTCTTGTATAAATACAACGTATAGGTGAACATGTAACACAGGAACGGCTGTCAATAACGTGGGAGGAAGTGAAGTGATTTTTCTTTTTAAAAGGGATCTCAAACTCATTATTTCGACGAAGAGAAACAAACATTTTAAAATCCTTACGTTATAGGATTCATTAATTTTATAGCTATTAATAAAAAGGCGAACTCTATTCTTACAGCATAAAATAAAAAAAAGTAAACTGACTATGGAACTATACTAAAAACACTGTATTCCAATTTTGACGCAAAAAGATGTACACTGCACCGAAATAAATGCAAGCTTGCAGCATCAACTGGTAAACATTCGGCCATCTGTGTTTATAGATTTTTGGGAGGTTTTTGAGGAACTTAAGAAATTGTGAAGTTTAAAATTGGATATTGCATTAACAATGGCGGGTGGTACCAATCCGGCCTCTGTGCAGGAAGAGATCAAAACCAACATGTCAGTGGTATCACACCAGACTGACCTTCAGAATGAAGAGGAACTGTTGTATCAGGCCAAGCAAAACTGGATCAACAGTCGAACTTCAAGGAAGAAGAATGCAGTTCCCAAACATGAACAGCAGAAAAATACTCTAGAATGGGTAAAACGATCCAGCAGCGAGAACATTCTTGATCTTCAAGCCAATGAGGAAAAATGCTCAGGAAGTCCTGCACAATGGACGGACAATAGTAGCCAAGATCTTCTGAAGTCCGTTCAGGCAAACAATAAATCAAGTTCAGAAAACATAGACACACTTCGTGAAAACATCCGAAACAGCCAGGAATCGTTAAAGCAGAACAGGAACAGTGGCGAGATTTCTAAAGAAAACCTGAAAAATAGTCAAGAACTTAAAGCCAACAGAAACAGCGCTGAAATTGCGAAGGATAACACCCGTAACAGCCGAAGCAGTGATCTTACAGGTAGTGAAAATCTAAAAAGCACGAAGAATATCCCATCAAATGTTACAATATCTATACAGGACAGGCAAAACATCGCAAAGACCGAACTGTTCAGAAGGCCTTCGGTAGGGAGCCAAGACTCTCTGAACTCTAGCACGGCCAGTCTAGCTGACAGCATGAGAAACAGTTTCCGAGGATCAATCGGCAAGGATGCACATTCGTATGCCATAGATCTGTCCAACAGCTGTCGGGAGTTCTACTTTAATCATCAAAAGAAATCCGAGGCTATCAAACAATCCATTCGAGCTTCCAAACATAAGAAAGCTGTTGAAAAAATGGAGGGGAAGAAACAAAGCAGCATTGACAACGCAATGGAGAGACTACGTTCGGAAATGGTAAGAACATTTGAAAATGTCTACTTTCATCCCTTATAATTGAATCAGTAAAGCTCTTCTACACATACTTTTTAATATTGTTTAACATTTAAAATGATATTTTAACCATGTGAAAAGAAAACACGAAGTATGTGTGGGCACGTGTTTGCGTAAATGCGCGTATTGTGTGATATTACTTTATATATAATATATATGTTTTACACATTCAAACAATATGTAAACCATTTAAATATACATATTTAAACTGATACCGAACTTTATCTCTACGATTTATAAGAAAACAATAACAATAAACTTCCAAAACACTATTACAAGCTTTGACAAGAAAAGTCGTTGATGCGAAGCATCAAACACGACGCAAAAAGTTGGAGACTTAAAGAGATTAAAGCAATATGGGAGCAGGAAACAAAGACACTTGAAACATTATGGTTTTTATTTGAAAGTTTTCAGTATACTATAATTTTTCGAGAAAAGGCCTGCATAACCTGAGACCATAGAATGGTTTACAAAAAATGAAAAGCAAAACCCGACACCATCTAAAAGGATTTCTAAAGATGTTACATATGTAGAAAAAATATAATTAACTATAAAACTAGCATTAGCAGAAAATGCACGTGTGCAGCAGCCTTACATTACACAAATAAGTATTGTTCAGATATTTTTCTCGAACGTAGAATGTGTTTTTTTCAGTATCTTTTTGTTTATTTTCAAAGTTATTTTTAAAGTTACAGACACACACAAAAAAATATTAGAATGAAAACATAAAGTAGAACACCTTTTACCGAATTAGGACCCGTATTGAACAGGTTTAGAAGGTCCGCAAAACAAACTTTCCCCCATGAGAAAATTTCAGTGAGCATTCCCAAAATATAGGCGTGCGCTCTAGCGCGTCGCCAATAACATAGCATGAAATGTGATTTTCTTTTCAAACTCAGATTGGCAAATTATAGTAAACGTCGTTTACACAAAACTTGTTCAATGTCTTATAACTATTTTGAAGTGCAATCCACGATAAATAAAAGTCGATTTAAATTATGTTCGTTAGTTTGTTTGGTTTCCCACAAAATAGACGGCGTTCTGACTTCACTGGGTATAGCATGCCGTTTAGACGCGGTATGATACCACAAACAGTCACATTATTCTGACACCTTAGTCAATCAATCAATATTTGGTTTTGTTTACCCTCGCCCTAACTATTGTTGTAGGGCGAGCATTAATATATAGAAGTTTAAAATAGAATATCACAGTAGGTTATTTTTAATGGCGTGAGGGTTGCCTAATGTCAGGAAGATTAAAAAGATTAAAAATTAGGCAAAATAAAGGTGATTATGAATTGATAATGAATTGACATTAAGCTAATATATATAACGTAAGGGTGATTGTATTATCTATGATGTATATGTGTGCTTGTGATGTATGTGTCGTAAAAAATTGATTTGTATAATATTTCAGTACGCACTTCCTTTTTTCTGTACATTTCTTTTTCATTCCACCTAATTAACATAGTGTATAGCTTTATTCGCCTCATTGTATAGATACAATATATTGTTATACAGTGCCTCTTTTGGGACTTATAATGTTATTAAAAAAGCATCATACAAGAATTTAAAAACCAAAAAAAATGTGTTCAGTTAAAATAAAAGATAAAAAATATAACTATATTATTCAAACCGATGCTAGTGGCACCTTTTTAGGACCATTTAAAAGTATTTTCTTTTAAGAAATCAAAAATTTAAATAATGAATGATATTTACGACACCATAGTCACGGAACTATCCGTCTATATTCTTAGGCGTTAACAAGGGAGCTGTACTACAATCATTTTAACGACTTTGGTATGTCGCGGCCGGGTTTGAACTTTGGTCTCCAGTACCTGGAGCCAGTGGTCGTCGACCGGTTGAGCTACTAGGTCCGTGATTTAAATTAAACTAAACAACTGCTACTTCATCCAACGATATAGATATAATGTGAAACAAATTATGAACTTTATTAACAAGTTCAATAAAGAACGTCATTATGATATACATGGCCCGCCAAAACCACTTGCACTATTAGCGCAAATTATATTATACATATTAAAGATATGTTAGATGACGCATGGCGTATTTTTCAGTATAACAATCCCTTATCACATTTTATGGTTTTGAATTTCATATTTGTGGTCAGCGTGACTTTGCATGCGAGACGATTTTGCCGATATTCCTTTTATGAGGGCGTGTATACTTATATTCAAGTAAACAGCAGATATATGAGAACATAACTGTAAACGTTTCAGTGATTGAACCCTTTGTTATGTTACGGTGTCACTTTTGCTGAAGCTTTCATAACTACTGGACTGAAACAAGCCTGTTGTAATTTAACACCGAATGTGTCTATCGTCTCAAAGTTAAGTTGATTGACTTCTGAACCAGTTCCATTGTTTAAGATACACAAACTGTCCAAACTTAATTAACCAGAAAGGAAACTGCGGTCAACATCATGTTGTTTTAGTCACATTTGCATGAACAATTCGAACAATATTAACTGTTTGACCGACATAATTATGAAATGGTTAGTTGTACTAAATGGCAACCAACAAATATGATTTGTGCCGTAGCTGATTTTTGGCATTTCTGTTAGCAATTACAATGTGTGCTTGATTCACGTTTATTTTAGATGAAGCCGTTAGTGTAAGATAGCATTTCAATGAATGCCGTTCTAAATCTACGTTGTATGAAATCCCTTTAGTCATGTTCACTGAGTTAAGTCCAATACGTTGCACAAGGGTTATTTTTAGTATCAATAAACATTACATGGTTAATGGCGCGATTAATAAAGGGATAATGCATAGACTGTAACCTCCCAAATAAATATTTCTATAAAATATTTGACCCTACAAAAACCAAAGACACAAAAGAGATACATTTAACCATATAAATATCTTTACTTGCAGGCGGACCTGATGGATCAAGACCTCTCGCTTATGTCACAGCTACTGAAGCTGAACGACAAGATCGAGGAGGTGAAAACTCGCGTGTCACGACAAGCGTCTGTGGATAGTAACAGTTCCTGCTATCTGACAGGCGAAGAGTCCGAGATTAGCGATTGTGAGGATAGTCGTCTGGACCTTTCTACTGGCAGTTACACAAAACAGAAACAGAAACCAATTCCACCACCAAAACCAATAAACTATAAACTATCTACTATCCATCAGTCTGCTGAGTGCAGAAATGACATGGGAGATAAGGCCGTTGATGAAGAGCGTGAAGTCTTGCCGCGCAAAATAGCACCGACGGAGAGAGACATTATTGTGTACAGAAAGAAGGTGAAGAAACATCGTCGGTCAAAAAGTCGAACTGGTTCTACAACTACGGACTCCGAAACCGAGAATGGAAGCACGTGCTCTGAAATGAGTGAAGACAGTGCAAGCTCGGATACGGAGAGTACGATCAGTTACAAGTCCGGGTCAGGTAACAACGTCTCGGACACAAACGAATCGGAAGTTGGTAAAATGAAACCGGAAACAAACGACAGCGGGATTCAGAGTCCGACTTCAACAAAACCTGTTGTACCGCCAAAACCAGTAAAAGGTGGCATTTCGATGAACTCTAATTTCTTAAAATTTCACGAAAACAATGGTAGCATCCGAGCGAAATCTGGTTTGGGGTCGGTGTTAACACTGCAAGGCCATAACATCCCGATTGATAAATATTACGTGCCACAAGGTCTCGTGTACCTGAAGCATACACAGAGTGAGAATGTGTTCTGTCAGTTTTCTCATTAAAAATGTTCAAATAGAGACTCTTAGACAGAACTTATGTAGAAAAAAAATAGAAACGTATGTTTACCTTTTCATACCGTATCACAGACATTACTCATTTATCGTGTTTTTATTCCGTATTGGTGGCAGTGTTCTTTTTAATTTTAATAATAAGTGTTCGTTATGATTTTATATTGATAACAATGTGCAATACAATATTTCATTTTATTGGTCTCTGCCACTATACATACACAAGGGAATGACTAAAGGACATGTCGTTTCATTTAAGCTGATTGTCATTCAGAAGTATAATTTTGATAAGACTTGTTCAAACCATCAAATGCATACTGCATGATTAATTTATGTATATATTTGTATATGTATATATATTATAGATATATACATCAATCCATCCATCCATCTATCCATCCATCCATTCATCCATTCTGCATGATTTTGTAATCTACTGCTTAAGTAAGTTTTTAAGTTTTAAAATTGACATTTTCATTACAAATACATTTGTCATTAATACATAGGAATTTTATTGCATACATCATCCCATGTCCGTTTGACATGCTCTGTTAAGCAAACAGATTAATAACTGATATAAGTACATTTATTTTAATATTTTGTGCATATTTTTTCATACCGGAATTAAAAAAATGATAAATAATAATTTTGTGTTTCTGTTTTCATCGAAACTCATGTTTAATGTCTCAAAATTAATATCATCCTAACCATTTATGTAAACATGGATTATCTAAACTATATTTAGTTATTGTGACTATTATATGCACTTGCTAGCTAATCGGTTACGTTCGCAGCAAGCAAATACGTTAATTTCTAAAAATTGAATTAGCCACCAAATTATTTCCTTAAAAATGCGCGTGTTTGTCCATGTTATTATTTCGACACTAAGGTGGTACATGTATTCACAAAACAGGTAACCTTAATAAATAATAATAAATAATAATAATGCGCTTAAATAGTCTCGATTTACACTTACCAAGCAAGGTATTTAAAAGGACTCTCTTAAGTCTGTGGAGTAAACCCTAGTTATGTGTACAGGTGGATTCTTATAAAAAATATTGTAATCTATTCTATAATCACTAGAAGGTAAAACCGGACCTGGTAGAGCAATCGTTAGAGCGTCGGCTCCCAGTATGGCAGGCCCCGGGTTCGATCCCGGGCCGCGATAAGTCGTTAAAAATGGTAGTGCTGTAGCTACCTTTCTAACAGTCAAACAAACATAAGGGTAGTTCCACGACTGGTTGGCCCGGTGTCAGGATAATGTGACTGGGTGTGGTATAATGCCAGATGTTTACGGCATGCTGTACACAGTGAAGGCAGCACTATATCTGCTTCAAGTGAACACCGTCTACAGATAACTGAAATACTGTTGGTGGGACGATAAACCCAATAATTATAAACAACAAACAAGTAGGTAAAGCAGATTGCACTTTCCTATGTTAAAGTATTTATATTTGATAACAAATAAAGCCAATCATCACCTGCCATGTAGCGTATCCACCTGATTAGAATTCCACATACAATATACTTACATACATGTTTCTATTTGTTTTCTTAATGCCATAGATCATCAATATTACAGACGTGTACATATTCCTCATGCAATACGATAAATTAATTGCTTTAGGTAATTGGACAAAACCTAAACAATAGAGATAACATGATAAAATGGTATGTTACAGATACGGAAAACTTTATGATAAGTACCATTAGTCATGCTTTATGTTTTATTTTTGAATTAGTTTAAATGTTTATTTATTTATTTGGGTTTTACGGCACACCGACACTTAACAGGCCATACGGCGCCGAATACAAAGTTAAATGTGAATAGAGCAAAATCAGGTTAAAACCAAATTACGCAAGTAAAATATAGAAAAATATAAAACTATCAGGTTAAAAAACGGTTTAGTTTAAATGTTACAAGCATATATATTTATCACAACTAATATGAAGTTTAAATGTTACAAGAATATATATATATCTATCACAACTAATTTGATGTTAAAAGACATATTTATATAAAATATGCAAAATATCAGCATATATGTCAGACGAACTGATTTGAGGCAAACTGTCAACTACACCCCCAACCGTAAGTACAAATAGTTCAAAGAGATAGGCGTACTTATTGAATTTGAAGATGTATTTTGAATAGGCACTAAGGAAATGTCAAACATAAAACATTAAATTAAAAGATAAAAGGTGAAATCAATACGTTTTAACTTATTTTAAAAGTTAAAGAATAAGTTGTCAAACTTGCCAAATGATATTCACTACGTTAATAAGCTTTTAATCGTAATAAAATAAGTCTACGCAGAAATCGAAAAAAAAAAGCATACAAAGCTGCAATGATTTACATCTTTTTCATATTCCGGCCTTTTATAGTTATGGAGCACACACATTCTAGTTTCCATGTAATCTTCAAGTTTCAATACCCATTTTTTTGCACGTAATAATGGTTATATTCCATGTCTGGTATTCGAAATAAAACCTAAATAATCGTCGACCTTAAATTCTGTTTACAATAGTGTAGTAAAAATTTGTCCTAAATTCCTTTTTATCAGTATTGAATGAATATAATAATGTACAATATATGCTATATGCGTATAAGGTTTATAATGTGTTTATTATCATGATGTGTTAATTGTCTATCAGGTGCAATATATGGTCCCTGTGTGATAACGTCACGTCTAATGGCGGCAAAACGTGTTTTTTGAACGGTAGGGGAATCGATGGATTTTCAGTGAATAATTGGTGTTAAGTGTTTGATTTTCAGTTAAAAGGCTTTTAAAGGTGAACACATGACTTATACGTTATGTGGATTTAGTGATGACGAGATCTAAAGTTAGTAAGCGGAAAAAAAGTAGAAACAGTGCAGACAGTGAAAAAAATAATCGAAAAGTTGCCAAACAGGGAGTCCCGTGAAATATTATATATTCAAGTTAATGTGTTATATATATATATATATATATATATATATATATATATATATATATATATATATATATATATATATATATATATATATATATATATATATATATATATATATATACATTCTTGGAAAAATAATCTAACGTAGGAATATTTACTCGCTTCATTACTATATCAATTAGAGCTTTAAGTAAGTGTTTCTTTGTCTCCTTATGTAATAAGAATATTTAATTAAATAAATTTATTAAAATAATATTTTCAAGTTAAAAAATGTATAATATAACCTCCAGTAACTGCAATAAAAGATGACTACATGCATATGTCTTAGCATTGAATCAAACCGTTCTATCCAATAGAAACTACATAATGACAATGATGAGCCATTCTCAACCTATTGATATTTACCATTTGATTGATCGGTTACCGGATTGATCAATGAATACAATTTTTACTTATTAACGTTATATAACGTATTCTGAAAAAATGCTTACACCGAGTTAGAAAGCACTTATAATAGTGTATTTTTTTAATATAAACTTAACTTAAAATGAAGCATACATATATTTGAAGTGAATATAATTTATCAACTGTATTAATTAAATTTATTAATTTCCTAAAAAGACTTTTATATGTTTTTGTATAAATAGTTTAAAATCTAAAGTTATTGATCAATAGTTTTAGACTTGTTTGCCTAATAAACTTTTTTCAACCCCTTTTATTTGGTCGCAAAGGGGGTCAGAGTTAAAATAAATATTATTATCGTACCTTTTCAGGAATGGATCCAGGGGGTGGTGTAGGGATGGTGGATGCATCTCCCCACCAACCAAAGAGTAGAGTTGTGAAAACACATACATTTAAGCTTAAAAATACTAAGCTTTGAACGTATTTTTTGTGCGTTGACTGCTAAGGTAGAAGTTAGGGTCCCTTACTGTGTGTGTATATATATACATATATTAAGCTTGATGGATCTTGATTCATACCACCCCACCCCAAATTCTCTGGATCCGCCCCTGTATCTTTTGTTTTTAATCTAAACGATATAACATAAAAAGTGTGATCTAACGAGGTTGAAACTCAACGAGCAAAAAAGAGAAGCATGTTGACAGGTTTAGTCGGCGGCGGTAGTGGTGAAAGGGAGATAAGCGTGATATTTTTCCAACACAAATGACACTACATACTATAAAACATAGAAGGATTGTACCTGTATTGTTTCTACTTATGCGCGGTAAAACAGAGACACATTCCTGGGTGTAACGACAATCATGAAAAGTTTACTGTGCACCTGAACGCAACACCTTGAACTATTTTGCTATTTATTCAAATATATGTTACGCAAAACCAAAATCTCTTTCCTTAACATAATTCATAGAACGCTCAAAATGCACATAATTATTACACAGGATACAAATATTACACATGATAGACACATAACACATCATGCACATAATGAACGTTATGAACAAAATACAAACGAACTTCAAATAACACGTGTTGAATATTATCTATAAACTTATACACGAAATACACATATTACACATGTGAGATAAGAAAAACATAACGAACATTAAACATTTTAAGCAAAAACACATAAAACACACCATAGACAAATAACAAATTAATTTACACGTTTAGCACATAATAAACGTAACGTAATACACACATTACTCAACGAAAGACAAATACTACAAAATGAAGATCTAACAATCATATAAAGCATATTAAACATGATACGGCAGTTACACATAAAGAACACTAAACACAAAATGCATGTAAGACACATATAACGCATGGTCACATACTAAAACAGGGAATATACTGAAACAAAACCGGCTGTGTACATAATAAGAATTTTCATCATGATTGTTGACGTCGAAAATTTTGACGACGATAATAAAATTTGTAATATATATTTTTGAATCCTAAATTTTGTTTACGTTTATTATGAAAGACTGCATGGAAAATGATTTAATTACTTACATATAAAGTAAATCGTCACCATCCAACAAACCAAGCACATCTGGTTGATCCCCATCTTGTACATATCTGCTGAACAAATGCAAAGGGGTGCCTTCCAACAGAAACCTTAAATACTCAACGGTTTCAAAAACTTGGTCAGCGTCTTGGCAACCGTATCTTAAGAATAAGGTCAACGATGAGCTTAAAAGGCAAAATCACTTCATGTAGTAGCATGTTATAAGACCCCGATACCTTTGATAAATACAACAAATATACTGATAGATTTGTATTGACAGTAGTGATGGAAGTGCTCGGATTTGATTAGTTAATCAGTAGATTGTAGAACCGCTGACGACTAATGGGTTTTCTTTAGTCCTTTTCTTGGAGATACAAAGTTAGCTAAAAGATAAAGTTCATACACCAGCAATTGACATATAAACGCATGTACCGCAAATACAGAAAACGCAACAGTCTATTTCAGTGGAGAAAAAAATGTATACTAAAAACATGTTATGGACACCTCTATTTAGATTTATTTGTCCACAAAATAAGTGATACTTGATATTTTGATGGGGGGAAAGGGGGGGGGGAGCTGGGGGCAAACATTCGCTCTGCGCTCACAGGGGGGGGGGGGGGGGCAAACGTCTGGAGGAACAAATGTCCGTGCATCGTTAAAAACAGCAATTATTTTCAGATTTCAACCTGCAGAAGCTTCTTCCTTCAAAGATGGCTACCTTAAACTGTCTTATCAGGGCCTGTGACTTCAAATGAAATCTATCTATACAAATAATACAATCACATATTTAATCCTTTTCTTCATGACATTTTCAGACCTTTACCTCTGTTACATGAACCCGAAGCCTCATATTCTATCAGTCAAGTGTATCACAAATGCATTTCCATATTGCATACAGTCTGCTATCTTTGCAAAAGAGCTAGACCATTATCTAGCAAACTCTATTGTTATTGGATGTTTGCTACTGTTTATGTTGAAGCAAGGACACAGTTCATAAAGGGAGGCACATAATGGTTTACCTATAAAGGAGGGGTTTAAGAAAATATCCAATTTTCATTAGGTGATTGGTATCAAGGTTTATGGTTAAAGGTCTACATGATAATTACCTAGTTAGACTACTTATTCCTGTATTTAAAGAAGACTTGTTTATAAGATCAGCCAATGAGAGACCTTAATGAATAGTCTCCCCTGAATAATCCCTGAATGCAAGTAGGTACTTTCACCTGTTTTACTCGGTTTTTATGCTTGTGCTCTTTAGAATGTATGTTATTTTTTTTTCTGCCTTTCTTGTGATACCCAGGTTAACCATCATCAACAAACACTTCCTTTTTCTGTTTTAATAACGTGTCTATAAGTATTTAAACGCATTTTAAGCTTATATTTATGCAAAATTAAGAAATGTAATTGCAATATTTACAAAAGAACAGACGATAAAAACCAAGAACTCCAACTAAAAAAACCTACCTTCTATTTGGAATACCTTGGATATTGACTAACAAAGGAGACGACGTCCATTTCACCAATGTACCCTATTATCTCAGTCAGTAAAGACAAGAAATTTGTGTACAGAGTTACACGTTTTCACTAAGCTGTATTTGTGGGAAGGGTAGCTCAATTTTACCTTTTCTGTTTTTGTCTGTATGCTGCTATTGTCTCATCAGTAGAGTAATGAATGTTAAATTTTACACGCCCACTACTGGTTATTTATTCAAATACAGAGCCGTTAAAAACCACACACTTTGAATCTGCACATGTTGTAAAAGTTTGTTTATTATTGCGTAACATCTTCACTCAGTCGACATCCATCGTTTTTTATCCCTCTTCTTTTTCTTATGATTCATGCTTTCACGTTATTATTTAAAGTTTTGGTGATAACTTAGCCTAGTGACTTGATTAAACTTGAAAACATATTTTGGTCATATGCATAATTATGATTGAGAATTGTGTAAAAAAAAAAAAATGATTCATTGAAATAAGAAAGTAAGGCTGAAAATAATCACAATGTGTTGTTGTTGTTTTTTAATTTATTTATTTTTTATTTATTTTTTTTAAACTGGGATACCGGTGTAAGTTATGGTCTAAGCATGGGTACTTTCTGAAATAGTTCAACAAGTCTTTGTTGTTGGTAATGTTTTTTTCACTTTTAAATCTCCAATGATCTGCATGACTTGTACAGAAAAGCAAATAAAAATAATATTGCTGGCAATAATAATCTACCATTATGTGTAAAACGGTCATATTTGCAATCAACAATGACAGGCAGTCGTAAAAATAAACAAAAAATGGTTAACCAGCAAAATCTCTCTTTTTTTGTGAAACAGTAAAGTTGCTTCATGTACAACAATACAACAGCACAAATGGGCTTATATTAAGCAACAGATTTTATTCTTGATCAAGTATGTTTTCATAGGAAAAATATGTTGTATAATAAGGTTGGTCAGATATTTTTCTATTTAATTTAATGAAGAAACCTTTATTATAACTATTCTAGCTAATAGCTTTTAATATAAAAACTTAACTTCATTATGTAAACACAATCTGATGTTTCAAGCATGGGCAAAAGACTAATTATATATGATGGGGTATGTTATTTGTTAACGTGACATTTAAGAAGAGGATTTGAAATGCAGGTGTGATTATAAGTCCAAAATATTTTTCAAGATTAAGTTTTGAAAAAAAATATCGTTCAGAAACATAGCTTGAAAAAAGATATAGGCTTAAAAATTGCTTGCAACTAAACTTAACTCAAAAATAATTTCACTTTCAAAATCAGTTTTAATAATCAAGTCATGTTGAATTGCGTTTTAATGGAAGCGGTTTTGTTTTAGAAAAAAATCTTAGTAAAAAAGATAAGAAACAGTAACCATCAGTTGGTTCTGCTTTTGTTTCTAGAAACAGAAATTCTGGATGAGAAATTAATAAGTAAAACATTTAACAACAATT
Source organism: Sinonovacula constricta (assembly GCA_007844125.1). Lineage (NCBI taxonomy): Eukaryota > Metazoa > Mollusca > Bivalvia > Cardiida > Solecurtidae > Sinonovacula > Sinonovacula constricta. The sequence goes on from CM017557.1 coordinate 65,864,969, forward strand.
TTGGGCCTTCTCTCGAATGTAGAGGAGATTTAAAATCCATTGGAAGTTTATTGTTCCAGGCAGTACAGCAAAGGATTATGTTTGCTAATCCACAAAAGATGAGAAATCTTAAAATAAATTCTTATACAGGTGTGTTTACTTTATAACACAATTAAACAGACAAGTTAAATTTGTTTGTTAAAAAATATACATGTTTATTATCATAAGTGTATATGTGTTACCTAAATTTACAAATTACATTTCATTTTAGCAGCTCATGCCTGGATACACAACACTATTCAGCTGGCCATTATTGAATATTTTAATCCAGGTTTCTTTAGGAAAATCCTGATTTAGGTATGTCGTTGGTTGGGAGGGCTGGTGGATGGGTGATTGTCAACATTTCATTAAGTCTTTTGTCAAAGCTGTGTTTTTCTCAATGATTGTTCAAGGTAAAGCTTTGAAACTTAACATAGTTACATCACAGTAGCAAGTATCAGGACAGGTTTCATAACCCCTGTCTCTTATTTGCCAAAGTTATGCCCCTTTTTCAATTGGAATTTTCATTAAGTATTTGTCAAAGTTGTATTTTTCTCAGTAACCGTTCAAGGTAGAGCTTTGAACTTAACATGGCTGTCTTACATCACAGAAGCAATTATCAGGTCAGGTTTCATAACCCCTGTCCCTATTTTGCCAAAGTTATGCCCCCTTTTTCACTTAGAATTTTAATTAAGTATTTATTTGTCAAAATTGTATTTTTCTCAGTAACCGTTCAAGGTAGAGCTTTGAACTTAACATAGTTGTCTTACATCACAGAAGCAATTATCTGGACAAGTTTCATAACCTCTGACTTTGTCAAAATTATTCCCCTTTGTCGATTAGATTTTTCATGTTTTTGTCAAAGTTGTATTTTTCTCTGTAATCATTCAAGGTAGAGCTTTGATACTTAACACAATTGTCTGACATTATAGTAGCAATTATAAGGACAAGTTTCATAACTTTAAGCTCTATTTGTCATAGTTATGTCCCTTGTTCACTTAGCATTTTCATTTTTTTGTTTCAGTTGTCTTTTTCTCAGTAACCATTCATGAAAGAGCTTTGAAACTTAACATATCTTCACACAATAGTTCATTTAATAAGACGGAGTGTCTTGTCTAAGAACCATGGTCCTACCTCAAAGGTCAAGGTCACACCTAGGGTATAAAGTATAAGATAAAATAAAGCTTCTGGGATGGGATGGGATTTGCCGGCATATTGCCGATACTGTGCAGCGATATTTCTATCATTATAGTACAAAGGCACTTATGAGGTGCCCAGGGACTGAACCCGGCCGGCCCATTATACTGACACCGAAACTTTACTTCATCAAGTAGAAAGCATGGCCAAACCAACATTGCATATGCCTCTTCACTGTTGGGTCTACCTTTAAGCAAAATAATTAAATCATAATGTTCGCTTCGCGCCCTTTCAAGCGCGACAAGGCGAAGTCCTTAAATGGCAGAAATCGGCCACCATATTATTTTTATACGTATTGATTTTTTCATGGCGTGAAGTTCTCACGTATTCACTAAGTTTGCAAAGGGGATTTCCATAAACGGTTGACGAGAAGTGATTAGTTGGAAGTTTTTGTCTAAAAAGGACAATATTGAAATGCTTAGCAAGGTAATTAATTCCTTAACTATGACAATTCTTCAGTGACTTAATATTTACATTTATGCATATTTCATTGATAGAAATACAAACGACATATATACAAATGACGTTTTACGTTCTTCGGCGACAACATCGAAAACGAAAGTCGGACGTAGAATGCACATAGATAGTATATGTATGGTTTATTTCCATAAGCATTCATCATATACTTTTTGGTAATTTTTTTGTTTTTACAAGAAGAAAAAAGTCAAACTTTACACTAATGATTTTGCAAAAGACCCCATTCCACTACACCGTATCAACTAAAATGCTGTATCCGTCAATTTGCTAATGAATCTAACAGTATCTTTGTTTTTGGAAGGTTGGGCACAATTTCTGCATAACCTCATGCTTTGTATTGAAATGTTTTGAAATCCTAATCGAGTTGTTCTCTCTAAATGTATACTCTTTCCAAAAATAGATGTCAACGTAAGGCCTGATGACCTTATTAATGAAATAACGAGATCTCGAAAGAAAATGCTCTAGTTCGTAAATAAAGCACGAAGATGATTTTGCTAAAAATAGATACCGAGGTCAGACCGAATTACTCGGATCAGGGATGGATCCCATGGCGGGGATGTGTGTGTGTGTGAGGGGGGGGGGGGGGGGGGGGGGGGGTGCTCGGAGTGTGTAGAAGAGTATAAAAGAGTAGAGTTGTGAAAGAACATATATGTAAGCTTAAAAAAAATACTTAGCTTTTAAGGTAAATTTTGTCTGTTGACTGTTTAGGTCAGAGTTAGTTCTAGCGGTTATACAATTCTAACGGTTATACAACTAATTTAACGAAACGAAACGGAGAAGTAAACTGTACTTTTTACTATGGAAAGGGATATCCGCCAGTATTCTAATTACTATTATTAACTTTCCATACACGGATATGTTACTTCATGTGTCAATTTGTAAATTGAAACACCGCATACGTAATTACCGCTGTCTAATTACATCCTATCGTTTATATATCAAATGGAAATGTTCACATTTGAGCATTACATTTGAACAATTTGACATTTCCGGCATATGCAATTTACAAGTTTCAAATCGCGGGTCGAAAATCATGAATACATTTCACATTTCCAGCATCTAATTTACAAGTTACAAATCTAGAGGCGCAAATCTCTGATGTAAAATGTACACGGCATAACACCAGTTCAACATTAGGGCACAAGGGGGCGCTTCAAACACGGGAATGTCCATCTATAAATAGAATGTACCGCTTGAATTGGCCCGCGTTCGTGTGTACTTTCAAATTTGAGTTTCTTACCGACAGAATTAGAAACATATATTTTTTATTTGTACTATACCTATACAATTTTAAGGATAGTATCAACTTGCTTATGATATGACTAGATCTATTTTTCTTTATGTGTTACTAACACTGAATAATCACTAGATCGACTATAATCATATATATATATATATATATATATATATATATATATATATATATATATATATATATATATATATATATATATATATATATGATTATTAAAGATCTTGTGGTAAGTGATAATTCAGTGTTAGTGGCACATAAAGGAAAATGCACGATGCATGTATTTATAATAATTCATGACATGAACTTTAGGCATGCATCAAAGTTGGTCCATATTTACACATATCTACTTTTTCCTTAAACTGTACGAATCGGTTCAATGCTGTCAGTATACGTTTATCTCTCAGGTCTGATAGCCCGTATCCCGCGTTTCAACCTCTATGGTCCCAACCTCTTTCATTTAACCGCTTACATCCTGATTAAACTGAAGTGATCCAAGCTGGCAGAAGTCTGTTACCGGTATTCTGGATGGAGTTCGAATCCCCGACCTCCGTCTTCGTAATCACGTGCTCTACCACCTGGTCTATTGGGACAGACAGCGTTTAACCTTCTTTTTTTTAGACAGGCATCTACCTTCAGACGCCATTGAAGTAAGCTGGAAAAAATCCCATTACCCTGGGCAGGGATCAAACCCAGGAACTTCTGCTCCAGAAGCAGGTGCTTTATCAACTGAGCTACATGGGCACCTGACTCTGGGGAGAGCAAACTCACTACATAACGTACCTCCTGTTGTTGTAATTCAATTCCATTGCAGTGTAAACATATCCGAATGCGAATGAGATAGTACACATGTATATATGTTGTTCCGATAATTGCTATTAATTACTACGTCAAATTGAATCGAATGTATTTTAAAGGAATCAAATATCTTTTTTGGTAAAATTACTTGCAGAATTTGAATAAATGCATTAATAACTAATCTAGGCTAAAGACGCGCGTTCAATTTGGCGCAAATTAACGTTTGCTTCTTTCTATTTTATTTCCTTTGAAGGGAGTCGTTTAGTTCTATTTTTAACTCAATGACGTATATATTTATGCGGTATCGCCACCTAGCGTCAGAATATTGTCAACTTTTAACTTGTACATTAATTTGTGACTTGAGAAGTGTGACTTGTGATTTGTAACTTGTAAAAAGTAGGTGAACATACAATTTGTAACATGGGAATTGTGACTTGGGATTCGTAACTTCCAAATTATATGCGAAATATGTGATTTAGATACGTGTACAAACGAACATGCTTGTGAAAACAATTAAGAAATTTAAGTATATGCACTGTTGCAATTTGTAAATTAAAAATTGAATATTGGCGGTTATCTTCTTCCATATTGAACGATATATACAGTTCCATAAATGTTACGACCGAGGAGGATTTATAAATTCACCTGCAAGCTGTTATATTTGCTTCCTGTGATCATTGTCAGTTAAAGAAACTTCTAATCCTTAAATGTAAAGTATCATGTATTTATTTCAATCGCTTTAGGACCGGTCTTTTGCATTAAAGGTGAATGATGTTTTGTTTAGTGTGCCAATCCAAAGGGCTTATACGTGTAAAAATATATTTGTCTTTTTCATCATGTTCAGATATAAGCTCGCCAATGTCAAGACCAAGGAAGAAAATCCAACAAGATAACAAAAAGAGAAAGAAATTGAGGATAAAATTCAAACGAACGTTAGACAAACTCCCCTTCAGCGCTGTATTGGTAGAAATATTAACAATGTGTACTAGATTTATCGATACGTTTTGGCCCAATGTCGATGATAATAAAGAACAAGTGCAGCCTGCTGTCAGGGAGACGGACACAGACACTTCTGGTGGTCGACTTGAGGCCAGAGTTCAACAAAGAAGTATTTGCAATTTATGTGAACGGATTTATAATTGGTTCTGGCCTTATGAGGAAATATCAGACCATGGGCCAGATACACGGACCAGACATACACGGAGGCACGAAACAGCTGTTGGTTCAAAGAATACTCTTCCTCAGGATGACCGGTTTGTATTCTTCTGGAAAGAGAATGACATATTCAGTCAGTGGCATCCAAGTGCCTTTAAGGTGGACGACCTGTACTTCACCTGTGCAGAACAATACATGATGTACATGAAAGCAGGTGAGACGATTGTGTATATCCATTTACCTGTGCAGAACAATACATGATGTACATGAAAGCAGGTGAGACGATTATGTATATCCATTTACTTGTGCAGAACAATACATGATGTACATGACAGCAGGTGAGACGATTGTGTATATCCATTTACCTGTGCAGAACAATACATGATGTACATGAAAGCAGGTGAGACGATTATGTATATCCATTTACCTGTGCAGAACAATACATGATGTACATAAAAGCAGATGAGACGATTATGTATATCCATTTACTTGTGCAGAACAATGCATGATGTACATAAAAGCAGGTGAGACGATTATGTATATCCATTTACTTGTGCAGAACAATACATGATGTACATGAAAGCAGGTGAGATGATTGTGTATATCCATGTACCTGTGCAGAACAATACATAATGTACATGAAAGCAGGTGAGACGATTGTTTATATCCATTTACCTGTGCAGAACAATACATGATGTACATGAAAGCAGGTGAGACGATTGTGTATTTCCATTTACCTGTGCAGAACAATACATGATGTACATGAAAGCAGGTGAGACGATTATGTATATCCATTTACCTGTGCAGAACAATACATGATGTACATGAAAGCAGGCGAGACGATTGTGTATATCCATTTACCTGTGCAGAACAATACATGATGTACATGAAAGCAGGCGAGACGATTGTGTATATCCATTTACCTGTGCAGAACAATACATGATGTACATGAAAGCAGGTGAGACGATTGTGTATATCCATTTACCTGTGCAGAACAATACATGATGTACATGAAAGCAGGTGTGATGATTGAGTATATCCATTTACCTGTGCAGAACAATACATGATGTACATGAAAGCAGGTGAGACGATTGTGTATATCCATTTACCTGGCAGAACAATACATGATGTACATGAAAGCAGGTGAGATGATTGTGTATATCCATTTACCTGTGCAGAACAATACATGATGTACATGAAAGCAGGTGAGACGATTGTGTATATCCATTTATCTGTGAAGAACAATACATGATGTACATAAAAGCAGGTGAGATGATTGTGTATATCCATTTACCTGTGCAGAACAATATATGATGTACATGAAAGCAGGTGAGACAATTGTTTATATCCATTTACCTGTGCAGAACAATACATGATGTACATGAAAGCAGGTGAGATGATTGTGTATATCCATTTACCTGGCAGAACAATACATGATGTACATGAAAGCAGGTGAGATGATTGTGTATATCCATTAACCTGTGCAGAACAATACATGATGTACATGAAAGCAGGTGAGACGATTGTGTTTATCCATTTACCTGTGCAGAACAATACATGATGTACATGAAAGCAGGTGAGACGATTGTGTATATCCATTTACCTGTGCAGAACAATACATGTAGTACATGAAAGCAGGTGAGACGATTGGGTATATCCATTTACCTGAAACACTGAAGCCTTTGTATTTGGCAATGCGCTTAAGCGCGACGCCTATATATGGAGTGCTCACTTGAATTTGCATATTGGGAAAGTTTATTATGCGGATTTCCATAACCCTGGTTAAATACGGGTCATAATTCGGTACATGGAGTTCTTTTTATTTTGTTTTATTTTATTTTATTTCATTTATCTATTTAGCATGTATTTATTTGTTATGTATTTGAATAAAGAAAACTGCAGGATACCACAATTAATTAAGCTTAAAAATGCATGTCATAATTTATTTAAATTTGTTTTAATTTGTTTTAATCGTTTGCGTAGCCTTTGATGCTTCGGATCAACGGTTTTCTTTCGAAGGTTTTATAACTCTCATGGACTACCAATCTGCAATAAATATGTTCGTCATCAGGCCATGCGTTGTAGGGATCCAGGCATAAGACATGTTTGCATAATATGTGTGTGTGGTTAAATGTTCAGTTCCATGCAAGTCTTTTAGAGAATGTACCTTGTAAAGTTTTACAAATAGGTGCAGTTTGCGGATTCTGCTTGCTGATGTTTTATGATGACATAATAATGACGATAATAATGGTGATGAAATTTCTAGATACCTTTGGTGATGAATGGACGAAGCAGCAAGTGATGGAAGCTAACCATCCTCGAACAATGAAGGCTCTTTGCCGAAAATTGACAGGACGTGGTTACAACAGATGGAACACCATATGCCAAGAAGTGGTCAAAGCTGGAAATATTGCGAAGGTATTGCGAACACATTTATTACATGTGATGGCATCACTGATTATATTTAACAGCTGTTTGGAAGAAGTTTGAAGTGACATGAATACGGCTTGTTTAGTTTACTTTTTTACTTTTGCACAATAAAGCAAAACATTATTTGAAGTGGGTTATAAGTTGAATGAGCGTATTTTACTCAGCACACAAAATACAATGTGACACAATCTTATTTATTACCTTTACGATCATAATAGTCAAATTCTTTCGCAATTAGTACGTGTGTGCGCGCGTGATTGCGCGCGTGCATGGGCGTGTACACACTTTAACCTATTAACTATATAATTGTACCAAATCTCTACTTATATACGTGTAAAATACACCAAAAAACATAACAAAATAAAGTCGGAATAAGAGTTGTCAAGTTGTCAAAATTAAAAGAATATTAAATAGTATAATATTCTTTTAACTTCTCGTTCATAATTTATCGTAGTTAAATGCTTACATGTATTTTTGTTTCATTTCAATAACTTTAAACAATATTCTTTTTACAGTTTAGCCAAAATAAGGCCATGAAGGAAGTTTTGTTTAGTACTTATCCCAAGATACTGGTTGAAGCAAGTCCTCATGACACTAAATGGGGTATTGGCTTAGATATGAGAGATCCCCGTGCGCATGACGAAAGACAATGGAAAGGACAGAACTTGTTAGGTTACATCCTAACTGAGGTCAGGGATGAATTAATGCACAGGGAAGGACGCTTATCAGAGGAACGCAGAATGGTATTTTCTTTTGTAACTTTCACTCACTCATTCGTTGAATTTTCACGATAGTGTAAACCTTTACATGGTTTTATATGATTTTGAATTTTTACCTTTTTTTTATTTCATTTAAAATTTAAACTATTTCTAACACATGTATTTTTCATCATTTAATTATAAGACCATGGTCGAAACAGTCAACAAACAGAACCTAAGTAGAACAGATTCTACTAAAGATAAGACATATAATTGCGATTGCTTCACAAAGGCGTAAAATGGCCAACGCATGAGTGAAAGGGTTAAGCCATACCATGAACTTAAACATGATACAAAACTCAGCTAAATGGATCAAACATAGTCGATGGCTGGGCCAAAGAAACTAATGTCCTTACTCCAGTGGTCGAAATTAGCGCTAGCCTGACAGTAAAAAACTAGTTGATTTTCTCTCGGGCTAGTAAAAAATCCCATTTTACTAGCCCGATTGGGCTTCTAAGATCATTGTACTTTCATTTTTAATTTGTAAACTATTGAGCTGCTTATTTCATTCGGCAAGCTGTCGGTTATGAGCACTAAACCGATAATATGTTTAATGCAGGAACCACACGGTATTCTGGTTCCCGCATGGTATATTGTTTTATACCAAATTAAAATCAGCTGGGCCACAGAACAAAATGGCAGAAAAAATTAAACTGAAACATGTTTCTGGTGCAAAACCCGGGAAAAAACATGACGTTATCAGGCGATTGATACCTAAATGGTGCTTTTTTCCGTTTTTATCTTAGTCTTTTTTTTTTGCTTACTTGTGAAATTAAAACAGAATTTAATTCAGGCTAATGAATTTTCTTTCCGGCAAGTGAAAATTACTTTGTTACTAGCCCGACTTGCTTAAAAAATTTCAATTCTAATTTCTATGACTGTTACCCTATCCATAGAAAAACTCAAAACTATCAATGCTTTCATATTATGAATACGTTTCTACTAGTAATATAAATATAGTCTTAGTAGCGGTTATAGTAAAAGCAAGTATTATTTATGATAAGTCCGTTGTTTTTGTCCAAACCCTTGAAAGTTTGTTTAGGTGGTATAACTGCACATGTAACAGGAGCGGAAAAAGTGAGCCTCTACTAGGATTCGAACCCCAATACTAGAGGGTCGCTCTACCGTCTGAGCTATAGAGGCATTGTGAACGAACCATCCGTGAAACTGCTGCACATATTATGTCATTTATAGGACCTATAAACAGACTTTTGATTGAGGACACAAGAAAATAATGCTTCACCAAATCATTCGTTACTATTTTGTTTTTAGTACAACTTACTTCTATTACATCTAGAACTAACGGCCGCAATAGCTAAGTGGTAGAGCGTCGGCTTGCGGATCGGAAGTTCGCGGGTTCAAACTCTGACCGGGTCAAATTAAAGATTTTAATGTTGGTGAAAGAAGTGTAGAAGAAGTGGCTTCCTTCCTTTCCCTCGGCGCTAAGGTGACAGCATTACGCCTGACTCTTTGGTGTCAGTATAATTTACCGACCGGGTTCAGTCACTGGGAACCTCCTAAGCGCTCCTGTGATATAATGATAGAAATGTCGCTGCACAGTATCGGCATTGATATGTATAATGGACCGGCCGGGTTCAGTCCCTGGGCACCTCATAAGTGCCTGTGTTATAATGATAGAAATGTCGCTGCACAGTATCGGCATTGATATGTATAATGGACCGGCCGGGTTCAGTCCCTGGGCACCTCATAAGTGCCCCTGTGTTATAATGATAAAAATGTCTGCACAGTATCGGCATTGATATGTATAATGGACCGGCCGGGTTCAGTCCCTGGGCACCTCATAACTGCCCCTGTGTTATAATGATAGAAATGTCGCTGCACAGTATCGGCAACAGTGCCGGCAAATCCTAAATCCAACTCCCACCTAGAACTGGTTCTTTGTTGTTCTTCAGAACCCCTCTCCTGAACAGCAAGGTGCAGGCCAATGGGGAATCATGTATCATGATGAAAGACGAACGATTTAAAACAAGAAACTCCTGAAGAAAACTGATTATGGAACAGTCAGAAGATAATACCCGGAATAATGCAGATGAACTAGAAATTAGTGGAAGTGGAAATTGTATGGGCGATCTGGATAACTCGATCAGTGCTAATCTTACAGCTGTTAGCTCAAAAGACTTCAGAACAACTGGAAAAATGTGAAATGAAGTTAAAGTATCATACGTAATCATAGGTAATTGACGCGGTCAGAGGAATAAACGCGTAAATAATCAGCTGTCTTGAATAGGCATATCGAGTGAAAAATATAGATTATGATGTTATAATATGAACAAAAAATCACTGCAAGAAAAGGTAAATAATCCTTCTTGAACACGATTCAAATAAACCATTATTTAAATCTCTCCCAAAAGATCTGAATTAAAGGACTTAGACCTCAGTAAGATCACTTCCGAAAGCATAATTTGCGGGGATTGCCAGGTAAATCAGAACAGCAGATTTCAAACTCAGCGTGTTCATCATTTTTTTGGAATGCCAGACTTCCTTGGGTTATTTTTTTTGGACATCTCCGCCATTTTTTTTGGAAGTTCCAGTACGCGTATACCACTACGAATGACAAAACGCCATTACATGCGTGTATGTTTTCTGTTAATCGTTGTTATTTATATATTTATACAAACGCATTGGTGGTGTATTTGGTATTTTGTACATTTGAATTCATTATATATGTATATTTGAGAAGTTACTGCGAGAAAGCCAGTTAACACTACCATGCATTTGGTTCTTGATTTGAATGACTTTAAGCATGTTTTTCGTTTTTTAATTTGATTTTCTTGTTTTTGTATATTTGTTACACATTTTAATACTTAAATACATTAAAGAGATTAAGCAAATGCACTAAACATTGGTGTTGGCCGCAATAGCTCAAGAGGTAGAGCGTCACCTTGCGGATCGGGAGGTCGCGGGTTCAAACCGCTGCCGTGTCAAACCAAAGACACTTTAAAGCTGGTAGTAGCGGCTTCCCTCCTAACGCCCGGGGCTAAGGGGACAACATTACGCCTGACTCGTCGGTGTCAGTATAATTTACCGGCCGGGTTCAATCTCTAGGAACCACCTAAGCGCCCTTTGATATAATGATAGAAATGTCGCTGCATAGTATCGGCATTGAAAAAAATGTCGCTGCACAGTTTCGGCAAAAATGCCAGCAAATCCCATCCCTGGTGTTGGTACAAGAGAATTAAAGACTGCTAGAAAAGTGTCACTATTTCACTATTTTATCATTTCATTTTGTTTGTTTTTATGTCTGCAAAACTTGAAAGTGTAATTAAATGATTTCATTGTGGACATGTGTACACAAAAGACTATCAATTTTATTGCGTGTTACATACTAACAAGGTCAGCAACTTGAAACTAGAATAAATGGGGTTCTTTGCTGAAATGAAAATTATCTCCCTTGTGACTTAATACCCGAGTATTCCAAACAGTAGGTAGGTCCTTTAAGTTCTAATTCTTAGACTGTGGAATTTCTTACTTTTGCAAAAATATAAGCTTAAAATTCCCTTTAATACTTGAAGAGATAGGTTATTTAAAAAAAGAAATTGGAAATGTTTATTGATGAGGGTTAACCTGGGTATCACAAGAAAGGAAGAAAAGTCAACGTACACTCCATAAACAAATAAAAAAAAAAGAAAAGAATTACTTGCATTTAGGAATTAATCAGGGGAGACTATTCATTAATGTCTCATTGAAAGATAAACCATTGAAAACTTTCAATATTAAATATATAAAGCTGCATAAAATTATACAAATAAGTGCTGTAGTTTACCGATCATCATAAGATATGCCTTTAAGTGTATGTATAACTTAAGTATATTTCAGCTCCATAATTATTCAATGAGGGACACTAGTAAATAGTCTCCCCTGAATAATCCCTCAATAGAAGTAGGGCCTGTCGTTTGTTTAACTCGGTTTTTATGCTTGTGCTGTTTGGAGTGTATGATGACTTATCTGCCTTTCTGGTCATACGCAGGTTATCAATCATCAACAAACCTTTCCATTTTCTTTTTTAAAGAACAAATCTCTATAAGCTGTGAAAATGGATTTTAAGCTTATATTTATGCAAAAGTAAGAACTTTCACTGTTTGTTATTGCAATGTCTACAAAGGAACAGGCGATAAAGTCCAAGAATTTCAACTAAAAGGACCTAACTACTGTTTGAAATACCTCGGAGTTTATCAAGGAAGACAATTTCCATTTCACCAATGTACCCCATAATAAATAGAAAATTGAAGACAGAATAATATTAATAGATTGCAAATACTTTGTAAGATGATTTTGTATTTTAGATGTTTGAAATATAAAAAACACCACTTGGATGATCTTTAAAACTTGTATATGACCTTTATGAATGTATAGACTTTAAGAGGTATCCAACAGTTTGGACCAAACTTTATTTTCTTAAATAGCTAATTAAATATGGAATACTACGTCAGCGAGCGATCCACCGAACCGGATTGTTTGAGTTGGCTGTGTAAAACCCGGATTGACCTCTAATAACCACATGACCTCTTACCTTGCAGATCATGTTGTATAATCATCCGGGTAATCTGCTCTGACGTCGATTTAGTTTTTACATCAGTGAAGATCCCTTATTTTGGCAGCCATCTTTGATGGCAACTTCAAGGGCTTTTCAGATGTATTGTATAGAAGCATATAGAAGCGTAAATTTGATTGTCTTGTATTTTCTTCATTTGTGGTCCAAAAATTAAAAGCTATACACCATTGGAAAGCTCTTGAAATTTATATTTAAAGAGTACAATATTTTTAAAATTGATATATGCACAAAAAATTAATACTCAGAAATAAATAAAACCTTTCAAACTATCCAAATATAGTTTCGATATTTAAAATACTTCATAAAAGCTAATAATTTTGATATAGAATTCGGTAAAATAGAATTAAAAATAAAAACAGTGGTAATTTCAATAAGCACATATTTTCAGATTTAAGCCTGCATTAGCGTCTGCCGTCAAAGATGGCTGCCTTAAACTGTCTTATCAGTGCCTATGACATCACATGGAAACTATAGTAGAGACCATTGTCGAGCTTTTTATAAGGCTGATAATACACAGAGTGTTTCTTTCGCGATTAGTTCTATCTAACAAGTCAGTTAGTGTTCAAATTCGTATTTATTAAGACTAAAGTATAAATTTATACAAAAAATAAGCAGAAATTCCCCAAAACAGAGGTTTAAGATTGTTATATATATTTTATATAGGCAAACTGTCGGATACCAGCTTTAATATATAATTAATTTAATTAAATATAAATTAACAAACAAAAATATGAAGATATGAAAGCAAAAGGAATACGGCAAAGTGTGGCCAACAGCAGGCTATCTGAGATAGGAAATGCAAAGATGAGACAAACATTTAGTGGGGACACTGACAGAGAGAGAGAGAGAGAGAGAGAGAGAGAGAGAGAGAGAGAGATATGATTTTAGTCAGATGGACAAAAAAGAAGGACATATAGGGTAGTTGAAAGACTGTTTTGTTATTTCTGAAACATAAATTCACGAATACATCGCTACGAGTGTCTTCATTATATTAATGAAAATTTCAATAAGGAACAATTAGATGTCTAAAGTACCACGTTGATTCAATGTGTATTTGGAACAATCATTGACTGTAACCGGCCGAAATAGCTCAAGTGGTAGAGCGTCGGCTTGCGGATCGGGAGGTCGTGGCTTCAAATCCCGGCCGGGTCAAACCAAAGACTTTAAAGTTGGTAGTAGTGGCTTCCCTCCTGACGCTCAGGGCTAAGGGGACAGGCTTCCCTCCTAACGCTCGGAGCTAAGGGGGCAGCATTACGACTGACTCGTCGGTGTCAGTATAATGGGCCAGCCGGGTTCAGTCCCTGGGCACCTCATAAGTGCCCCTGTACTAAAATGATAAAAATCAATCGGAACTCCTCGGGTAATTCCGTCCTCGGGACAATCATCCCTCGGATGTATCTGGTGCAATTATACTTAATGAAATCACGATCGTTTTGTTCGCCGGAAGTCGGAAGAAGAATATTCCTAAGTAGTTCGCACAAAACATAAACACTGCCATCGTTTGACAGCTGCGTGTCTGCTGCGCTGGGTAACTTAAAATCGGGCGATTTAAATTTGAAGCCGCCACAAATTGAAGTTTCACTGGCATCGTACTGTAGTGAGCTGTCACCCGAGCTGCCATCTTTGTTTTGACGTCTGCCTCAAAAGAAGTCCTATTTAGATAAATGGCCGAGGTAATCCGACTACTTACATACATCCGAGAGATGATTCGTGAATTATCCGAGGTGTTCCGATTGGGTAGAAATGTCGCTGCACAGTATCGAAATGCCGGATAATCCCAATCCAAATCTTTTATGCCTTAAAATCAAGCCCTTAAAATGAAAATATATACTTTCACCTACGCTGTTCACAAGAGAACCCTGTCGAAAAGTCTCCCTTTTCATTGCAGTCGTGCTGGAACCATTCCCAGCCCGACACATTTGTCAAATTTGTCGAATGTCCGGTTTTCCGGATGCCTAGACACTGCCTGGTAGCTGTTGGATTATGGCTCGATGCTACTACCAATGCTTAAAGGTACGAAGGTAAAGATCTGACAATATGAGCATGTAGTTCGATTATAATAAAAAATGGCATTCAATTCTGAAAGAGTTCTGAAAGCGCAATACCGGTTTTTAAAGAGCTTTTTGTGTCGCCTGAAAAGGCGACATATAGAGATTACTTTGTCGGCGGCGGCGTCTGCGTCTTTGTCGGCGTCCGGATTTTCTTGTCCGGAGCCTAACTTTGTCACCGTAGGTCCAAATGACTCCAAACTTGGTATGCATGTTTCTGGCAATGACTCGAAGTGCAGTGCACAAGAACCGTAACTCTACCTTGTTCCTTTTTTGAATTATTCCCCTTTGATTTATTTTTATTGAGCATTTCTTGTCCGGATTGTTACTTTGTCATGTCACCGTAGGTCCAAATGACTCCAAACTTGGTATGCATGTTTCTGGCAATGACTCAAAGTGCAGTGCACAAGAACGGTAACTCTACCGTTTTTGTTTTTTAGTTATTTCCCTTTGATTGATTTTATAGAGCATTTCTTGTCCGGAGCCTAACTTTGTCACCGTAGGTCCAAATGATTCCAAACTTGGTATGCATGTTTCTGGCAATGACTCGAAGTGCAGCACACAAGAACCATAACTCTAGTTGTTCCGTTTTTGAATTATTCCCCTTTTATTGATTTTTATAAAGCATTTCTTGTCCGGAGTGTAACTTTGTCACTGTAGGTCCAAATGACTCCAAACTTGGTGTGCATGTTCTGGCAATGACTCAAAGTGCAGTGCACAAGAATGGTAACTCTACCTTCTTCTGTTTTTTAGTTATTCCCCTTTGATTGATTTTATAGAGCATTTCTTGTCCAGAGCCTAACTTTGTCACCGTAAGTCCAAATGACTCCAAAATTGGTATGCATGTTTCTGGCAATGACTCAAAGTACAGTGCACAAGAAGGGTAACTCTACCTTCTTCTGTTTTTAGTTATTCCCATTTGATTGACTTTTAGTGCATTTCTTGCAAAGGGCATAACTTGTTGTGCATGTTTTTTTTGCAATGAGACAATTAAAAGGTTATTTTATATGTGAATTTTGTGCAAATACATTGCTAATATATGTACAACAAAAAACTAATTAACATTTTTATGTCGACTAACAAAATTTTCGTCAGGCGACACATCCGACTCGCGGAGTTCTAGATGAAGTCTTAAATTCAATGTCTCAAGATTCTGCTAGATAATTTCCATTTTTCTGTAGTTTAAAAAAAATAAATATTTTTCTGATATTTAAGTTCCAATCTTCTCATATGTCAACATAAGAAAGTCACATTTTATAACTTTGGGGTTTACTTTATGCGTCTATGGTTTAAAAAAGCTTGTCTTGTCTTGATTTTTAGCAAGTCTACTTGATTTTCTTCAGTTCATTGTTTAGCTAGGGGATAGTTACGCCCGTCACCCAAAGCTACTCATCGGATTAAGATGATTTTTTTTAAAACATCTGCTTAGTGGCAACACAACGACATCATTTAAAGCCCTCTGGGGCTAAGGGAACAGCATAACGCCTGACCTGACTCGTCGGTGTCAGTATAATGGACCGGCAGGGTTCAGTCCCTGGGCACCTTATAAGTGCCCCTGTGCTATGATGATAGAAAATAGAGAGAGAGAGAGAGAGAGAGAGAGAGAGAGAGAGAGAGAAAGAGAGAGAGAGAGAGAGAGAGAGAGAGTGGGGGTGGGGGGGGGAGAGGGAGAGTCAGCTCCAGTTACAGAAGGCCCCGGGTTCGAACCCGGTCCGCGACATACCAAAGTCGTAAAAATGGTATTGATATAGCTTCCTTGCTGACGCTTATAAAAAAGGGTAGTTTCACGACTGGTTGGCCCGATGTCATGATGATGTGACTGGGTGTGGTATCATGCCAGGTCTTTACGGCCTGCTATACACAATGAAGGAAGCACTATATATGCTTCAGGTGGACACCGTCTCCAGATAACTGAAATACTGTAAGTGGGACAATAAGCCAAACAAACATTTTAACATGCATTTACTTTATAATGCTACAAGAAAAGACTTCGCTTATGTACAGCGTAATAAGGTAAAAAAACGTCGACCTCAACCCGTATAATCAAAGATATGATATGCACCGAAAATTCTAACACGCAGGCAAGGTTCGAATAAACTCCATGCATTGTAAAATGTTGATGCTACATTGTTGATATGTTGTTAACGTCGTTGGTAGCGATGTCAGGCATTATGCATATCTGATATCCAGGGCCATAACATATTCAATATCGCCCATGTAATCTTTAACCAGTTTCGTAACTAAGTAACACTAATAATTAAAGGGATACTGACATATGAAATCGTTGAATGTGTTATTAGCTGCATTGTATACTTGCAATAAATTTATTAAAACAAATAAATTATATGAATACGTAAAATAAAACAACAAGAAAGAAAGTGAAGAAATAAAGTTTATTCTTTACAGACCATTTGTTGTTAAGTTCAGAAACATTATAAAAAAAGACTTATCAATTCCTTAACCATAGTTCTCGCTTCAGTCCCAAACATTCTATTTGTTTTGTTTGTTTTTTGTTACGTCGCACCGACACAAGTATAGTCATATTGGTGACTTCCAGCTAATAATTGGTGGAGGAAGACCCTGGACAGGACTTATTCCTGGGTAGAACCACTAGCACACTGCAGGTTAGCTGGATGCCTCCCCACATGAAAGTTGTAGCCCCAACAGAAACTGGAAACCACGAGGTGAGGGGCTGAGGAGATAATAGTCATATACTTGAACCGCTTGGCCAAGAGCACCACCTAACCTCACATTAAAGTTTGAGCCTAAACTGGGACTCAAAAATAATATAATTAGAAGAAAGTTTTCTTCTTCATAAAAATGTTATTTGATTTTTTGTTGTTTTGAAATACATTGTATTTATGATCGTTATAGCAACGTCCAGCTATTATTGGTGGAGGAAGACCACAAACAAATGTCTGGGTAGAACCACCGGCGCACATCAGGTTAGCTGGAAAACATCCCAATATGAAAGTTCTCGCCCCGACCGGGACTCGAACCCACGCGTTGAAGAGCTGAGACATTCTATTTACGAACCAATCTGAGTATTTATTGTAGCAACTGCATACATATTTATTCAGTTGTGGAATTCTTTACCAGTTACATTACGACAGTCAAATAGCTTTGTTTCTTTTTAGAAGTCCCTAAGAACCTACCTTTTCATCCAACATTATGGATGTCAGTAAATATATCATATTTAGGGACTCATATTTGTCACTACTATTGTAATTTTTTTTTCAATTACTGTCTTTGTAAACCACCTTTGAACGTATGTAAATTATGAAAAGGGTAGTATACAAATATGTAAATAATAATAATAATAATAATAATAATAATAATAATAATAGTAATTACAATAATAATAATAATAATAATAACAATAATAACAATAATAATAATAATAATAATATTTATTAATCTTGATACTGTATCTGTAAATATTGATGCGTTATACAATCGCATATATTTAAACGTCCCAGTGAAGGTTCTTACAATAAATAATGCATAAAATCCCAGGACATCAAACGAATGATTAAATAAATATAGACGTGTAAAATTCCCTCTTTTCTTAAGAAAAGGGACTTAACTTCAATATTAAAAGACTACATTCGTACCTCCCATGTGGGTAGGTACTACACGGCTAACGATCAATAACTGCAACGTTTGGAATACACATGTATTGACTGTACAAACCCAAGCTTGTACCGTAATCTATGGAAGGGGATATCCGCCAATATTCAATTTCTAATTTGCAAATTGCAACACTGCATATGCTTAAATTTGCTATTTGTTTGCACAAAAACGTTCGTTTTTACATGTATCTAATTCACATTTCTCGTATACAATTTGGAAATTACAAATCTCAAGTAACAATTATCAAGTCACAAATGTTATGTTCGCTTACAATTTACAAGTTACAAATTTCAAAGTCACAATTCTCAAGTCACAAATCACTAATGTACAAGTAAAGAATTGGCATCATTCAGACGCTAGGTGGCGGTACCACATAAATATAGACGTCACTAAGCTAAAAATAGAACGGAATATCATAAGTTAAAAATAGAACGGGATCATAGGGATGATATTAGCCGGCATTTTTGCCGATACTGTGCAGTGACATTTCTATCATTTTAGCACATGGACACTTATGAGGTGCCCAGGGACTGAACCCAGCCGGTCCATTATACTGACACCGACGAGTCAGGCGTAATGCTGTCCCATTAGCCCCGAGCGTTAGGAGGGAAGCCACTACTACCATCTTTAAAGTTTTTGGTTTGACCTGGCCGGGCTTTGAACCCACGACCTCCCGATTCGCAAGCCGACGCTCTACCACCTGAGCTATTGCGGCCGGTCACGAAGTCATAAATGATTCTTCAAGAGAGACACAATAGCAAACAGCTAACGTTGTTTGGCGTCAATTTGAACGCGTTATCTTTTGCAAAAAGTAGTTATTAATGTATATACATGTATTAAATACATTAAATCCAATTTAATATACATATCGGACGTTTCCAGAAGAACTTACTCTCTCATTCACATTCGGATTTGTTTACAATGCATTGGAATTGAACTACAGGAGTATTTGATGTAGAGAGATACTTTCCCCAGAGGCAGGTGCCCATGTAGTTCAGTTGCTAAAGCAACTACCACAAGAGCAGGAGGTCCTGGATTCGACGCCCCCTCCCCCCTCGGTACTGGGATTTTTACAGCCTTTTTAGTGGCGTCAGAATTAATTCATCAGAAAACCATGTGGAGCAGGAACGTGCTAGGTACTGGTGGTTCTGTCCAGTTGATACCTGGCTAAAAATAAGGAAGGTTAAAAGCTCTCTGCCCAGGTAGGCCAAGTGGTAGAGCACCTGACTACGGACGAGGTCTTTGGTTCGAAGTCAGTACTGTGTACCGTTAAAGGAATTTTGCCAGCTCGGATCACTTCGGTTAAATCAGGATATAAAATGAAAAATGAAAGAGGGTGGGCCATAGAGGTTGAAAGGGGGGTGGGGCGGGGGTGTAGGGGCTGTCAGACCTGAGAGATAAAAATATGCGAACAACATTTGAACCGATTCATACAGTTTGAGGAAAAGGTAGAGTGTAAATATGGACCAACTTTTATTGGTGCATGTCTACAGTACATGTAACGAATGATTATAAATGCATGTATCACGCATTTTTCTTAATGTGCCTCTAACACTGAATTATCACTTGATCTATAATCACAAACATAGGCCTATATATACGTAGTCATATCATGATCAGCAGTTAAGTACAGAATAGTATCCCTAAAATTGTATAGCACAATTAAATAATACATGTGTAGGATTCTGTCGGTAAGAAACTCACAACTTGAAAGTACACTCGAACGCGGGCAAGTTCAAGCGATATATTCAATTTATAGATGGACATTCCCGTGTTAGAGGCACCCCCTTGCGTCCTAATGTTAAACTGCTGTTATGCGGTGTACATTTTACATTTGAGATTTGCGCCTCTAGATTAGTAACTTATAAATTAAATTCTAGAAATGTAAAATGTAATCGTGATTTTCGCCCCGCGATTTGTAAATTGTATATTGTGAACATTTTCATGTGATATATAAAAGTTAGGATGTAATTAGATAGCGGTATTTAGCATGCGCTGTGTTGCAATTTACAAATTGACATTTGAAGTGACAAATCTGAGTTTGAAAGTTAGAAATAGTAATTAGAATATTGGCGGATATCCCCTTCCATAGTAATCACCTAATCGAGATCGGGGATTTCCACAAACGGTCGAAGAGGAGGTTAGGTAGACTCCTTAGTGTTTGCTCAAAGTGCGGACAAAGACTGGTATATTCTCGTAGGTGAGTAGCTCATTATAATGTAGTATTTCTTTAGTTAATGTATTTATGAAAGAGAGCCAGACTTTCATGGAGTAGGTATGTTCTTCGGAAACAACTTCGAAAACGAAAGTAGAATAGAGAACACACACACACACACACACACACACACACACACACACACACACACACACACACACACACACACACACACACACACACACACACACACACACACACACACACACACACACACACACACACACACACACACACACACACACACACACACATATCTGTGTGTGTGTGGGCGTGTGTGTGTGTTTATATTTATGCATACATATCAAACTATACCCATACACTAAAAACACACAAACATACTCATACTCATACTTCTACTACTACTACTACTATTACTACTACTACTACTACTATTACTACTACTACTACTACTACTACTACTACTACTACTACTACTACTACTACTACTACTACTACTATGCAACGTCAAATTATCGAGTTTGACCTTTAACTTTAATTTATTTTTATTAATATATATTATAATATAATAATAAACATATGTCTGGCTAAACAGAAACTTGATAGATCAACCAGGAAGGTGACGACATACAAGTACTGATACTGTTGTTAGGCAACGTATAATAGCCCAATGAAAAGTTTTAGTCTCGTGGTCAGGCTCTTGTCTGTGTAATATTGTTTTGCCGATTGTCCACTAAAAATATTTAATCTGTGACATCCTTAACAAAAATAACTACTAGCACCTTTCTAGCATACGTTGATGTCTGTAAGACGTCTCCAAAAGGCACCTCTGCGCAGCATCAACCTCTTAGCAGCAACCATTTTATCTCCCCCAAAAGTTTTCAGTGCATTTTAACCTCTGAGCAGTACCTCCTCTGAGTAAAGGTAAACGACAATTAAAATATGTCTCTAAAGGCTGTCAGTACTCATTAGGCTTGAAACAAGGGGAGATAATATCGCCGGTCCTGGTCTCATTATTTTTAGACGACTTAGAATTGTTTTTACAGCAGGATATTAACTCAGGTTTAAACTTGTGTGACATAACTTTAATATTACTTCTATTTGCTGTTCAAGGAAATTCACCCGATGGCCCGAAGAAAAGTTTGTAGAAAAAGGGGCACATTACTACCAGTTGAATTATGGACATATAATGGTTTGCCTATAGAAGTCGTAAATAGTTTTAATTATCTTGGTACAGTTTTAAAATATAACGGAAGTTTTGTCATGCACGAAGAACATATGGTTGGTAAAGGTCTAAAAGCTCTTAATACGCTATTGTCCAACTGCAGAAAGTACCCATTAAAATCTAACACAATATGCCAGTTGTTTGATGCCTTTGTTGGTTCTATCCTCAAAAATTCCGCTGAAACTTGGGGATTTAAGAAAGCTTTAAGCTTAGAAAGAAATCACTTAAACTTCTGCAAGCGTATTTATAGGAATATAGAAGACAAAATCCTATGAGCATTGCAACATATACAAACAATTTAAAAGACACGGAACCAAGGTATTCACAAGCACGCACAATGTAAAAGTGAGAACAAATCTTTCACAAGTCATTTAACAATTAGAGCAAACCCGACAGTTACCGCCTTGGAACAGTCAGTCGTATAAGGTTCGTCTAAACACATGTTAAACTAGATCTATGGTAAATTGTCAATATATCCGCTTTATAGTAGTCGTTATGTTAAGATAATAAAGAACTAGATAAAACTGTTAAATACTGATAACATAATATTACAATAGTTATACATGTTAAACCTCAAGGATTGTGTAGAGGGGAAAACAAACCGGAACACTAAAGTTCGAAAATTGTTAATTGATTTTGGTTTCTCGGATGTGTTTTTCAAATCCAGAATCTGTATTACAAAATTTATTTAAACAATTTAACAAACGATCTTAACAAGCTATCTTTAATACAAACAATAAATGTGAATTGCAAGTATTTACCGCTCCCAGGTACAGCGAGATAACAGTTTTCTATCGAGATAGAAAAAGCTATCCACATCGCACAACCCTGATAATATATCTTAAGAGATTTCTTTTGTTAATATTAGCGTATGTAGAGTGTCTTTAATTTTGTAACGATACGGAGTCGTGTATACATTATATTCAGTTTTGCAGGTTGCATTTAAGATTTTCCTGTATTTATTCGTTAGCACTTTTATTGAGAAAAGGCTTCTGATTATTTATATTAAGTTTGCTTTGAAGATCAGTAAAACATCAAACAAAGACTATAAATTATTGGATTTGTCACGAGAATTTTCACAATTATGGACAGACACCTGCCTCCATTGTTCACATCCCTGATAATACCTCATATTAGAATCAGAATTTAGGAACAGCTTGTTCTTTCAGTTTGGAAAGAATATCAAACACACTATTTAAATTGATAAACATCGTTGACTTCCCCTCTGCGGGGAACTGATTATTACTTTTGGTCAGTCAAAGTTAATAAGTCATAATTTTCTTAATTTCACTTTTTTATACCTAACTATGTTGCCTTTGATGTTTAATATTTGTAATATTATTACAACCCACAATTCACTCGGGCCCTCTTAAGTTTAGATTACAACAATATCGCCAATTAACTAGTTTGAATCAAGACACGATTGATGTCACCACTGTTAGTTTAATTTCAAATTTATTTTATGTCAAATTCAAAACAATAATTCACATGTACCAAGTTGACAAAAATTTGTGCCACAAGTTCCTTAACTTCGCGAAAAGACTAATCGAGAAAAGGACAACATTCAAGAAAACAAATGTGCTACAAGTTTCTAAACTTTGTTTCAGCTTTCGCGAAAAGACTTATCGAAATAAAGAAAACATACAAGAAAACAATGCAGTTTGTTAGGCAAAATAATCGAAACATGCCAGAAACCAATGCAGTTTGTAAGGCAGTATAATCGAAGCAAAGAAAACATTCCAGAAAACAATGTTTGTAGGGCAATACAATCCTATGTTGGAATAACATTTTTAAAATGTATATGTGACTGTTAAATTAGAGAAATGAACAAAGCAAGCATGAATAGGCACCTTTATATAATTAAGTATACTTATTGTTATAAATTATTGTTGTCATTTTACCACTTTTAAACGTGTTCTATTTTTCGTAGCAACTGGCTAAAAGTCAGTTTATAGTACAGTGACATGGTTGCGGGCTTGTGGAAAGATTTAACGGTTAAGAGCTGTAGTTAGTTGTCAGGTATTTATGCATTATATTGTTTATTATTTTTTCAATATAATAGGTTTGTATCATTCTGTCTCTAGGTCCGGTAAGCTGAAGAAATAAATACGCATTATGCCAAGACCATAAGATAACATGGCCACTCCAGAGAAAAAAGAATCAGAGGTCGTGGAACAGAGAGCGGAAACTGGTGAAAATGAAGATACTTTTGTTAGTGTTGAACTTGAGAATGGTCGGGGATTCGAGAATGTGAGTGGCAGACAGAAAGAAGATTTTGTGTTCTTTTGGAACGATCATGATATATATAGTCAGTCGAATATGTCGTCGTTTGTCGTAGATGGACAAAAGTTTGTTTGCGTTGAACAGTATACATTGTACCAGAAGGCAAGTAAGTAAAATTTCAGTAAGATCCGAATATGTCAGATTTTGTGTCATTACCTTAATAGGATGCCAACTAGGACTGAAAGGTGTGGGATATGGAACACCACTTAAAGATAATGCTTTTGCTGTACATGGTATATTCGGAACATTTATATACACTTTTATTTGCACGATAATTTGCGTTTTTAATCAAATGTAAAAATGCGCTACTGACTATTTTTGTGATAATAAAATAGCATTTTTCTGCCAAAACTAATAGCTCTCGAAGCTCTATTAACAACGACTTGTTTACAATATCAAATTACGCCTAAGTAATACTTATACACAGTCATAAACTGATGATTTGCACGTACAGTTGCCGCCGAATCATGTACAAATATTTTTACATGTATGCAAAAATACCATTTTCTTATCAATCTCCACCCGCTTATCTACATATGTGAATATATTGTACCAAGTGTGGTGTTACAAAGAATAAATTCCATGCAGGTAAGTTTTATTGTATGTTGGAAGAAAAGTTATAATATGATTACAATACATACAGAATGATAACGTATTAAATAAGGTATTTGATGACATTTAGCTATGGGTGCTAATCAGGATAATTGTGTGTGCATGATACCTCGACGTTAAAATTTACATTTTTCAACGATTCGCCTTTTGTTTTTTTACAACACATTCTAAATTGCTACGTTTGTCTCTGTCAGTGTTGTTTGAAGACAGATGGACTGCTGATCAGATTCTGGGGACCAGCGATCCAACCAACTTAAAAAAGCTTGAGCGGCAAGTGAAGGGTTTCTCCGATCGGATTTGGGAGATGGCATGCATTTATATTGTTAAATATGGCAACATGGCAAAGGTACATTAGGATTCCGTTGACATATATATATTAACAATGCCTGTAATAATAATGAAAACCTTCAAAGATCCGTCATTTAAAAATGTGTTGGTAAAATGTCTCCACATTTTAAAAGTTGTATTTACTGGACATGTTTAATGAAATATATGCATTGCATATTTCGTAACATTTTTTTTTTACTTTTCCTTACAAAAATAAGTTTACAACTACTGTCACCAGTGGGTTGCATTTAACGAGTACTGTACCTGTTTCTAACAGTTTGGATAAACATTTTTAAACATAACTGTTTATAAATGCTAAATAATGAAAACCATGCTGTTTTAGCAAGCCTTCATTAATTTACACAGCGAAAGAGAGACTCATTAAGACATCTGTATAGACCTGGAAAACCATGCTGTTAGAGCAAGACTTCAGTAAATTACACAGCTAAAGAGAGACTCATTCTCTAACGTTTAGTTATTTTATGCCAGTTTCAGCAAAATGAGGGACTTAAAAAAGAGTTGTTTAGCACATTTCCAAGAATTCTTGTTAAAGCAAGTCCTTATGACAAGATCTGGGGTATTGGTCTGAAGCAAGATGATCATCGGGCGTGGAATTCACAGACTTGGCAAGGGAGCAACTGGCTGGGCTTCGTTATCACAGAAGTACGAAACCAACTCATGTGTGAGGAGGGACACATATCATCATCTAAATGTCCGGTAGGTAGATGGTTATATGGATTGCCTTAGCTGCTTTAACATCCCATTTTTGTAGATCGTCTTTTAGACAAGTCACTATGTTGTATGCTTCGTTCATTACTCTTTTTACCTTGTTTTGTGCTGAATGCAGCATGTAATGTCCATTTTACAATTCGCTATATAGTTTTATTTTATTGTATTTTGCGATAAGGAGATTCTTATGACTATTCATTATTTTTCTCTAGTGCTATAAGTAGTTCGTTATGCCCTTTCATATTTAGTTTATTTGCAAGTTTGTTTTGTGGCTGTAGTAGTTTGTTGAGTAGCTTGTTAGGTTCTTTTATTAGTTTGTCATGTGCTTGTATTAGCTCGTTATGTCTATTTATCAGTTTGTCGTGTGCGTGCATTAGTTCCTCGTGCCAATTTGTAAGTTAATCTTCTGCGTTCAATAGTTCGTTATGTCCATCTGATATCCTGTTTTGTGTGTTCAGTAGTTCATTATGTCCATCTGATATCATGTTTTGTGTGTTCAGTAGTTCATTATGTCCATCTGATATCCCGTTTTGTGTGTTCAGTAGTTCAATACGTCCATCTGATATCACGTTTTGTGTGTTCAGTAGTTCATTATGTCCCTCTGTTATCACGTTTTGTGTGTTCAGTAGTTCATTATGTTCATCTGATACCACGTTTTGTCTGTTCAGTTGTTCGTTATGTCCATCTGATATCCTATTTTGTGTGTTCAGTTGTTCATTATGTCCATCTGATATCCTGTTTTGTGTGTTCAGTTGTTCATAATGTCCATCTGATATCCTGTTTTGTGTGTTCAGTAGTTCATTATGTCCATCTGATATCCTGTTTTGTGTGTTCAGTTGTTCATTATGTCCATCTGATATCCTGTTTTGTGCGTTCAGTTGTTCATTATGTCCATCTGATATCCTGTTTTGTGTGTTCAGTTGTTCATTATGTCCATCTGATATCCTGTTTTGTGTGTTCAGTTGTTCATTATGTCCATCTGATATCCTGTTTTGTGTGTTCAGTTGTTCGTTATGTCCATCTAATATCCTATTTTGTGTGTTCAGTTGTTCATTATGTCCATCTGATATCCTGTTTTGTGTGTTCAGTTGTTCATTATGTCCATCTGATATCCTGTTTTGTGTGTTCAGTAGTTCATTATGTCCATCTGATATCATGTTTTGTGTGTTCAGTAGTTCAATACGTTCATCTGATATCCTGTTGTGTGTGTTCAGTAGTTCATTATGTCCATCTGATATCATGTTTTGTGTGTTTAGTAGTTCATTATGTCCATCTGATATCCTGTTTTGTGTTTTCAGTAGTTCATTATGTCCATCTGATATCCTGTTTTGTGTTTTCAGTAGTTCATTATGTCCATCTGATATCCTGTTTTGTGTTTTCAGTAGTTCATTATGTCCATTTACTAGTTAGTCTGGTATATAGGGTGGTTTGCCATGTCCATTCATTAATTTGTTTTTAACCTTTTATGCTTTTATCAATTCTTTAATGTCCATTTAATGCTTTGTTTTGTGTGTTGTGTAGTTCGTCATGTCTATTTAGTAGTTTTGTTTGTTTGTTTTGTGATTTACATCATTGTCATCTACTTCTTAACTTTTATATAGAAAAGGCTTCTGATTATTTATATTAAGTTTGCTTTGAAGATCAGTAAAACATCAAACAAAGACCATAAATCATTGGATTTGTCACGAGAATTTTCACAATTATGGACAGACACCTGCCTCCATTGTTCATATCCCTGATAATACCTCATATTAGAATCAGAATTTTAGAACAGCTTGTTCTTTCAGTTTAGAAAGAATATCAAACACACTATTTAAAATGATAAAAATCGAAGACTTCCCCTATGCGTGGAACTGATCATTATTTTTTAGGTCAGTCAAAGTTAATAAGCCATAATTTTCTTAATTTCACTTTTTACACCTAAATATGTTTCATTTGATGTATTATATTTGTAATATTATTACAACCCACAATTCACTCGGGCCCTATTACAACAATATATGACCTGGTTGACAAACCTTAAAGATCAAATTATAGGACAAAGTTTTAAAAATGTGTCTTTTTTATAAGTCTCTATTGTGAATGTCTGTGTCACTTAGTGTTATAAATTAGCATGTCATAATTCGTTATGTGCACATTACAGCTTCTATGTGCACATTACAGTTCGTTATGTGCATACTACAATTCGTTAAGTGCATATAAACGTTCGTTTATGCATTGATAGGTGTTCTGGAATTTTTTAATAGTTTGTTATGTCCTTTCAATAATTGTGTGTTTTGCTTTTAATAGTCCGTTTTGTTCATAATGTAGTTTTATGTAAATTTGTAAATTTATACCAACTGTAAAATTGACATTTTATTCGCAAAACTAATAACTTCACACAGCAAACTATACATTAGACGGAAATTTAAAAATAAACAGGACGCAAACAATGCACATATAATCAACGGGACATACTGCATAATAAAGATCTACACAGAACTAACTGGAGATTGTGCAGAACAAAGTAGAACAGATCATATTTAGGCAGTTTGACGATCCATATGGTATTAAGGAAAGGTGGTGTTTTCTTGAAAAAGATAAATAATTGATTTCAATAGGAAAGCATGTCATCAACATTACATGATAACGCCATATTTTTTGCCAGCTGCAAACCCGTCATTAATAACCCTTAGAAAGTAAACGTAAGCTATGTCACTAGCAGTCTTAAAGACTTTGGTCTAGGCCTAAGATTCAAATTCAACTTTCTTCTACACCGCAAACACTTTACAATATATTCGATTGCACTTCTTAAAAACCTTAAACCATCTTTATATATGTCACTAGTATATTTAACTCAAAGTCATTAAATATACAAATAAATTATGTTCAAATTTATAAAGCTGTCTGGAAATGTATGTTTTTAGTTTTGCCATGAAGTTGCTTTCAGGTTTAGCCAATTTTAAATCGTTTGGAAGCACGTTCCTCCACTATGGGTCCGCATCAGTTAAAGATTTGTCTGCTATATAAGTCCTGTTTTCAGGTACAATGAATTGTAAATGATTTGAAGATCTTAGGCTAATATCCCTTGACTAGGTGTGGCCAAATCTATGAGGTATGATAACGTTTTCCTTGCAAAACCCTAAAGACCATGACGAACGTTTTCAACATTATTTAAGCGCGCTGTGAGTCATTGTAGCCTTTTTAGAACGCCGGCATTATCATGAGATTTGACATAGCTCTTGTAATATGATTTTGAAATTTCCGTTTATCAGTCTCTGATAAGTTAGGATACCAGTGTACAGTCCATAGCATAAATCAACGTGTGAATTGATGGAGCCATGAACAAGGATCTCTGTTGAATTTTGTGTTTGCGTATTCCCTACAAATTTCTCAAATAGTTTCCCTACTAATTTCTCAAAGTTTAATACTTTTCTGAATGTGCATGTCAAAGTTTAAAGTGCTTTACATATTAACAGAATACCAAGCTACACACGTTGCTTCATGACGACCAACATTTTCATTTGTAATGTTTAATTTGTTTAATTGCTGCTTGTGCCATACAACATATTTTCACTTTTGGAGTTGTTCATTTTAAGTTTAAATTTTGACATCCTTGTAAAAAATGTCATTACGACAGCTGCTTAGATGGGTAAAGCATAGGTTTCATTTGATTATGCTTGGATTCTACAATCAACATTGATATCGTCTGCATAACCATAGAGATCTGTCGAATAGTTCCGTACGGCCTTATTTAGAGCAGCGATATACATGGTGAAGAGGATAGGACCAGCGCACCACAGTGGCTCGGTGTATGATGCTGAATCATTAACCATCACTTTTATTGTTCTGTCAGTAAGATAGGATTCGATCCATTTCACTGGGACTCCTTTTATGCCAAAGTCACCATGAAGGAGTTGAAGTACTATAGAAATGTCAATGGTGTAAAAGGTAGCACTTAGGTCCGCCATGACAACTATAGTCACCAGATTCATATTACTTGTTTTAAGAAGATCGCTATACATTTCATCATTGAAGTTTCAACATCATGGTATCTTCAGTATACACTGTTGTCTGATGATAAAAGGTTATTGGCTTTAAAATAGTCATTGATTTGTTTGAGTGCTGCTCTTCTCAGAACCTTTGAAAGAAATGAGAGGTGTGATACAAACCGATAGTTTGTACAGAAATTGCTGGTTCAAGCACCATCTGATGTTTCAGGGCTAATTTTATCTAAATTCGCAGTCAATCTTGAATCTACGTCACATAATTGAGTGGTGTTTTGTGTCAACAATGATTGTTTATGTTATCAGATCTATGTGGCCAAGATAGCAGAGGGGATTCATAAGAAATGGCTCAGATTTGGTAAGGACACATCTGGGGATGGACCCAGTACATGGATCAGCTCTAGACAGAGTGGCCAAGAAGCAGGTACTGGTGAAGTTCAGAATCAGTATCAGGACGACCTGTATGTGTTCTTCTGGAAGAATAAAGATATCTTCAGTCAGTGGCATGAAAGTTTTTTTGAGGAGGACGACCAGTACTTTATCTGTGCAGAACAGTACATGATGTACAAGAAAGCAGGTCAGTTACTGGTTATTTGTGCTAATTCAATGGTTGGAAAATCAAAATTTATACAACAAAAGAGTTTCCTGATGCTGAATTAGTTTATAAATGTATTAAGTGTTATTTTATCGTTGACGGAAGCCTTAACACATACATTAGGCTTAATTTCAAAGGGTTCAGCTTCATATCAAATATATTAAACAACTCTTGGTCAGATGACCCAATAGTAGTAGGACTTTAATGCTAGTGGCATGAACCAATACTCATTTGTTATTTTACTTTAATTAACTTGTTCTTACATCTTAGGCAAATACAAAAGATTCACCTCTGTTTGCAAATGTCCATGGTCAATACTTTTATCAAATATTGTTATTTGTGAGTTAGCACTTCTCTTTTCTAAAACATTAAACAAATACAAAGATTATACTTCTGCGCATTAAATTATTCTGCAGTCAGTAAAGTTCTTTCGAACAGAACTTTGCCCAAACTAAACATTGAAAGTTTCCAATTCTGAAAAAAACCCAAACAAGAATAAAAAGTGAGACTTATAGTCTGATAAAACCTGTTAGGTTTTCACGCTGAAGGTCTACTGAGCTGCCATTAAATTTCTAGCTTTTGGTGTAGCATCTGACTATTTATTTTCTGTGAGAGTGTCCATGTATTGCTCAGGTTTGCAGCATTTGATGGTGTTTTTCTACACGGACAATTGTGAGATTTGACAGCTTTGATATCATGTTTTGTTTAGGTTTATTATGATCTTTTCTAAGTTTGGAAATAGAGAAATAAGTAATGTCATTTTTTGTGGTAAATTAGGGATGGTTAATTTCCAACTATTGTTGCCTTGCTTTGATGCTATGTTTTTGGAATAATTAACTGGTTTGTTCAGATGTTCTTTGTTTGGATACTGTGCAAGAGATTAATATCAGTCTGAATTTGTTACAGTGAGGATAATTCCATTTTAGGACAACATTGTGTCTTTGTAAAGGAAGCGGAATAGATGTTTATGTATTGAACTTTATGAGGCTGTTATATTGCCTTATATGACTAGTCATGCATCTGTAAGAAAGACGAAATTGATGGAGAAGAGGGCAGGTTTAAATAGTTCTGGTTGCATATTTTAAGTATGCTTTGAACTTTGTGGAATGGTACCCAGTAGCAGTAAAGATCTGTTTACTTTACATCCGGATACTGGACTGCTCGTTTATTTTAACTGCATTATCGGCAGATCAGTGTATATTTGTGTATATTTGTGTGCAAGCAATCAGAGGGACCTTGCAGTCTCTTAAGTAGGTCCATTGACCATTACAATCGACGATTTCAATAGGGTCTTTGGAATACCGCTGTTTATGAATGGTTTAATAAAATGTTATGTATGTGTCGTTTTCTTTGATATTTTGTAATTATGGCAGAAGAACACCAAGTTGTTAAAGTCCATTTACAGGTATGGCAGAGGTAGTGTACAATCGTTAAATGTTATCGTGTTTGCACCCCATAGCAAGCACATTGTACGAGTGTCATAAGTATCTTTGCCTTAGATTATGACATCACAATTGGTTTAAGGTTTATGTCTCTGATGAAAATGCCCCTGTTGATGTTGTTTATAATGTTAGTGAAGTTTATTGTAATGATGATGATGGCATCATATGACAAGGATAAAATGATAATTCTGATTAGTTGAAGAAGAAAAAGATGATAATGATGATGATGCATATAATAAAGTTTTTACTGTTATGGATTGCTAAGATGATATAATGATAATAATAATGACGACGATGATGGCAATGACGACGAAGAATGTGATGATGATACAAATGGTGTATTTTAGATACGTTTGGAAATACATGGGTGAAGCAGAAAATAATAGAAGCACACACCCCGCGGGAAATGAAAGCTCTTGGCCGAAAACTAACAGGGCACGGTTACAAAAAATGGAACAACATCTGTCAGGAGGTGGTAAAGCGTGGAAACATGGCAAAGGTATTTAAAAATACATTTAGTTATGAACAATGAATTTGCAAAACATTTTTATTTTGCCTTGACACAGAAAAAATAGTTTTTAATTTGCATAATAAAGCTGAAAACGGTAATGCTGGATTATGAAATGAATGGATGAATTTAATTTAGTATTGAAAATAAAAAAATCAATTCAATTACAATCTGAATTGTAAGTCTCTCTCTCTCTCTCTCTCTCTCTCTCTCTCTCTCTCTCTCTCTCTCTCTCTCTCTCTCTCTCTCTCTCTCTCTCTCTCTCTGTATATATATATACCACTAGACGACAACTTACTAAATTTATTGCAATTTTGAAATTTACTATATAACATCAGTTAAAAACACAGTAATATTTTATCAAAGTAAAACTTGTATCCAAATAACCTGAAAATTGTTTCTGTGTTACAGTTTAGCCAAAATAGTGACATGAAGGAAGCTTTGTTTAGTACTTATCCCAAGATACTGGTTGAAGCAAGTCCTCATGACACTAAGTGGGGTATTGGCTTAGAGAAGACAGATCCTCGCGCACACGAAAAGTCAACATGGAAGGGACAAAACTTGTTGGGATACATCTTAACTGAGGTCAGAGATGAACTGATGTGCAAAGAAGGACTCATATCAGAAGAACAAAGAATGGTACTTTTTACAGATTTACCCACAGTTTTTTGTTTGTTTTTAATTTTATTTTAAGATGGTGTCAAATTTTTCTGCTTCATTACTACACTGACATTGATGCCATATAATGAAAATAAGCACTATAAGCACTAAGTATACAACACTTAGTTGACACTTAGAATCAGACATGACTAATCACTGGATTACTAAATGGTTATTTTCTTGGTACTCTATCACAAAATTCCACACTTAATGTGTTGACATTATGGATATATTATTGTCGACGCGCATGCGCGCGGCCTCTTTATGTTTTACGACGATGTACCATGAACATGTAAAAATAAAATTCTGTTCTGTTGTTCAAAGACAATTCGTTACTGGTAGATGTAGTTCTTAACAATTTTTGTAAATTTATTTTTATTCAAATCAACATCTGTTTGACGTTATTTCTTGTGGGAATGAAACATGTATTGTCAGTTTGTTTTGTTTATATGTTCGGTTGCATTGTTTTATATGTGACTAATAGATTGCAGAACTATTTTAAAGTCCAGAGTATCTGCCCCTTGTTACGCTACTCACGTATGGACGCAGGGAACCGACCTAGTTGTTTAGATATAAGTCAATTAGTTCCCCCTCACTGTTTATTATAATTAATAACTAGTAGTCAAAGATCTAGTTTATTAACAACCAGGATACTCAAAATACGTACTTAGCATATTTTTATTTATATATTTTCCTTTTCTCTATAGATGAATGTCTTTGTTATTCCATTTGATGTGTTATATATATACATTTAGCTTTAACTTTAAGGACATGAAAATCAAACATTAAGTGCGGAATTAACGTTAAGTTTTCTGAACGTTGCGTTCTGTTGTTTGTTAGTCTCTGTTTTCTTTAGGTTGCACCATTCTTGGTAAGGAGCAGGCTGGACGATCTACAGAAAAGTACAATAGTTTGCGTCATATATTAAGAGATATTTTATCCAATTAGTAAACAGAAAAAAGTTCTGTTTTCTTGCGACAATAATCTCCTCATGTCATTCAGTCATTCAGACTGGTTTAGATGCATTGATGAATGAGGCTTTAACGATTACGTGTTAGTAGTGCAAATGAACTAAAACCTGTCTATGACGAGAAAATCGTCCACTTCTAATGCTGTGTACATGTATCGCGTACAAACGTCGGAATTCTCACGTTATGTATGATAATAACAAGAAGGTTTTGCTGTTCTTTGGACGCTTTGCCAGTAAGCTAAAATTACCGGTCACTCTTGAAATGAAACAAGAACGGCGATCTGGATGCCCAATGCTTTCTTTCATCCTTGTAAAACAATTGTAGTCAAAATACATGCTAAATGCATGCTAAATTTTTGTTTTCATTCAAACCTTTTGAACTATATGGAGTTGACACTGACAATGTGATATTTGTTGAGGGAAACGGAAAGTTGTCGTCAATAATTATCCCTTTATAGTACAATTTACATCGCTTATATCGAAAACTGCGTCTTTGTTTCTCTTCAGATCTTTATACAGAAGGATACAGGTCAGGGAGAATCATTTCTAAAAGAGGCAGTACAAATCACACCAACCACTCTGAGCGAGGAACCCAATATGGAGAACAGCGGAACTAGTCCCACCAGCGTGAGCGATAATTCTGACTGTGAACAGGGTGAACAAAGAAAGGAATCCCATAGTGACCAAGACAGAGGAAGAAACAAGACACTGCAGATGACAACTGGCGCAGTTTAAGAAAGGTCAGAAGATTGTAGCCAGGGTGAAGCAGATAAACAAGAAACAGGTGGTAGTGGAAATTCTGGAGGTGATCCTGACAACTCTGCCAATGCAAATCTTGCAGCTGTTGGTTCGAAATGAGAGCATTGTCAAAAACTCAGATATGAAAGTTGTGCCAAATACTAATGAAGACTACAGTAATCAGCGAGAGAATAACAATCCTATTGATCACGAATTAACTTTAAATCTTTCTGAATGGGCCTTCCTTAATTTAATTTAATTTTGTTCTTAAATGAAAAGGTACGGAATCATTTTCCCGAATAATAATATACGTTACTTTGGGAACGAGCATCATGCAAATGAGGGCAGGGAATAACACTTCTCAGCGACTATTGTGTTGATGCGCCGAATAGTAGTTCAAGAACTACATTCTGATCTATATGTCAAAGGAAGAAGGAAACTAATATAAACATTCTCCAATCATAAATGTTTTAAAAAATAGACACAATTGACGTTTTATCTCTTACCGTTTTGTCGAACTGTGTTAACAAGTCGTTAGTTACAAAACGCTTAAACAAAATAATGCCTGTTTCAAGAAGAGCATGCATTCTTAAAAGTATACGCAGACAAACATATGCGTAAAGATAGCTGGCTTATTTTCGCTGTATTGCTTTTGGTCATTGGTTTGAATCCCTCCAGAAGCAACCCTATTCGATTTTAGTTTTATTTTGTCGTGATTCTGTTTTCATATAATTATTATACAATGTACATTTTACAAAAATAAATACACATTGTGTACATTTTACAAAAATTAATACACATTTCAAAAGTTACCATTCTGTTAATCACGTAAAGTAATAATTTTAACATAGTTTAAGCAATCAAGGAAAATAGAATGTTTTATGTTTTTGGTATATTGTGTTGTAGTTTGTAAAATGTCTGGATTTAATATAATAATTGTGTTTGGTAGTAGCGTTGAAAATGTATATCATATCATTTCATGTTTACTATTTTTACTAAATTATTTTAACATTTTGTTATGTTATTTTACTCATAGAAAAATTTATTCAATCAATGCATTGTGCATGTTTAATTTTAATGTTACCATATTCAAAGAAAGAAAGTTATCTTAAAGAGGGTTAAAGCATAATAAAATTGTGTTTTAGCCAACGTATCATTATACATTTGCGATGGAATAAAATATTTTAAATCATTATACATTTTTTAATTAGTTCGTTTATCTTATGGAAAATACATTAAGAATCTATGTGTGCCAGTTATTTCTTTTGAACTACATACACTTTTGTATGACCCACGATATTTGTGATCTATTATATTATATTTAAATTGACCTGTTTAAAATTGCGCTGTAAATTAAAAGCAACAACAAACATTTCAAATGCAGATCAAACTTCAAACAGACTTCTACTTTGATTTTTGCAATTTGAAATCTCACCCGTTAAAAGTTATAATATGAAAAATGAAACGATGTGCCTTAAAAAACCTAAACTTCAAAAAGGCTAAGATGTGCCGTTCCGACATCTACGCAATAGGATTCGCATGAGTTGTATTATCATATAAAACAGAGATACATTGCATTAGACTTTAGATGAAGTGCTAATGTGAATATAGTTTTAAATGGCTTTGCCCGCTTTTTGATGATTGTTAAGCAAGACCTGTCAAAAGTTCGGCCCGTGCCCCATGTGCCCTATAATGAAGAACGGCAAAACGCATTTTGAAATGTTTTTGATGGTCTACCAGATGGAGTTGGTGGTTTCTTGTTCCCGGTACTAGTTGTATCACATATTTCACTCGGGTAGTATCCGCCGTTTAATGCATATGGCTAAAAAAATCTGATACCCATTACGATTAATTTCTAACCTCGTTTAATAACTGCTTGGATGCTGATTAGTTATTCAGACGCCACCTATTGCTCTTAGTGTTCTAATTTAAGGCTATCTTCGTCGCCAGTACTTGCTTGTCTTCCTTGGCCATTTCTAACAACTACGGTGCTCCAAGAGCTAACTCTCGGGTTTTTGTTCTTAGCAGAATCACTTCGGCCAAAAAGTGAGGGTAACGACTTACTAAATGTATATGCAATATCAGTCTACTCCTCGATACCCAGTTTTTGTCAAGGTAGCAAAGATAAACAGCTTTGATTATGTGGTCATAAACAATAATTACAGAAGAACTACAAAACAACATTGATGCAAAGCATCAAAGGGAGTCCAATATATGTTTCAATAACACAATACGTTATCCGACTAACCACTTCTCTTGTTGCATTTTACAAGAGCAGCATTGGTACAAAGCATTAATGGGCGTCCAATATATGTTTAAAAAAGGCAATGTGTCATCTGACGAACGACAACACCGGTTTTAAGGTATTTTCCCAAAATTTTCGCAATTTTGGCCCTACTCAACGCTTAGAATTTATTGCTGCGAAATCTTAATATTTTCGCAATAATAATTGCAATGAGCAAGGCATTCAATAAATTAATCTGATGACACCAAAATAAGTGGTCGTTAGTATTAAAAATTGATCGACATTCCTACCGGTTATGTTTCTTCACAAACCACCTCGCTCCAGTTGAGCTATTGTATTATTATCTACGTGGAGGGAAGTATATTTACATGCACATCTTAACCCACAGGTACAGGTAAAGTCAATATCAGTCAAATATGTTTGGGGCTATTGTGACTAGCTTTCACAAAGGCATTTATTGACCTTGTTAAAAACATCCCCATCTTATATGCCGAGAAATTACTTTGTAAATATTAACCGTTTATTGAGTTGCTTCAGATAAACTGTATATTGTCTATCAGCAAATAGGGTGTATGATACACATTTATGGTAAAGCAAACATAAAACATTATCTTAAACAAAAATGATACTTCATTAATACAATCTTAACCACATCATTATATTCAGTTTAAGTATGAATCATCATATCAAATTGTATCAATATGCTTTAAACAACTCTTCCGTGCTTATCCGATTATCACGGGTGATTTAAATCTTGTTTAGTAGTAAAATAACATATTCCATTGGATAAAAACGGCTTTATCATAAGACACATAATGTGCAGAAGTTAAACAATCTATTCCATTGGATAACAGTGGCTTTATCATAACACACATAATGTGCAAGTGAATTGTCATGACATGATTTTACACTTTGCTGCACTCGATGATTCAACTTGCCAACTATACGAGGAGATCGAAGTACCTTCGACAAACACACCTTGTCATCGTGACGAAAACTCTTGCTCAATGGAGATAGAAATGATGACACGACCATGTACTCATGGAGCTTGTATATATCCTTGGGAAATAAAGGATTAGTGAGAAGCTCTGGAACAAGGATGGTCCAGCCTACATTACCTATGTGAACGCAGGTGAACCACATGCAGTTTACATCCAGCCAAATACGACTATGTGCATGCCGAGATCTACCAATTTTGACGCAAATAGCTAAAGTGAGGGTTTGCTTCAGAACGTAAGGATGTGGGTTTTTTTTTGTAAGTCTTAAGTGGAATTTGTCGACTTTAATAAAATTTGAAACCACAGAAATTGTGTATTGTTTTTCGAATTCTTCTCTTACCTCATTGATGATATTTCCTGTTCTATAAAACATTATTTCTGCAAAATCTTTCGACAATCTATAACTCAATAAAATTTGAAACCATTTATTTTTTGTTAAAAAAGTGACACTTTCAGATGTATTGTTTGTTAATCTCCATTTTGAATTATACGCATATTGACACCGACTATAATACTGATCCTGATGAGTATGTACTGCATTAACGTCTTTTTGATATCCATGTACTGATATTGTCATAGCGTGAACTTCTCACGTGTCGCCGGGGATTACCATAGATAAAAGAGAGAAGTAGGTAGATGTCTTGAGAGTCTTTTTTTCGAAATGGGGCAGCAAATGGATACCGTTCAGTAAGTAATTCATTAACTGTATGCACTTCATCAATTAATCGTAATTTACATGCATTAATAATGAATATTTTGTATATGATTAACAGCGAAAACGAAAGTAAAATACAGACTATATATGTATGCACTTGATTCATAACATAAACAATATTTTATATTCTTTCATTTAATTGCACTCTTTTAATAGGAATATACTTACATAATAAAAAGGAGTGATCTTTTTCAAATAAGGCTATACTTAACCATGGCAGCTTCAATGCATTGTAAACAGGAATGTGGCCTTATCTGGCTTTTTACTGTGATTACAGTAGGCGGATAAAGGGTTGGGGGAAGGAAGAGGGATTGGGGTGGCTCACACAGCCGAAATCTGCAGTGGTATAAGGAAATGGGTGGAGATACGAGTGTTAATGACCGAGGACATTACAATAAGCCCATGTAAATCAAGTGTGACTAATTGTTTTATGACCTCTTCCCCTGTGATATCTACTAATAAATTGATCAAGTGTGTTATCTTGTAGGAGGAGGTGTGGCTAAAGAAGGTTATTTTCAATGCCTTTAAAGCATACTCCTAAATCACTGAGTGTTACAAACCAATGAAAATGACTTTTTCGGCGTAGCTGTCTAACCTCACTTTTGACCTACTTACAAATGCTGACTCAAGGCTAGCCTGAATGAATATCAGAGCGATTCCCATTGGTAGAAATTCCTAATAGCATCATATACCGTAGTGTTTCTAATAAACGTCCTCGGGGTGGCGATATATAGTTATTTATACAGGTATTTAAGTCATAAACAAGTCTATATCAATGAGTGACATTAATGAATAGTCTCCCCTGAATAACCCCTAAATGCAAGTAGGTCCTTTCATTTGTTTTACTCGGTTTTTATGCTTGTTCTTTTTGGAGTGTATGTTGACTTCTTTGACTTTCAAGTTAACCATCATCAACAAACACTTCCATTTTCTTTTTTAAATAACAAATCTCTATAAGTATTTAAATGGATTTTAAGCTTATATTTGTGCAAAAGAAATTTCACCGTTTGTAACTGCAAAATCTACAAAAGAACGGGCGATAAAGTTCAAGAATTCCGACTATAAAGGACCTACCTACTCTTTGGAATACCTCGGATATTAACAAACAAGGGAGATACTTTCCAGTTTACCAATGTACCCCATTTCCTACAGTATTATTGTATATAGTGTATAAAATGTCACTTGATCCTACATTTGTTTAAACATCATCTCTGTCAAATGCCGCAAAGCAGACCGTTCACTTCCGGCACGATCTAACTACTTTGTAACTTTAAGTGCCTATTACGTGAGAATTATGAGGCGCAGATGGAGCAAGCGACTAGTTTAAAAATGTACTGTACACCATTTTCATGCCATTCTTCTCACGAATTTATATTCAATAGAAACATAAACACGATAAAAATGTGTAAGTTAATGCTTCACAAACGCCGCATAGCCTTTTAAAAGAAATTTCTTTTTTTTTCTTTTTTTTTTAATCCGACGCCGTTTGTCTTTTTAAAGACATTTCTTGTTTAGAGTTCACCCCCTCCACCCAAACAATTGTGACAAAAATTACGCTTAAAATGGTTAAGAGGCAGTAATTGTAATTTTTATCATTGTAATTAATTGTGATACGACCAATATATATGTCATATAACAAAGCTTGTATCCTCATACATACATCATATATGTGTCTTTTGTCTCTGTCTTTTAAGTTTGTTCACCATGCCAATATCTAGGAAGGTAATCCAACTGAATTAAAACGAAAAAAGGAACATTTGACATTAAAATAAAAAGGAAGAACGCCCCATCAGCGAACTCGACTGTATCAGTAGGAATGCTGAGATTTTTAAAACTGCTTACGAATAGGTAAATAAGAAACGGTCCTATCAAAATTTACACAGATATTTAAATTTTATCTACCAGTAGACAAAGGCAAGCAGAACGGAATCCTGAAGCGACTGCTGGCTCAGAGGATAATCAGCATCAAGATGGTGACGATAATGACCAGTATGTATTTTTCTGGGAGGAACAGGACATCTTCAGTCAGTGGCATAGAAGTATTTTTGAGTTGGACGACCTGTACTTTATCTGTGTAGAACAATATGTGATATACATGAAAGCAGGTAAGTTAACCGATAGTATGTGAAAAAAAACACAAACGTTTGGATGATGTATACTTTTGCAATTGAGTGCCCATAATAGGTATTATAATTCTAATAATTTTCTTTGATGTGCTAGGTGTATTTTAGATA
Source organism: Sinonovacula constricta (assembly GCA_007844125.1). NCBI lineage: Eukaryota > Metazoa > Mollusca > Bivalvia > Cardiida > Solecurtidae > Sinonovacula > Sinonovacula constricta. The sequence continues at coordinate 65,905,751 of CM017557.1, forward strand.
GTTTCCATTCCATTTTATTGTTTATGTTTCTTTGGTGGGTTTGTTCTGAATAAGTACATGTAGTTACATAAACAAGCTGCAAATTATTGAATTCTTTTCCGTTTGACGGGGGGCTTTCAAGTTTCAAGTTAGAAGGATTCCACATTAGGACAACATTAAATGAATGGCATTTTAAATTTGAATGTACTGATGTCGCAAGGTTTGCTCTGATCTTGTGTTATGTCTTGTCCTGCTTAAACTGTAACTCTTAATTTAAAATGTCATGTGTAAACCTTGTCTTGTGTATCTTTGTCAAATTTATGTTACAATACTATTTTCACACTATCCACCTTTTGTAATAAGAATTTGTAGGTATTGTTGATTTTTAGTGTGGTTGGCCTTTGCTGAGTGCGCCTAGTTCCAGGGCAAGTGTACATTTCATTGCTTTTGTCGAGTTTTATTTTGGACTTTGTTTAGGTGGTCAAAATTACTTTCTACTGAAGAAGTCCAAGGTGCCCAAGTTGATTCTTTAATTGTTTATTTGTTTGTGACAAAAGAGTTGTTGATGTGTCAAAGATATTTATGACGTTGATGACATTGATGCTAATGACGACATGATATGATGATGATGATTATAATTATAGTAATAACAATGAGGACGAGGCCGACGACGATTCTGAGGATATAATAATAATAATAATAATAATAATAATAATAATAATAATAATAATAATAAATAATGACAATAATAATAATAATAATGATAATAATAATAATAATAATATAAATAATGTTGTTGTTGATGATGATGGTGATAATGATGATGATGATGATGATAATGAAGATGATGATGATGGTGGTGGTGATGATGATGATAATGATAATGATGATGATGGTGGTGGTGGTGATGATGATGATGATAATGAAGAAGATGAAGATGATGATGATGATGATAATGATGATGATGATGATGATGATGATGATGATGATAGTGGTGGTGGTGATGATGATGATGATGATGATGATGATGAGGATGATGATGATGATGTTTTTCTAGATGCATTTGGCAATAGTGAGATGAAGCGGTTAGTGATGGAGGCCGATCACCCTAGACGAATGAAGGCTCTTGACCGACAGTTGACAGGAAGAGGGCACAATGAATGGGACACGATCCATCAGGAAATAGTCAGAATTGGAAATATGGCAAAGGTAGATCAAACACAATAATAGCAGGAGACGACATTACCATCTGAATCGAAGAAGTTTAACGGTGGTTTATGGACAGTTGGTTTACTTTACATTTTTACTTTTTGCATAATACGTAAAAACAATTTTACTGTGCATGTCTGTGGTTTAATGTTCCTTAACATTAAAACCCTAATTGACATACACAAAGTCTCCTACAATATATACACCAAATCCGTTCCGCAATAAGTGTGAGCGCAGTATTCCCTATCAACTATTTATCACATGATTCCCTTGGTTTTCTATTTAATACACCCACTACATATATATTACACTAGTGTAATACAGCTTTTTGAATGATGACGTCATCGACGTTTTCATAATTCAGATCATTTCATATCACTATTTTACAAAGTTTTGTCGTAAAAATTTCGTACCTTCGTATACTGTAGATTTAAACCATGTCATAAAAAGCCTTGTCTAATTCGCTTAAGATTTTAATATTTGTTTAATGTTTGTAAGTTGTCTTAATTACACACAGAAATTATTTCATCTAAACAACATTTTATTCGTTTATAGTTTAGCCAAAATAGTGACATAAAGGAAGCCTTGTTTAGTACATATCCCAAGATACTTGTTCAAGCAAGTCCTCATGACACTATTTGGGGTATTGGCTTAAAGAAGACAGATCCTCGCGCACATGATCAGTCAACATGGCAGGGACAAAACTTGTTGGGATACCTCTTAACTGAGGTCAGAGATGAACTGATGTGCAGAGAAGGACTCATATCCGAAGAACAAAGAATGGTACTTTTTAAACATTCACCCATCGTTGTTTTTGAAGGGCTTATACCAGAGATAAGGAGAATGTTATCTTCTTTTTTTCACTATTACATACATCGTGTTGTTTAAACATAGTGCCAACATCCTTCAGATGATTCAACTGCAGTGGCATAGAAGCCACATCAAAAGAATAAATTTGATATATCACTCAGTAGTATGAACCTAAATGGTCGATAACTATACCTGAAAACACATTGGGTATAATCTTCCTCTTTATAATTAAACTCAAAATGTTGTCAATATTAACACCAGTTTAATTATAAAACAAACTGAATATTAACAGTGGTCAAGGCATATATTATTCATAATACATTTATGATACATTATATGTTCTTCGTCAAAAACTTTGAAACTATTAGTAATTGGAATAAGTCTCAATTAGACCCTTTCATTAGCCCACATTTTAGTTTTGGTGGAATATTAAGTACAACTCACTTGTCACTCACCTCTGGAACTGATTCCTTGTTTCTCTTCAGATTTTCCCCCGAGCACCGACGAATGATCCTGGTGCAGAATCATTTATACAAGAGGAAGGTGTAGCGAGTGATGATTATGATAGTGATCAGGATGACGAAGAAACTGACTCAGATTGTGATCAGGTTGGTGGTAGAATGGACTCAGATTGTGATCAGGTTGGTGGTAGAATGGACTCAGACTGTGATCAGGTTGGTGGTAGAATGGACTCAGATAGTGATCAGGAAGGTGGAAGAATGGACTCAGATAGTGATCAGGTAGGTGGAAGAAGGTATTATTATTTTGATCAGGATGATGAAGAAACGGATTCTGATTGCGATCAGGTTGAGGGAAGAAAGGACTCAGACAGTGATCAGGTTGGTGGAAGAAGGTATTACTATTAGGATTAGGATGGCGAAGAGAACGGATTCTGATAGCGATCTGGTTGAGGGAAGAATGCACTCGGATTGTAATCAGGCTGGTGGACGAACGGACTCAGATAGTGATCAGGTTGGTGAAAGAAACTACTGTTATTGTGATCAGGATTTCGATTGTGATCAGGATGACGAAGAAACGGATATGGAAAATAGCATATAAGACAATTGTCATGAATCATTTCACAATTTCACAAGATAAAATAAAAGAACAATACATTAATTCGTCAGAAGGTGAAAATACTACTGAAACAACTTTTAAAAAAGGAAAGAAAAAAACTGCACATAAAAAGATAATGAGAGTATTGTTTTTTCTTTTTCGGAAAAAAGGCAGCCGGGAGACAAAAATAATGATCCGTAATTAAACAGGGGCGGATAGGGGTTGTGGCCATTTTCCATATATTGCTTAAAAGGAAAACCTTGAAAATCATCTTGTCAAAAACTACAAGAGTAACAACCTTGATAGTTGGTGGACATGTTCCTTGAATGGCCCTTTATCAAGATTGTTCAATGAGTTTTGATATGTCAATACTTATGGCCGCCTGGTGCCTGGCCATTTTCCAAATATGAACCTATAGTAACAAATTGAAACTGATTGTCCAAATGCTGCCTTCATACTTGGAATGAAAAAGGCATTTGACCCCATTTGAAAATTCTACTTTTTAAGTTTAATTTTTTATGAATTTCCCGGACCTACATTGCAATGGTTCCAATCTTATTTGGATGACAAAAAAATGGTTAACATTACAATAACACCGCCCAGTATCATTACAATAACTACCGCCACGTTAATTGGTGTGCTACAAGGGTCTAGTTTACGTCCGGTTTTATTTTGGACCTATAAACGACCTACTACATAACTACTACATGCCATCAAATACTTTTATATAGATTTGTATGCTGATTAGTCCACGCTGTATACTTATGGTATGTACGTACATGAAATAGAAAATAATCTGAAGTGTGATATAACAGCATTCACAGATGGTTAACTGACAATAACACAGCAAGTAGTAAAAGGAATATATTTTCTGACATGATAAGTATCACGATAACCAAACCCGCATACAGAACAGTCAATGGGCATAAGGTACTAGGTATCTATGTAGATGAAACATTGAGCTGGAGTTACAAATTGCATCTGTAATAAAACAAAACAATTCATAACTCTACCTTTTTTTCTAGAAAAGCAAACAATCTTACCATCGAATCAAGAAATCTCTTTTACCATGCTTGCATCTCACCAATAACATTTTTTTATAAAATATTTGGTGAAGAAGCAGCCTAGCAGTCTGTCGGAAATTTTTTTAACTACAAAAAGGGCATACAAAATTTGGTTCAGATATAAAAAATCCACCAAAGTTATACACATAGTTAATTATTTCGATGGCTTTAAAAATAATATATATGAAATCGGATGTAATAAACTAATATATAAGACAAGTCCAGATTATCTTTGCAATACCTTTCATTAAGTAGATTGCGTTGTGATACAGTTAAGATCACAAAAAGTGAATCATTGTAACGTCCAGATACGAAGATATTAAACACTCAAATTCAGTGGAGTTATTTAATGGAATAAATCGCCGTTATGTAGTAGAAAAAAACCTTTAATGCAATTTTAAGAAAATGCTATACATTCATCTGCTGGCTCAATATGAGAGCTGATATACATAATTTCTGTTTAAACTCTGGCAAGGAGTTAAGAATAGACATTAAATGTTTATAAATATTAATATTACAGTCACAGTTATAACAATAAAGACTGAAAATATGCACTACGAGAGTCAGTATTATGTATTAATTGGAGACTGTCGTATTATAAACATTACTGTCTTAATTATGACGACGTTTGTCTGTAAATGTACTTGATTTTTTTCTTCAGTTTTATTGTTTGTCATTCATTTTAGAAATGTTCTATTGATAATCCCCCTCCTCGTCATCTTCATTCATGCTTTCACGTACATTTAAATTACAATCATGTTTGTTGAATAATAATATGCATTCGCATTGTTGTCGAAGGTATCTGTTAGTGAAGATGTATATGTATTTGTGTATGTATATGACTTATGAGTAACCTTCATTCAATAACAATAATAATCATAATATTATTGTTGTTGTTGTTGTTATGCTATGTCGAGAGGATAAGAACATGATGAAAACTGTTACGGTTTCTTGCTTTATTAGAATTAACTTTTTTATTTTGTTGACAAAATTACATAATTGTTGTTGTTACTATCAATAGTTCAAAAAAGAGAAAAGCCAGCAACAGTATTTACAGCACAAAATATTTACTCAAACTAACAAGTTACAAATTATTACTATATATACATTCAAGACAAAAACAAAACAAAAATAACAATAAATCACTTCTAAAAATAAAGTCCAAGTTAATACAATTTTAAATCAAACTTGTTCACTTACGCTATCGATGTCTAAATTTCTTTTAAAATTCACAATATTGCACAATAATGTCAGAAGATGACTGAAATGACCACTATACATCAATAATACACCAGCTGTTAGTTCTGTTATTTTAAAACGCTTTAAGATCTAAACAGGTCTTACTCCCGCCTCACGTAAACCAGAATTCAACACCATTCAAAATACTTAAGAATATTCTTGAATGTAATAATTGCATCAACCTTTCAAACGTTCCTAGAATTTACTAAAGCGCCTACAAATCAATACCACGTGACACAGAACATTCTGTCAATGATGATGATGACAATGATGATGATGATAATGATGATGATGAGGATGATGATGATGGTGATGATGATGGTGGTGGTGATGACCAGGAGGAGAAGGAGGATGATAACATACTTTTCTTTTTCGTAATGTGTTGATTGGCCAACAGGCTTATATATAGCACAACACTGACTTTGATTGGTGGGGGGGGGGGGGGGGGGGGGGGGTAGCAATTATTCAGTATGGTTTTAATATCCCTGAGAGCGACCTGCAACACGTACATAAAATCACATGTATATCATGCCTATAGCCCAGACAAAGAAATCTCGCAATCTGATTAGAGGATAAAGGAAAGCGTTATATAAGTTGGTTATACAACTCTTGAAGTGGTATATTAGATCGTTACGCTCGAGAATATATCCCATTTATAGGTGCAACTTGATTATTTGACCATACAAAACCTGATTTTATTGTTCAGTTTAATAGACGAATACAGCACAATTTTAGTCCAGTATGTAGACATTTATCCTTGTAATAATATTTGCCGGTTGAATCCCATGCCAAAATAATTTTAATTTTGTTTAAAACTTAAGTAAATGAATCATTATTCTGTACTGTATATCTAAAACACCTTCCTTGGCTTGATATCTATAATTAGCAATAGTATTAGCAATCACCAATGGCTGTCTTTAAATTGTTATGTGATATTATGACTCCTAAACATATGTTCATTATTTTCATTTTATTCGAAAATCTTTTACGTTTAACTTAAAAAATCCGAATATCCTATTAACCAAGTTTGCATTGTTCCATTAAATAGAAGTTACAAAAGTATTGCCCTTTGAAAGGTCCGGAGAGTACTTATACCATTTAAATCTGTAAGTCCTAGTACCTGTATCCATTAAACGAAGGTACTGTTTAAATTTGTTTTTTTTATTTATAGTATTACTCCTAATTTTCGAAATGAAAGTAATGCTTTAGTTATCTCCCTTGTGGAGGTATTTTTATTGACTTTATGAAATTAAAAATAATTGAAATATAATATAATGAAATATAATTGAATTTTATAGTGCTTATTTATTTAAAAAGTACCCAAGCTTTTTAATAAATTCCTATCATAATCAATAGGATTCCATTTTATGCCCCTGATTTAGTCTTAAATGTTTTCCAAATGTTTACGAAATGGAAAAATCTTACGTTTTCTGCAGTAACTATATACCAAATATCTACCCTCAAGGGAGGTAAGAATGTAGTTTTTAATAAGTAAAAGCGCATTCATTTTCATACGAAAAGGGAATCTGAGTTCTATGAAATGGCACACTATCATGATAATTCACATGCCTTACACATCAGGAGCAGTGAATAAGATGCGCAAATTCACTTCAGTTCAAATGAACGGATGAGCACAGGTACTGGTAAACAGTGGTGATCACTGGGGTCATTGTTGCTTATTGACTAATATTGATCCTGGTTATGGGAGCTGGCCCACAGGCTGGCTGAGGACTCCTTGCCCAACTAGAAAGAGCTGGTTGCTGTGTCCGAAGCAGGTCATCCAAACCCTCATCGTCCAAGAACGAACTTTTCGGAAGGTCATTGTTAGAAGGTTATCTTCCAGAATTCCACATCAGCGCGATCCTTTTACTCAGAATGGTCATGTCCGCTTCCGTTACAACATTGGGTTGTCAGCCTTACGTTGCACTTTGGAGTAGTCTATAGACACTGTCATTTTCTTCTCTGCACTGAAGCCGTCGGTAGTTTTTGATATGAGTCACTAATGTCTATTTGACTTGGCAGAAAAAGGAACACAATGACAGTGGTAAATCAATCAATCGAGAGGCAGACACTGCTTCAGATTTGGACCTATCTTTCTGTCCTGTCGGAAGATGTTCTCGCATCGGTTGCAATCGTATGATCACCATTGTGTCCTGAACTGGTAGAACATTCTACTGTTTTTTCTCGTTTCACGTAAAAAATAAAACAAGACCTCCACCAGGGCAAAGATAGGCGTGCGTCATAAAGCTCTTTATTTCTGTTGACATTTGATTTTAGGAAACTTTGTGATAGTTTTCGGGCACAAAGTATCTTTTCATAAAGCTATTTCAGATAAGGCACAGTGAGATGATACTTCTTTATGTTAACCTTCCATATTTTGGTTTGGAACATGTTACAAAGACTTAAAGACGGAACGTTAAAAGGCTGTTCCTTGGTTCCTGTGTATTACGAGAATAAACCCACAACCTTCTGATAATGAACAGCAGTTTAGTTTTGATACTGCTATTACTTCTACGTATTAACGTGGTCTGCAAACTTTGTTCAACGAGGAGTGGCTGGAAATGGTCTATCAATAGCAAAAAGATCCCATTCCACTTCAGCAGGTACATGTATTGTTCCTACTGGGGCTTTTAATGAAATTGGGTTTTAATTGGCTGCACAAACGTCACACCTAAGAACATTGTTCTTAAATGGTTAAACCAATACAAATGGTCTGATACTTAAGTCATCATTGTTTATACTTCCATACGACCGTTCGTGAATCGTGGGGAAGCAAAAGAATTCTTTTAACGTTAGGTGTGGCACAATGGGTTATTATAGTCCCCTAATCTCCTTGAGATCTGTACAAATGTATGTGATATTGCATTCTTTACAAAATCTTAAATGAAGTGTTGATAATAAGAACATGTAGCCACACATTGATTTATTTGTTTTCTGTTTTAAGGTCTGGTCCCTTGTACAACTTTTTCAACCTTTCATGGACCAGGGCTCACTCCAGAACAATATTGCGTTGTTATATTAATCTGTCCCGGCAACACAAAGGAAGACAAGAAGAACGTTGATGCAAAGTACGTATTGTACCAGTAAGAGAAATATGGCAAAATAAAAAGAAACATAAATATTTAGGAAGAAGGTGTGATTGTATATAAGCAAAATACAAACAAAGTGGCTTGTTTATAGATACAATGTGTATTATAATAATCAAAACAAGATCACCATCACATTAATATTCCTTGTTTGACAAATCAAAATCGAAAACAATACAAAAAAAAATCGAAATTAAACATATTTGACTATGATTATCTGGCGACGGTTTTGTATTGTGACAATCACGACAATTTTTATGTGCCATTGGATTTTAAGACAATTTTAGAGTATTGCTTGATGATAAACCGTATTTTTGATTACCGCTTAGATCCTGTTGGTAAACATCCTGGTCACATGATAAATACTAATATTGAGGTCGTTATCACACTACCCAGGTCTGCAAAATTACATATCGACCTCAACATTAGTATTTACTTGTTATATTACATACCCTTTGAATTTGAAGCATTCTAATGGTTTGATAATATGGACTTCAACTAAACATAATTATGATCATTTTTATGTAGTATGTTACCAAACTGACGACTTACTATTAAATAACAACACAGATATAGAACACAAACATAAAACTCACGACAAATGATGTCACTTTTTTGGTTTGTTTTCTTTCAATATTTTCCATCAAGGCTTCCATCAAGATAATTAACACACAGCTCAATAACTCGGCTGAATTAGTATGCCGGTTCGAATATCTATTCATTCAAATTTAACTATGGTTAATTGTGTTTATTTATTATTCTTGAAATGTCTAAATATAGCCTTAAATCAAGAGTGTGATGATTTATGAGTCAATAATCATAAACACAATATATTGGTTTAATGGGATGAATATGTGCAAAAACATACATGTTTTCCTTACTTCTACCGAAACACTTTGACATACCTATACTCAAACAACGAGACATTTATCTTTATCTCTAGCGGATATAGTTAAATTCGTGTTCAGGCTATGTAAAAATGGAGGGCTTTCTGGTGATTTGAGCACGTTCACCTGCGCTTGCCCTGTAGGATGGACTCGGACTACCTGCGAAACCGGTTACTTTGTATTTATATATTGCGAAAACCATTGCAATACAAACACACACACACACACACACACACACACACACACACACACACACACACACACACACACATGTATATAAAGATATGAATTATCATTTTTTAAGGAAATAACAAGTTCTTACTTAGCCGAAAAAGACGATAAAGGCACGTTGTGGGTAGTTTTTTCCCTAAAAAATTTACTTTAAGGTTTTTCTTTTTTTTTCTTTGACAGTTATTTAAAAAAAATAACAATCATAATTTTCATAACCTTGCTGGAAACTATTTAACATGCTTTATGGACATTTATGGAGAAATGTGATACACTTATATAGAATAAACAAAAGAGTTTACAATTATATTGGCGATATTACCAAGAGCATGCATACAACTTTTGCTGTTTTGTATACACGATTGCAGATGTATATTTCACATATACGAATAGATAAATGGAATACTTACTATCACTATATGTTGCTTTTTATATTTTAACTGTCGTGGATATGAGACTATATTGTTATTTTACAGATACATCCTGGTGTTCACGAAACACTTTTTTACTTAATATTGCTAATGCCCTCATGCTCAACCGTTCTAATCTCTGTTTCCAGATATTAACGAATGTTTCCAAAACCAGTTTCCACCTTAATATCTTTGTTTAAATCATCCGGGTGACTTCTGTTGCAATTAATGACACCAGAAGAGAGATCTACTCGATCCATCGTTGTATGTAAATGGCAAGACGTTTACAAAAGATTTCAATGGCGACCTTTGTAAATAAAGGGGGTATATGGATAATGAATGCATTGGAATCAATGTTTTTAAGACAGTTGTCGCCTTGGAATGGCCAGTCAGAAAGACGGACCGAGTTTACAGTGCTCTTACCTCGCACTTCCTGGGGGGAGGGTTTCTCAAATGCTAGCAATGAAAAGAAAAGGGGATCTATTTAAATATAGAATGTTCAAACCTTTCTTAGATTAGTAAGACATCATAAAAAGAAAGTAGATAAGTTTAAACGGTAGTAGCTTCATGTTCATGTGTATATAGAATATTGAGGAATCGAAGCCCATTGTCTATGAAAAGAAAATACACGTTAAGATCGTTTAAGGATGAAGTTAATGGCAACATGGATTACATGTATGAGGAGATTATGTACGACCGCCACATTGCACAGGTTGCATGGTTGTATTCACGAATAAGGAAATATGAACCGGCAGAGTCATTTCGTTCGAGCAAAGTAGCTTGTTGTTTGCCGTTGTTAATTGCAAAGAGTTCGAGCAAAGTAGCTTGTTGTTTGCCGTTGTTAATTGCAAAGAGTAACTGTCCGATTCTCATTTACACAACAACACCGGCCGCAATAGCTCAGATTGTAGAGCGTCGGCTTGCGGATCGGGAGGTCGTTGGTTCGAACCCCGGCCGGGTCATACCAAAGACTTTAAAGTTGGTAGTAGTGGCTTCCCTCCTAACGCTCGGGGCTACGGGGACAGCATTACGCCTGACTCGTCGGTGTCAGTATAATTGACCGGCCGGGTTCAGTCCCTGGGCACCTCATAAGTGCCCCTGTGCTGTAATGATAGAAATGTCGCTGCGCAGTATCGGCAAAAATGCCGGCTAATCCCAATCCCAATCCCTCATTTTCACAACAATATCCAGATAGACACTTGCTTAGATGATCGCACTCATTGACATCTGCAAATAGCGATTATACATTGTTTATTACAAGTAATGGTGAAACTGTAATATATTTTTCTTGGAAAACTTCTCGATCCCATAAAGCTTTTACAAAAGATTATAATATATATATAAGATCAATTACAATAGCCAAAGCAATAATGATTGTGCTTATCACCCATATGATTCTTAAAAAGCAAAGCAAATTTGATTAAGAAGCAAACTGATATAAACCAAATGTTAATTCACGACTCGCCAAAACAACATGCGTTCACATTCTGAAACGTACTGTTTCGATGCATACATAAATGGATAAGGTTTCCGTTTCCAGTTCTGCCCTTATAACCTTGCACGGAATAGGCTGTCGTTAACTGTCAATAAAGCAAGTTTTAAGAAAGAGATGACTATATATGGAATGGGCGGTCGTTCGTTAACTGTCAATAAAGCAAGTTTTAAGAAGGAGATGACTTTATATGGAATGGGCGGTAGTTCGTAAACTGTCAATAAAGCAATTAACAAGAAAGATATAACTTACTATAAATGGATGGGCGGTCGTTAGTAAACTGTCAATACAGCAAGTTTCAAGAAAGAGCTTACTATAAATGGATGGGCGGTCGTTCGTAAACTGTCAATACAGCAAGTTTCAAGAAAGAGCTTACTATAAATGGAATGGGTGGTCGTTAGTAAACTGTCAATACATCGGGTTACTAGAAAGAGATAACTACAAATGGAACGGACAGACGTTGGTAAACTGGCAATAAATCGATTTACTAGAAAAGGGATAACTATAAATGGAATGGACGGACGTTCGTTAACCGTAGATTACCTTCTTCGGAATATTAGTAGATATTCCGCAATTTCGTAATGAAAGAAATGTTTTAGATATCTCCCATATGAGAAGTTATTTTCGTGCACTTTATGTAAGAAATTATAAACTTATTTTTAAAATTTGTTTCTTTAAAAAAGCGCCCCGCCTTTGACATAAATTGTTCTCTCAATCAATAAGAGTCCATTTTATGCGCATGCTTCCGTATTAAGTGTTTTTCAAAAGTTTAAAACGTGGAAAATCTTCTCTTTTTTCAGTATCTACATATCAAATACCTAGCCACATAGGAAGGTACGCATTTAGTATTTATTAGTTAGAGTAAAGTCCCTTTGCATAGGAAAAGAGGGAATAGAGAAACTATGCTTGGTTGGTTGTATCACCACACGATCACAACATGACTACAGTATTGTACTACTGCACAGCTGACTTAATTATTTAAAGTATAACATATATTGTTGACACAAATTAAAAAAAAACTTTCTTCGCAGCCTTTCCTACAGTGAACAATGTTTTGCATTTATTTGAGTAATGTTAAATAATTTGTTTATATTTGTGTGCGCACTAAAATGTTATACGAAAAATTTCTAACGAAAATATTTTAAGAAGGGGTAAACAGGGCGTTATATATATAAGTTAAGACAACAGAGGCCGCACCTTATGAATGACCGTTGTCTATTACTTTGTCAGTGGTGTCAAATTAAAGAAGAAAGATCCTTAAAAAAGAAACGCGGTGTTGGTGATGCATTTACTTACAATTTGTATCGTGCTTATGTAAAGGAAAAAATCGAAATGAAAGAGACAGCAACAACGCATTTTTACACCAGTCTCTTGTTGCATTCGCGCCTTGCGTAATATACACCTTAAGCATGTAGCAATTAGACAGTGCGTTGGCATATGACAGAGATTAAGTTTAAACTAATATAGGATCAAGTGACTATACTGTGCGAAATTGATAAAGACTTGTTTATGGATTTAATAACCGCATTCCACGCGGAAGTTTTAAAGAAACACTGCGCTATTTAATGCTTTTGTGAATTTCTACCAATGATAGTCGCCTTGATAATCATTCGGTCTTACCTTGCGTCAACATTTGTAAGTAGGTCAAAAGTGAGGTTACACAGCTACGCCGAATATAAATCATGGGTGATTAAGAATTGTAAATAAAATCCTACAGGTGTACAACGAAAAGAAACCCACATATATATAAAGCATAATATTTTATCTGCGCGAAATAGATATTTTACCTTAGGTGCGATGCGCGTACATCGATACTGTGTCTCTCTCTATAGGATGCTAATTAACCGCCAGCAAAGTACTTTCTATGTTGTGTATTGTTTTACGTTTTTTATATTATCAAAAAACATTTCAGAAACAGCTTAATTCGGTTAATTAAGTTTATTAAAATATCATTTCCTATAATTTTGAACATTTTGCTCATTTCTAAAGCACAATACTGCTTGTACACAATTTCATATTAATCCCAGTTCTCCCGCACAACGTTGCCCCTCCCCCTCATTTTGTCTCGGGTACGCAGCTCTCGGTATTCGGGAGACGCTTATTTTGAACTCATCTATTGGCCGATCTACGATTCGCCCTGGCAAGAACATTTCTTCTTGATCTGACCAATCAAAGATGGCCAGCCATTGGCACATGTTTTCTTGACAATTTATTATTTCTGTGACAAAGAGTAATGTGCGTAGGTCCTGAATGTTGGTTGTTCTTCTGTGGTTCAAAGCCATGGTTCGATGAAAAACACATCATACTGAAGAAACAAGCATATCCGCCTTTGTCTCATGACATACGAGCAAACTTAAAGTCGCCATTCTGTTGGTTTATAATCTTAACTCAAAAGTACACTGCAGCATCGACTAGTAGTATGTTTAAATGACATTGACAGTTCATCTTTTGTCGAAGTTGACTTTTGACCTGGCTAAGCTGCTTCTATCGGTCGGTCAATTTCACCAAGAACATGTGTATATATTAGTTTACATTAAGAATAGTTTTGTTTAAGACTATGATTAACTTTGCAATAAGTCTCTAGATCGTGGTTATTTAACACAGGACATTTATTCGCAAACCACTTATGCGACAAGAGAAATTGCAATATAGATCGGGTAGTAGTATTATGCGACATTGTCTTATAATTAAACAAAGTAAGATAATGTTTTATAACACTATTATACCCTTACTACTTCCTACTCTAAGAAGAAAGACAAAAATCAAACTCATGCAAATGTTCTTTAAATTAAATTTATAATTGGAATTTGGAAACGAAATCTCTGGCAACCGACTGTTAGGCATACATATCACATATAAATCACAATCTTATTCACAAACTACTTTCTCAATAATTATTTAATAATATCACAAATTCATACAAACATGTAATTTAGTAAGCCTGCATTCAAATCACTTCGCAAATCATTGTTTAAGCATCATCATTGTGAATATGCATGATAAAACAAGGAGCGTCAACCAATCCTACTGTTACAAAAAGGATTAATTTTCACCTAATTATATTTATTCACATGTAACAACTACTGCGCCTCCTTGCGTCCGCTTAATGGGAATAATTTCATTTCATTTAAATACAGAAATTTAAATTTGAGAACAGAAGATTGAATGAGCAGTGAAAAAAAAATACTTAAAAAGGGGCAAAAATATCTTTATAACAAATCATTATTGTATTGTGATTTTGCCTGTAAAATGAAAATGGCGTTTAAGTCCAAGATATTTTTTGCAAAAGAAATACAGTTGCTTATAGTTAGTACTTTTCTGATGCATTATGCGTCGCCGGAGGGCTTTTCACACTTTATAATGTATAAGCATCAAGAAAAGAAAATGAAAGTACGTTTATATACTTGAAAATAAAAAAAAGTAAATAGATACAGTACGTTCATCTAACTGGAAGTATGACAGTTAATGTAGGTTTATCATTGTGAACTTTCTAAATAATGTTTTTCTAGTTTAATCTTTTAAGTTAAACTGTTCCTGTTTATTTCAATAAATATAAAAAAAAATCTTAAACATACACAGTTCATTTTTAACGTGAGAAAACCTAATATATGTAAACAAATCTTGGGTAAGAAGCGACAATGCCTTTTTCCGACTGACCGTTCCAAAGCGATAACTCTTGACTTTGCTCTTTTTTTGTTCAATGACTCATAACAGATATGTTCTTACTTTTACAACTGGCTGACATTTTAAAACCTTTGTTCCGTGCCTTTTCAAATATGGTTATCTGTTACAATGCCCATAAGACTTTGTCATATTTTCTGACAAAAGATAGTCGTACAAGGGTACAATTTGAGATAAGTTTACGATCATATATCTCCTGCGGTACAATAGGATGGTTGGGAATTACGATTGGTGGATTCACCAATTCAAATTTCACGAATGCGTTCACATCTTATCCTACGTGTGTTATACGCAATGAGGTGCTGTCTAAAACAACATAATATAATAAACATCGTCGTCTGGCAACAAATGTGATATTACGAGGGTTGTCCAAAAAATCGTAGACTTTCTTCACAATTAAAATAATTGCAATAAACGGACAAATTTAAACAATGTCATCAAATATAATCATTAACAGGCACAGTGTTAGGACATTACACTAAAACAAGCAACGGAAACAAAATGGCTCTCTTTGCAAACAGCTATTCCTTTATCGTAACACGGCGACATGCGAACGACGTAACGTCGACGTCAAGTAAAAAAAGAACTAACGTATACTTGTCCATTTTTCAAGTAGGCATAAGAGTGGGTACGCGTCTTCGGATCAGTTGTAACAATGTTATAGAGAAACTCTATGCCCTGCTTTTTCACCCTACGAAAAATTTGGATGACACTGAAACGCGTCGCTTAATCTTGACGTTTTAAAATAGGCCGTAGCCATCTTGCATGGACGTGACATGAGCAAAATAAAGCTTTTGTAGACGTAGAGAAATCATTCCTATTACATCTTTCATTATTTATTTACATCTATCAATTTAATAAGGTATTTAGTATTAGTTTTAATTTAGTTTGTGTTTGCATCGAGTTAATAATTGCACGAGAAAGGAATGGTTTCATATCATTTCATACAACCGAATTTGCCAATTTTATTGTACATTCTACTATTCATTAAATAGTTGTGATAAGAATACGGAAGACGTGTTCAGTATGCGGTATTTCGTTTCCATTTAGCAGTTGAATTCAAACAAACCACCGTCGCACCAACGATGTTTATTCCAAACAATTACTTGCAGCTGATGTATTTATTTTCCTGTGATGTAATTATTACACCAACGTAGAATTTTGCGATTTTTTTCTGAAATTCAAACTACAAATATGAGTAAAATTTACTGTAAATTTTAATTATTATTAAGGTCGGGGTTGGTGTAGAGGTGAGTGTGGGTGTGTTGATGATAACGCATTACTTTAGTAAGGAATATTGCTTCATACTTCATATCTTAATTTGTGTATCTGTGTGTGTGTGAAATAGTAGTCCTACAAGAATTCAGCTATAAAATAAATCTTAAGATGGGTAAGCAGAAATGACAGACAAAGTCTACGAATTTCTTGCACAACCCTCGTTTCAGACGTGGCGGATTTTCTACATACAAAATAGTGTGTACCTTACATGCCATATGTGCATGAAGAGTGTCCATAAACGTCTATGAAACAACTGCAAAAAACACACAGCAACATTAACAAGATCCGATTCGTTAAACTATTTAACGCAGATAGCAAAAGTTGACAAAAGTAATAAATTGTTTAAAACTGAGTCGCGCAACTTATAGATAAGAGCATTTAATGCAATTAAATTATGTCTCATCCTGATAGTAAGTCACGCGAGACAGACTGTTGGCAAGGTGGCGCGTTAATATGTTTTCTCTTTTCGGCCAACCTTTATTTGTAGCGCATGATTGCAGTTTTACATTACTTAGGAGACAAAATAAAAAATAAACTACGTCTGTTGATTTTGAAATAACATTTCACGGTAGAATGAAGCAAATTATCTAACAAGATAAAATCACTGAGCGGTGATGAGAAATTGTCAAATTATGTGGTGTGAATTTTAATGTTTACTTTTTTTTGCGTCGAGTCTTACTTAGGGGCGTCCATTTAAACATCGTTCTTTTTCCAATAACTCCTACATTTCATCCTGTTTTGAGGTTTGAAAAATTATTTAATAATTATGAAAATTATATAACTTGTACTTTAAAATGTGTCATTTACACATCTTAAAACGAAGGAGGGACCTCTTAATATTTCCTTTCTTGTTTCTCTGTTGTGAAATTTAATATATGAAGGATTTAAATAAAAGAAAAACATGCTGAATTGTGAATGAACTTTCACCTCCGTGTTGAAGCAAAGTAAAGATATCTGAAACATGACATGTTCAAGCAATCCATACCAGTAGTATATTCTGACAGTTTCTGACTACAGGCATACGTATCTTTCAACCTCACTCTTTATGATTTGTGCAAATGCCACTGCCTTAAGTGATTAAATAGCTTATCCATATTGATGGGGGTGGGAGTGGGGGCGGGGGGTGGTGGTGTTAGAGTTTAACCCATAACTGCAGCTCGAATGAAACTTTGGGATAATCTGTGCCTTACGTTATCATGTTAATAAATAGATCATACAATTGTTGTAGTAAAATTTAGTCAGCTGACTAGCCCTTACTAGAATTTGAACACCCTTGGCATGGCCAAGTACTGTTATACATGTAATTGGTGACTCATCCATTTACCTGCAAACATAACATATTGTTCTATTATCAATGCCGCCTATTGTATAATAAAACTATCATCCTCAAAAGTAAAAACAAAGTTAAAAGTACGCACATGAAACTTCTTCTTGTGTCGTGGCATGTTCATGCCGTAGATGAAATCGTGGTTAGAGTTCTCCATAGGCTTCGGTCCATTGCTCGTTCTCGAAGTCCGATGATACTGTTGAAACCCATTGCTCTACACATCCAGTCTAACATCTTTATCTTTGCCTTCCCCTGGCTTTCCTCCCTTCAGTTTCGTTTTCCAAGATGTGCCGTTCAATGCCCTCGTTTTCACGCAATAGGTGTCTAACAAAGCGGCACTGCCTTTCCTTGATGGTCCGCATCAGCAAGCGATCGACCGGCATTCTTCTTATGACTTCACCATTTGACACTCTCTCTGTCCAAGAAATGCGAAGCATTCGTCGATAGAACCACATCTCAGCTGCCTCCAAACGTTCCCTCATCGCTTTGTTGTTTGTCCAAGACTCACATCCGTATGTCAAAACTGACCAGACGTAACACTTTAGCTGCCTTTTCTAAATTCCAAGACTCAGATTTCGTACACCCAAAACGCTGTTCGTATTCATAAACGTTTTCTTCGCAACAGCTTTTCTGCATTTGATGTCTGATTTTGATCGACCATCTGATGTAATCGTGATTCCCAAGTACGTAAAGCTTTCCTTCTGATGTATCGCGGTTCCATTCACTGATAGATGACAACTAGGAAACACTATTTAATTTAATTTTTCAAGTTGATACAAAGAAACAGTCGGTATAAAGCAGTCTTGAAGTTCGGTGTAGGATTTTCCAAGATAGAATATGTGTGAACAATTAAAATTGAATTTATGTAGTATTATGTAGTATAGTCTTGAAGTTCGGTGTTGAAATTTGCAAGCTAGAAAAGGAGTAAACAATGAAACTATGTAGTATTATATAGCACAATTGATAGGCTAAAACCATTGCTACTGCGATGAAAAACGGAAATGGCACTCGCAACTACAAAAAGGCAATTAGGACAAAATTGAGAATACATCATAAAGTACGCACGAAGATAGTGTTATGCAATGTGGTGTTCACTTATGAGCATTTTAAGGTTTGCTGTAAAAATCATATCTGTATTTTTAAGCCTATTAAAAGCACATCAAAATATTTTGCAGTAGGTCGCTATGTTCCAGTAATTTTTCTCTTTACATGGAATTAGGTAAGTACTAACTCGAGTGGTTTAATGAACAAAGCACTAATGTATACGTAAATTTGGAGGTACTTAACTATTTGTCCACCTTGGCAAAATGTACTTTAGTACAAATTGTCACACAGGTTGGAAGGGAGAAGAGAGGCGTAAAGGTGTGCTATGTACTTTAGTACAAATTGTCACACAGGTTGGAAGGGAGAAGAGAGGCGTATAGGTGTGCTATGTACTTTAGTACAAATTGTCACACAGGTTGGAAGGGAGAAGAGAGGCGTATAGGTGTGCTATGTACTTTAGTACAAATTGTCACCCAGGTTGGAAGGGAGAAGAGAGGCGTAAAGGTGTGCTATGTACTTTAGTACAAATTGTCACACAGGTTGGAAGGGAGAAGAGAGGCGTATAGGTGTGCTATGTACTTTAGTACAAATTGTCACCCAGGTCGGAAGGGAGAAGAGAGGTGTATAGGTGTGCTATGTACTTTAGTACAAATTGTCACCCAGGTTGGAAGGGAGAAGAGAGGCGTATAGGTGTGCTATGTACTTTAGTACAAATTGTCACCCAGGTTGGAAGGGAGAAGAGAGGCGTATAGGTGTGCTATGTACTTTAGTACAAATTGTCACACAGGTTGGAAGGGAGAAGAGAGGCGTATAGGTGTGCTATGTACTTTAGTACAAATTGTCACACAGGTTGGAAGGGAGAAGAGAGGCGTATAGGTGTGCTATGTACTTTAGTACAAATTGTCACACAGGTTGGAAGGGAGAAGAGAGGCGTATAGGTGTGCTATGTACTTTAGTACAAATTGTCACACAGGTTGGAAGGGAGAAGAGAGGCGTATAGGTGTGCTATGTACTTTAGTACAAATTATCACACAGGTTGGAAGGGAGAAGAGAGGCGTATAGGTGTGCTATGTACTTTAGTACAAATTGTCACACAGGTTGGAAGGGAGAAGAGAGGTGTATAGGTGTGCTATGTACTTTAGTACAAATTGTCACCCAGGTTGGAAGGGAGAAGATAGGCGTATAGGTGTGCTATGCACTTTAGTACAAATTGTCACACAGGTTGGAAGGGAGAAGAGAGGCGTATAGGTGTGCTATGTACTTTAGTACAAATTGTCACACAGGTTGCAAGGGAGAAGAGAGGCGTATAGGTGTGCTATGTACTTTAGTACAAATTGTCACACAGGTTGGAAGGGAGAAGAGAGGCGTAAAGGTGTGCTATGTACTTTAGTACAAATTGTCACACAGGTTGGAAGGGAGAAGAGAGGCGTATAAGTGTGCTATGTACTTTAGTACAAATTGTCACACAGGTTGCAAGGGAGAAGAGAGGCGTATAGGTGTGCTATGTACTTTAGTACAAATTGTCACACAGGTTGGAAGGGAGAAGAGAGGCGTATAGGTGTGCTATGTACTTTAGTACAAATTGTCACACAGGTTGGAAGGGAGAAGAGAGGCGTAAATGTGTGCTATGTACTTTAGTACAAATTGTCACACAGGTTGGAAGCGAGAAGAGAGGCGTAAAGGTGTGCTATATACTTTAGTACAAATTGTCACACAGGTTGGAAGCGAGAAGAGAGGCGTAAAGGTGTGCTATGTACTTTAGTACAAATTGTCACACAGGTTGGAAGGGAGAAGAGAGGCGTATAGGTGTGCTATGTACTTTAGTACAAATTGTCACCCAGGTTGGAAGGGAGAAGAGAGGCGTATAGGTGTGCTATGCACTTTAGTACAAATTGTCACACAGGTTGGAAGGGAGAAGAGAGGCGTATAGGTGTGCTATGTACTTCAGTACAAATTGGCACACAGGTTGGAAGGGAGAAGAGAGGCGTATAGGTGTGCTATGCACTTTAGTACAAATTGTCACACAGGTTGGAAGGGAGAAGAGAGGCGTATAGGTGTGCTTTGTACTTCAGTACAAATTGGCACACAGGTTGGAAGGGAGAAGAGAGGCGTATAGGTGTGCTATGCACTTTAGTACAAATTGTCACACAGGTTGCAAGGGAGAAGAGAGGCGTATAGGTGTGCTATGTACTTTAGTACAAATTGGCACACAGGTTGCAAGGGAGAAGAGAGGCGTATAGGTGTGCTATGTACTTTAGTACAAATTGGCACACAGGTTGGAAGGGAGAAGAGAGGCGTATAGGTGTGCTATGTACTTTAGTACAAATTGTCACACAGGTTGGAAGGGAGAAGAGAGGCGTATAGGTGTGCTATGTACTTTAGTACAAATTGTCACACAGGTTGGAAGGGAGAAGAGAGGCGTATAGGTGTGCTATGTACTTTAGTACAAATTATCACACAGGTTGGAAGGGAGAAGAGAGGCGTATAGGTGTGCTATGTACTTTAGTACAAATTGTCACACAGGTTGGAAGGGAGAAGAGAGGTGTATAGGTGTGCTATGTACTTTAGTACAAATTGTCACCCAGGTTGGAAGGGAGAAGATAGGCGTATAGGTGTGCTATGCACTTTAGTACAAATTGTCACACAGGTTGGAAGGGAGAAGAGAGGCGTATAGGTGTGCTATGTACTTCAGTACAAATTGGCACACAGGTTGGAAGGGAGAAGATAGGCGTATAGGTGTGCTATGCACTTTAGTACAAATTGTCACACAGGTTGGAAGGGAGAAGAGAGGCGTATAGGTGTGCTATGTACTTTAGTACAAATTGGCACACAGGTTGGAAGGGAGAAGATAGGCGTATAGGTGTGCTATGCACTTTAGTACAAATTGTCACACAGGTTGGAAGGGAGAAGAGAGGCGTATAGGTGTGCTATGTACTTTAGTACAAATTGGCACACAGGTTGGAAGGGAGAAGATAGGCGTATAGGTGTGCTATGCACTTTAGTACAAATTGTCACACAGGTTGGAAGGGAGAAGAGAGGCGTATAGGTGTGCTATGTACTTTAGTACAAATTGTCACACAGGTTGCAAGGGAGAAGAGAGGCGTATAGGTGTGCTATGTACTTTAGTACAAATTGTCACACAGGTTGGAAGGGAGAAGAGAGGCGTATAGGTGTGCTATGTACTTTAGTACAAATTGTCACACAGGTTGGAAGGGAGAAGAGAGGCGTAAAGGTGTGCTATGTACTTTAGTACAAATTGTCACACAGGTTGGAAGGGAGTAGAGAGGCGTATAGGTGTGCTATGTACTTTAGTACAAATTGTCACCCAGGTCGGAAGGGAGAAGAGAGGTGTATAGGTGTGCTATGTACTTTAGTACAAATTGTCACCCAGGTTGGAAGGGAGAAGAGAGGCGTATAGGTGTGCTATGTACTTTAGTACAAATTGTCACCCAGGTTGGAAGGGAGAAGAGAGGCGTATAGGTGTGCTATGTACTTTAGTACAAATTGTCACACAGGTTGGAAGGGAGAAGAAAGGCGTATAGGTGTGATATGTACTTTAGTACAAATTGTCACACAGGTTGCAAGGGAGAAGAGAGGCGTATAGGTGTGCTATGCACTTTAGTACAAATTGTCACACAGGTTGCAAGGGAGAAGAGAGGCGTATAGGTGTGCTATGTACTTTAGTACAAATTGTCACACAGGTTGCAAGGGAGAAGAGAGGCGTATAGGTGTGCTATGTACTTTAGTACAAATTGTCACACAGGTTGGAAGGGAGAAGAGAGGCGTAAAGGTGTGCTATGTACTTTAGTACAAATTGTCACACAGGTTGCAAGGGAGAAGAGAGGCGTATAAGTGTGCTATGTACTTTAGTACAAATTGTCACACAGGTTGCAAGGGAGAAGAGAGGCGTATAGGTGTGCTATGTACTTTAGTACAAATTGTCACACAGGTTGGAAGGGAGAAGAGAGGCGTATAGGTGTGCTATGTACTTTAGTACAAATTGTCACACAGGTTGGAAGGGAGAAGAGAGGCGTAAAGGTGTGCTATATACTTTAGTACAAATTGTCACACAGGTTGGAAGCGAGAAGAGAGGCGTAAAGGTGTTCTATGTACTTTAGTACAAATTGTCACACAGGTTGGAAGGGAGAAGAGAGGCGTATAGGTGTGCTATGTACTTTAGTACAAATTGTCACACAGGTTGGAAGGGAGAAGAGAGGCGTAAAGGTGTGCTATGCATTTTAGTACAAATTGTCACACAGGTTGGAAGGGAGAAGAGAGGCGTATAGGTGTGCTATATACTTTAGTACAAATTGGCACACAGGTTGGAAGGGAGAAGAGAGGCGTATAGGTGTGCTATGTACTTTAGTACAAATTGGCACACAGGTTGGAAGGGAGAAGAGAGGCGTATAGGTGTGCTATGTACTTTAGTACAAATTGTCACACAGGTTGGAAGGGAGAAGAGAGGCGTAAAGGTGTGCTATGTACTTTAGTACAAATTGCCACACAGGTTGCAAGGGAGAAGAGAGGCGTATAGGTGTGCTATGTACTTTAGTACAAATTGTCACACAGGTTGGAAGGGAGAAGATAGGCGTATAGGTGTGCTATGTACTTTAGTACAAATTGTCACACAGGTTGCAAGGGAGAAGAGAGGCGTATAGGTGTGCTATGTACTTTAGTACAAATTGTCACCCAGGTTGGAAGGGAGAAGAGAGGCGTATAGGTGTGCTATGTACTTTAGTACAAATTATCACACAGGTTGCAAGGGAGAAGAGAGGCGTATAGGTGTGCTATGTACTTTAGTACAAATTGGCACACAGGTTGCAAGGGAGAAGAGAGGCGTATAGGTGTGCTATGTACTTTAGTACAAATTGGCACACAGGTTGGAAGGGAGAAGAGAGGCGTATAGGTGTGCTATGTACTTTAGTACAAATTGTCACACAGGTTGGAAGGGAGAAGAGAGGCGTATAGGTGTGCTATGTACTTTAGTACAAATTGTCACCCAGGTTGGAAGGGAGAAGAGAGGCGTATAGGTGTGCTATGTACTTTAGTACAAATTGTCACCCAGGTTGGAAGGGAGAAGATAGGCGTATAGGTGTGCTATGCACTTTAGTACAAATTGTCACACAGGTTGGAAGGGAGAAGAGAGGCGTATAGGTGTGCTATGTACTTCAGTACAAATTGGCACACAGGTTGGAAGGGAGAAGATAGGCGTATAGGTGTGCTATGCACTTTAGTACAAATTGGCACACAGGTTGGAAGGGAGAAGAGAGGCGTATAGGTGTGCTATGTACTTTAGTACAAATTGGCACACAGGTTGGAAGGGAGAAGATAGGCGTATAGGTGTGCTATGCACTTTAGTACAAATTGTCACACAGGTTGGAAGGGAGAAGAGAGGCGTATAGGTGTGCTATGTACTTCAGTACAAATTGGCACACAGGTTGGAAGGGAGAAGATAGGCGTATAGGTGTGCTATGCACTTTAGTACAAATTGTCACACAGGTTGGAAGGGAGAAGAGAGGCGTATAGGTGTGCTATGTACTTTAGTACAAATTGTCACACAGGTTGCAAGGGAGAAGAGAGGCGTATAGGTGTGCTATGTACTTTAGTACAAATTGGCACACAGGTTGGAAGGGAGAAGAGAGGCGTATAGGTGTGCTATGTACTTTAGTACAAATTGTCACACAGGTTGGAAGGGAGAAGAGAGGCGTATAGGTGTGCTATGTACTTTAGTACAAATTGTCACACAGGTTGGAAGGGAGAAGAGAGGCGTATAGGTGTGCTATGTACTTTAGTACAAATTATCACACAGGTTGGAAGGGAGAAGAGAGGCGTATAGGTGTGCTATGTACTTTAGTACAAATTGTCACACAGGTTGGAAGGGAGAAGAGAGGTGTATAGGTGTGCTATGTACTTTAGTACAAATTGTCACCCAGGTTGGAAGGGAGAAGATAGGCGTATAGGTGTGCTATGCACTTTAGTACAAATTGTCACACAGGTTGGAAGGGAGAAGAGAGGCGTATAGGTGTGCTATGTACTTCAGTACAAATTGGCACACAGGTTGGAAGGGAGAAGATAGGCGTATAGGTGTGCTATGCACTTTAGTACAAATTGTCACACAGGTTGGAAGGGAGAAGAGAGGCGTATAGGTGTGCTATGTACTTTAGTACAAATTGGCACACAGGTTGCAAGGGAGAAGAGAGGCGTATAGGTGTGCTATGCACTTTAGTACAAATTGTCACACAGGTTGGAAGGGAGAAGAGAGGCGTATAGGTGTGCTATGTACTTCAGTACAAATTGGCACACAGGTTGGAAGGGAGAAGATAGGCGTATAGGTGTGCTATGCACTTTAGTACAAATTGTCACACAGGTTGGAAGGGAGAAGAGAGGCGTATAGGTGTGCTATGTACTTTAGTACAAATTATCACACAGGTTGGAAGGGAGAAGAGAGGTGTATAGGTGTGCTATGTACTTTAGTACAAATTATCACACAGGTTGGAAGGGAGAAGAGAGGCGTATAGGTGTGCTATGTACTTTAGTACAAATTGTCACACAGGTTGGAAGGGAGAAGAGAGGTGTATAGGTGTGCTATGTACTTTAGTACAAATTATCACACAGGTTGGAAGGGAGAAGAGAGGCGTATAGGTGTGCTATGTACTTTAGTACAAATTATCACACAGGTTGGAAGGGAGAAGAGAGGCGTATAGGTGTGCTATGTACTTTAGTACAAATTATCACACAGGTTGGAAGGGAGAAGAGAGGCGTATAGGTGTGCTATGTACTTTAGTACAAATTGTCACACAGGTTGGAAGGGAGAAGAGAGGTGTATAGGTGTGCTATGTACTTTAGTACAAATTATCACACAGGTTGGAAGGGAGAAGAGAGGCGTATAGGTGTGCTATGTACTTTAGTACAAATTATCACACAGGTTGGAAGGGAGAAGAGAGGCGTATAGGTGTGCTATGTACTTTAGTACAAATTGTCACACAGATTGGAAGGGAGAAGAGAGGTGTATAGGTGTGCTATGTACTTTAGTACAAATTATCACACAGGTTGGAAGGGAGAAGAGAGGCGTATAGGTGTGCTATGTACTTTAGTACAAATTATCACACAGGTTGGAAGGGAGAAGAGAGGCGTATAGGTGTGCTATTTACTTTAGTACAAATTGTCACACAGGTTGGAAGGGAGAAGAGAGGTGTATAGGTGTGCTATGTACTTCAGTACAAATTGGCACACAGGTTGGAAGGGAGAAGATAGGCGTATAGGTGTGCTATGCACTTTAGTACAAATTGTCACACAGGTTGGAAGGGAGAAGAGAGGCGTATAGGTGTGCTATGCACTTTAGTACAAATTGCCACACAGGTTGCAAGGGAGAAGAGAGGCGTATAGGTGTGCTATGTACTTTAGTACAAATTGTCACACAGGTTGGAAGGGAGAAGAGAGGCGTATAGGTGTGCTATGTACTTTAGTACAAATTGCCACACAGGTTGCAAGGGAGAAGAGAGGCGTATAGGTGTGCTATGTACTTTAGTACAAATTGTCACACAGGTTGGAAGGGAGAAGAGAGGCGTATAGGTGTGCTATGCACTTTAGTACAAATTGCCACACAGGTTGCAAGGGAGAAGAGAGGCGTATAGGTGTGCTATGTACTTTAGTACAAATTGTCACACAGGTTGGAAGGGAGAAGAGAGGCGTAAAGGTGTGCTATGTACTTTAGTACAAATTGCCACACAGGTTGCAAGGGAGAAGAGAGGCGTATAGGTGTGCTATGTACTTTAGTACAAATTGTCACACAGGTTGGAAGGGAGAAGAGAGGCGTATAGGTGTGCATGTCGACCTGTACAACTTTTCTTACAGGTACTTGTTCTGGATAATATTTATTCAGATACGTACATCAAATCAAAAGCAAGAATGCAATATATGTTTTAACACGACGCGTCTGAGTCCCTAACACCTATCCTGTGGCAACAAGTTTGATGTTATCAAAAACGAAAAGCGCAAATTAACTCAAATGTGCACAATCATGTCCATAAGCAGTCCATAAAAGGAGCACAAATTGCACACAAACATCAACGAATTCCAGATTACTGTGAACTCCTACATAAATGACAATAAATGACGTAAACGATTAATAGAGACAACATTTAAGTGGTTTGCAAAATTTATAGAAAATACTATACAGCTCTACGTACCAAGTCAGGCGGGAATGATTGTCGCCAAAAATTTGCGAATAAATCTTCTAATGATTGGCCAATCCTGAAGTTTATCCTTGCTTATTGCTTTTTAATTTTAAGTATATCTTCATAAATGCTGCATCATGAAGTTTCGGGCCAGCAGACCGTTGGAATGTGTCTGGGGGTTTGGGTAATTAAGAGACAAACAGCTTATGCTAAAATAACATGATACGAACCAATGAAGCGGAATTATATATATATATATATATATATATATATATATATATATATATATATATATATATATATATATATATATATATATATATATATATATATATATATATAAATGGAGTGTTTTATTGAAAGAAACACTCTGTATAAAGGTATTCTTGAAAACATAGTTATAAGTGGCCTTTCAGACATTCATGCGTTTGTGGATAACTAAGTGAAGGACGCCGATATTTGAAAATATCAATATCTGCTTGCCAATGATAGATAGCTCAGCATAGTATTGAAATACTGTAAATAAACTTTATTCCTTTCAGGAGACGACAGTTTAGTTTAAAGTTTTTGAATGCATAGGGGATTTTTGTGATTACTTTTTTTTCAAAAAGGTACTAAAATGTCAACTCGGCTAATGAGGTTTTTAAGACGTGTATGACGTATGGAGACCATTTTGGTCAATATTAAATCATACAACACACATATTAATTCGGCAAGGTTAAGTCTGATCGGACATTTTCGAGTTAGAAAGTCTTAGAAAAAAATTACAGATATGTACTTATAAAACCATAAAAATGTGTTTTTAATCATTTTAGGTCTATACAAGATACGATGAACGACGGGATTATTGTAGTAAGTGCTTTTTAGTTTCTAATAGTTGATTGTGGTTGTTCATGTTTCGGATTACATGTTCCTATCATTTTTCCTTCTCAATGTTCTGTCTGTGCAGCTTTAAATATGTGTTAAGTGATAGAACCTTATACTGTCTTTCTGTTTGTTGTCACAAATATGTTGTTTGGGTATTACGGCGGTCGTAAACAAGGGTCCTATATGTTATTTGTGTTGGCATTTTATTCACTGTGTCAATATGTATACGTTTGCTTTTATTCGACATGCATTTTTCGGCGTGTTTTTTTAAATCCATCTTACTATAAAGGTGCCTTTAAACGTCCATAGACGTCTTCTCTTGTGTTAAGTGATTCAAGTAACTTATTTCTTACATGTTTGTGTTTTAAATAAATCGCTAGGTTGTTCTATACCTTAGCAATTGATTAATTTTAAACGATGGAATATTAGATATCATAAGACGAAGTAAGATAAGAAAACGGTAGGTGTACATGAATAAAGGAATTAATAGGCCTTCAGATAATATAGTTTTTTATAGTGGTATCTAAACACCACCAATTTATCAATTTATTTCTATAAAGAAGATCTGACTCGAGTTGTCATTTAATACAAACATTTTTAAAATAGTTCGGGAAAGGTAACAGTAGTCTCTACTATCATTCTTTCCTGGACGAGTTGTATAAATGTTTGTATTTACTGACAAGAAGTGTCTGGTTCTTTTGGCGGCATGATTTTAATAGCCAATCCGAAACTTTTACAATACTCAGTGAAAAATTAGTATAAGACGATCTGCGTCAAAATCTAGTGTAATATAACAAAATCTGTAATTGATGTTTTGAATAGAAAACAGGGGGAATCATGTAATAAAAACATTTAAATAAAGAAACATTTTACAGTGTTTGTGATGGCTGTTACCATTTGTTTGTTTCGCTAATTCTAGCATTCTAATGCTAATAAACACTCGTTAAATGTTGTAAGTGTACGTTTTTTGTCTTTATTTGTAAGCACCGTGTTTAAAACTTGCGTGTCTTTATGTTTAAATTAAATGTTCTGTTTTACGGAAAAATAAGAGAGTAGATATATAATCATGTCTTGATTTGGTCTACTAAATTTTGATGGATTCAAACCGACTGTTGTGTTTAACATTATTTTTTAGATTTGCCTTTTGGCATTTGCTGCCCACGTATACTCGGCGCCAAACTACGTAGGGAGCTGCTCTACTAACGCTGTATGTGTAATTTATAATTGTTTTGATTTTCTTTCACTAGAGTTTTAAATGAATTTTTTTTCTTTTCTCCTTATGCCATACTTTTTTTTTAAAATTTTATTTTGGTTGTTTTTTCTTACATCGCACCGACACTTTAATGTTCATATTGGCGATATCCAGCTAATTATTTATGGAGGAAGACCCCAGACTTATGTCTGGGTAGAACAGCAGACACACCGCAGGTTAGCTGGAAAACCTTCCTCACACGAAAGATCTCGCCCCGATCGGGACTCAAACCCACGCGGTGCGGAGCTTGGAAGTTTCAAGTCAGCATCTCCAACCGCTCGGCCACGGGCGCCTCTAATTTCTTTTGATAAACAGTTTTTTTTTAATCGCGCATTTGGCATTATTAATTACAAAAAAAGAAATATATGTAAACATTTCCGGGTTTTTTATGTGACGGAACATCGTATTAACTTAAGTTAAATTTAACACTTAAAAGATGGTGTCCGGAAAACTGTTTTTAACATATACATGTAATGATAGATGTCATCGTCTGTGGGTGTTTTTGAACGGGTTTCTGAAAGATTCACCACGGCATATTACTTGCATGTTACATGTTTGTAAAACATGAATGGATTACCAGATTCTTAGTACGTTTTACACTGAATAAAACCTTTCCGAATGTCGACAGATTCATATGAAAACAAACCTGCTTCAGACTTTTCGCTATACGAACTAGTTTTATAATGGATTATTGCAGAAATAAAATTCTAAATAAATTATATGTTAATTTCAATAGACAACACCATTTATTTATTAGTGTTTCAACGGTGCTAAGCTTCTTGTGTCTGGTTCTAAGAAAGGTAATTGTGATGTGTCTGCAGATGTAAGATAGAAATATTTAAGACAATAAGAGTACAAGTATATAACATACGCTTATGATTTTGTTTTGTATTGAATCTATTCGCAAAACTATTTTGTGACAACAAATCTGTTCCATATACGAGAATACATTTATAAAAAGACACAGCTTTAAACATAACAGTAAGGACACCAAAAACTACGATTAAAAGTGTGCGACTTCCTTACACCCAGGTCAAAGTGACAGATGCGACACTGGCTGCATAATACTGTTGCCCGGTTTGTAGTTTGAAAACTTGAATATATTAAAATGCATGTTGTTGTTGTTGTTTTTTAAAAAAGTGCATGCACTAACAAAAAAACAAAAGATACTTTCAATCGAAAAAAAACACCTGTTAGTAAAAAGCACATGTATTTAATAGAACTGACTAACAATTTCTTTAACACCTTTATCCCTTATTTAAAAACCGAATTGTCTAGGAAAACATTTCTATAATTTGTAGGGCAATATAATTTTCAACAAAGCAATATAAAAGTCAAGGAGTAAATAAATTTATGTTAACGTCAGTAGAAAAACGTAAGACAAACGCGTACATAGACTGATCACATGCTCATATTTTCAGGACTGTGCTATTGCTGGTACAGTTTGTCTGGGACCAGGTCAATGTGAGGATGGTGGTACCTGTCAACAAAAGTGCTATTACTGTGAGTAAATAATAATACATACAATTTTGTTAATGGTTTTTTTCATTTGCCAAGAAACTCATCAGCATGCTAATGTTGATTTTAGCGTGTATCTTCCATCAAGAAACAGCTAATCTGAATTCTCACTATCTTCTTCAGCCTAATGAATACGTGCTTCACAGAAAAATAATTAACCTTAAACTAATATATTTTTTACCATTTTACTTGAAAGAAAGAAAATGTATTTAACCTGAACCATTTTCGACTGCATACTTCTTGGTGTAAGACCACTGAGTAGCATTTAACATGGGCAATTCTTATTACATAGGTAAACATTAAAAGTAACTATGTTTTGTAGTGTCTCAGACTCTAACGCGTCTCTTGCATATTCCCAATACAAGGTTTACGTATAGCTCATCTTCGTTGTTAGTAGGCATTTTCATATATTCGAACACTTGTAAACAGTAACTATGTATGTTTCATTTCTTTTAAGGTAACTGCACTGACTTGGCTTATTGTGTAATTTCCAAAAGTGCAAATGACAAGGAAACTGCCGGCTGCCTGTGTCCATCAGGATGGACAGGACGATATTGCGAGATAAGTACGTTTGTCTCACAAAGATATCGGTTTCTTTGAATTTGAGTCGGTTAATATATCAATTTCATTATATATTCTAGACAGATATATATATATATATATATATATATATATATATATATATATATATATATATATATATATATATATATATATATATATATATATATATATATATATGGAAGTAACCTTCTGATTGTCATGAAAATTCTTTTTATTTCTTCTTTCAATTTAATTCAATATCGCCTTTATTGAGATATCAATAATTGTTATTTGAATCCATGTCAAAATGCTCCAAGCAATGACACAATTATGTTTATTTTAGCAAAGTTCACTGGTGCATCGGGGATGAAAGAAAACACACAAATACAAAAAATCGCTTAGAACGCTTATCAAAATGTGCGATGAGACGCCGAATACATGAATGCATAATGTCGAATGGCACTACTCAGTTTAGATTTTTCACTTATTTACGATTTTCGCTAGGCAATGCTTTTTTTGTAATAAGCGGGTCCTCATGGTTGTCTGGAAACTATAATATGACTGAAGAGGGTTTTGAGGTATGCATCACGTTTGTTTTTTAATTGTAATAAATTTAAATCGTAATAATAGATATTAAACTAGCTGACAGAGTTCCTTAAAGAATTTACCCTTGTGAGAGACAAAAGTGTCTTTTTCAGATATCGACGACTGTGATCCGAACCCATGCCTAAATGGAGGAGATTGTACTGATGGAGTCAACACGCATACTTGCACTTGTGCAGCCGGGTATTCTGGAACAAACTGTGAAACAAGTATAATATCTCTCTCACTTGTGAAATAGTTTTGTTTTTGCGTTCTTTAGATATACTCTGAGGAGACACAATGTGGTTATTATAGCGAAGTAGACAAAGATTCCGGTCGGAAATCTGAATAGAACCACCTGCGTACTGTAGGTCAGGTGTGTGACGTTCTCAAATAAAATATTACTCCTTGATCTTGATTTGTCTTCAATGACTCGATTCGTACATTTGCTCTTGTGGCCCCGAATATATGTATATATATATATATATATATATATATATGTTGGAACAGGCTGTGCATAAGGACTAAACGTTCGCCACAGTCAGAATAGTTTTATATTGGTTACGTTGTTTATACATGCATGTCAACAACACAGTAATATTTCTTTAAGCGATGACCAGTTTTTAGAAAAGAATTCCTTTCTAACGTATGAGCCGAACCACTGGTGCATCGGGGATGAAAGAAAACACACAAATACAAAAAATTCGCTTAGAACGCTTATCAAAATGTGCGATGAGACGCCGAATACATGAATGCATAATGTCGAATGGCACTACTCAGTTTAGAGTTTTCACTTATTTACGATTTTCGCTAGGCAATGCTTTTTTTGTAATAAGCGGGTCCCCATGGATGTCTGGAAACTATAATATGACTGAAGAGGGTTTTGAGGTATGCATCACGTTTTTTTTAATTGTAATAAATTTAAATCGTAATAATAGATATTAAACTAGCTGACAGAGTTCCTAAAAGAATTTTCCCTTGTGAGAGACAAAAGTGTCTTTTTCAGATATCGACGACTGTGATCCGAACCCATGCCTAAATGGAGGAGATTGTGCTGATGGAGTCAACACGCATACTTGCACTTGTGCAGCCGGGTATTCTGGAACAAACTGTGAAACAAGTATAATACCTCTTTCACTTGTGAAATAGTTTTGTTTTTGATTTCTTTTAATATATTTTGAAGAGACACAATGTGGTTATTATAGCGAAGTAGACAAAGATCCCGGTCGCAAATCTTAATAAAACCACCGGCGTACTGCAGGTCAGCTGGGTGACGTTCTCAAAGATAATATTACTCCTTGATCGGAACTTGTCCTCAGTGACTTGATTCATACCTTTGGTCGTGTGGCTCCGAATATATGAATATTTATGTTGGAACAGGCTGTGCAAAAGGACTAAACGTTCGCCACAGTCAGAATAGTTTTATGTTGGTTACGTTGTTTATACATGCATGTCAACAACACAGTAATATTTCTTTAAGCGATGACCAGTTTTTAGAAAAGAATTCCTTTCTAACGTGTGAGCCGAACCACTGGTGCATCGGGGATGAAAGAAAACACACAAATACAAAAATTCGCTTAGAACGCTTATCAAAATGTGCGATGAGACGCCGAATACATGAATGCATAATGTCGA
Source organism: Sinonovacula constricta (assembly GCA_007844125.1). Taxonomy (NCBI): domain Eukaryota; kingdom Metazoa; phylum Mollusca; class Bivalvia; order Cardiida; family Solecurtidae; genus Sinonovacula; species Sinonovacula constricta. The sequence continues at coordinate 65,939,115 of CM017557.1, forward strand.
ATGGCACTACTCAGTTTAGATTTTTCACTTATTTACGATTTTCGCTAGGCAATGCTTTTTTTGTAATAAGCGGGTCCCCATGGATGTCTGGAAACTATAATATGACTGAAGAGGGTTTTGAGGTATGCATCACGTTTTTTTAATTGTAATAGATTTAAATCGTAATAATAGATATTAAACTAGCTGTCAGAGGTCCTAAAAGAATTAACCCTTGTGAGAGACAAAAGTGTCTTTTTCAGATATCGACGACTGTGATCCGAACCCATGCCTAAATGGAGGAGATTGTACTGATGGAGTCAACACGCATACTTGCACTTGTGCAGCCGGGTATTCTGGAACAAACTGTGAAACAAGTATAATATGTCTTTCACTTATGAAATAGATTTGTTTTTTTTATTTCTTTTAATATATTTTGAAGAGACACCATGTGGTAATTATAGCGAAGTAGACAAAGATCCCGGTCGGAAATCTTAATAAAACCTCCGGCGTACTGCAGGTCAGCTGGGTGACGTTCTCAAAGATAATATTACTCCTTGATCGGAACTTGTCCTCAGTGACTCGATTCATACCTTTGCTCTTGTGGCTCCGAATATATGTATATTTATGTTGGAACAGGCTGTGCATAAGGACGATACGTTCGCCACAGTAGGAATAGTTTCATGTTAGTAACTTTGTTTATACATGCATGTCAACAACACAGTAATATTTCTTTAAGCGATGACCAGTTTTTAGAAAAGAATTCCTTTCTAACGTGTGAGCCGAACCACTGGTGCATCGGGGATGAAAGAAAACACACAAATACAAAAATTCGCTTAGAACGCTTATCAAAATGTGCGATGAGACGCCGAATACATGAATGCATATTGTTAAATGGCAATGCTCAGTTTGGAAATTTTCTCTTATTTACGATTTTCGCTAGGCAATGTTTTTTTTTTTGTAATAAGAGGACCCGCATGGATGTCTGGAATCTATAATATGACTGAAGTGGTTTTGGAGATATGCATCGCGTTTGTTTTGTATTTGGAATAATTTTAAATCGTAATAATAGATCTTAAACTAGCTGACAATGTTCCTAAAAGAATTTACCAGTGTGACAGACAAAAGTGTCTTTTTCAGATATCGACGACTGTGATCCGAACCCATGCCTAAATGGAGGAGATTGTACTGATGGAGTCAACACGCATACTTGCACTTGTGCAGCCGGGTATTCTGGAACAAACTGTGAAACAAGTATAATATGTCTTTCACTTGTGAAATAGATTTGTTTTTGATTTCTTTTAATATATTTTGAAGAGACACAATGTGGTTATTATAGCGAAGTAGACAAAGATCCCGGTCGGAAATCTTAATAAAACCTCCGGCGTACTGCAGGTCAGCTGGGTGACGTTCTCAAAGATAATATTACTCCTTGATCGGAACTTGTCCTCAGTGACTCGATTCATACCTTTGCTCTTGTGGCTCCGAATATATGTATATTTATGTTGGAACAGGCTGTGCATAAGGGCTATACGTTCGCCACAGTAGGAATAGTTTCATGTTAGTAACTTTGTTTATACATGCATGTCAACAACACAGTAATATTTCTTTAAGCGATGACCAGTTTTTAGAAAAGAATTCCTTTCTAACGTGTGAGCCGAACCACTGGTGCATCGGGGATGAAAGAAAACACACAAATACAAAAATTCGCTTAGAACGATTATCAAAATGTGCGATGAGACGCCGAATACATGAATGCATATTGTTAAATGGCAATGCTCAGTTTGGACATTTTCTCTTATTTACGATTTTCGCTAGGCAATGTTTTTTTTGTAATAAGAGGACCCGCATGGATGTCTGGAATCTATAATATGACTGAAGTGGTTTTGGAGGTATGCATCGCGTTTGCTTTGTATTTGGAATAATTTTAAATCGTAATAATAGATCTTAAACTAGCTGACAGTGTTCCTAAAAGCCTTTACCAGTGTGACAGACAAAAGTGTCTTTTTCAGATATCGACGACTGTGATCCGAACCCATGCCTAAATGGAGGAGATTGTACTGATGGAGTCAACACGCATACTTGCACTTGTGCAGCCGGGTATTCTGGAACAAACTGTGAAACAAGTATAATATCTCTTTCACTTGTGAAATAGTTTTGTTTTTGCTTTCTTTAGATATACTTCGAAGAGACACAATGTGTTTATTATAGCGATGTAGACAAAGATCCCGGTCTGAAATCTGAATAGAGCCACCGGCGTACTGCAGGTCAGCTGTGTGACGTTCTCAAATAAGATATTACTCCTTGATCTTGATTTGTCTTCAATGACTCGATTCGTACATTTGCTCTTGTGGCCCCGAATATATGTATATATATATATATATATATATATATATATATATATATATATATATATATATATATATATATATATATATATATATATATATATATATATATATATATATATATATATATATATATATATATGTTGGAACAGGCTGTGCAAAAGGACTAAACGTTCGCCACAGTCAGAATAGTTTTATGTTGGTTACGTTGTTTATACATGCATGTCAACAACACAGTAATATTTCTTTAAGCGATGACCAGTTTTTAGAAAAGAATTCCTTTCTAACGTGTGAGCCAAACCACTGGTGCATCGGGGATGAAAGAAAACACACAAATACAAAAATTCGCTTAGAACGCTTATCAAAATGTGCGATGAGACGCCGAATACATGAATGCATAATGTCGAATGGCACTACTCAGTTTAGATTTTTCACTTATTTACGATTTTCGCTAGGCAATGCTTTTTTTTTGTAATAAGCGGGTCCCCATGGATGTCTGGAAACTAAAATATGACTGAAGAGGGTTTTGAGGTATGCATCACGTTTTTTTTAATTGTAATAAATTTAAATCGTAATAATAGATATTAAACTAGCTGACAGAGTTCCTAAAAGAATTTACCCTTGTGAGAGACAAAAGTGTCTTTTTCAGATATCGACGACTGTGATCCGAACCCATGCCTAAATGGAGGAGATTGTACTGATGGAGTCAACACGCATACTTGCACTTGTGCAGCCGGGTATTCTGGAACAAACTGTGAAACAAGTATAATATCTCTCTCACTTGTGAAATGGTTTTGTTTTTGCGTTCTTTAGATATACTCTGAGGAGACACAATGTGGTTATTATAGCGAAGTAGACAAAGATTCCGGTCGGAAATCTGAATAGAGCCACCGGCGTACTGTAGGTCAGCTGTGTGACGTTCTCAAATAAAATATTACTCCTTGATCTTGATTTGTCTTCAATGACTCGATTCGTACATTTGCTCTTGTGGCCCCGAATTTATGTATATATAGATATGTTGGAACAGGCTGTGCATAAGGACTAAACGTTCGCCACAGTCAGAATAGTTTTATATTGGTTACGTTGTTTATACATGCATGTCAACAACACAGTAATATTTCTTTAAGCGATGACCAGTTTTTAGAAAAGAATTCCTTTCTAACGTATGAGCCGAACCACTGGTGCATCGGGGATGAAAGAAAACACACAAATACAAAAAATTCGCTTAGAACGCTTATCAAAATGTGCGATGAGACGCCGAATACATGAATACATAATGTCGAATGGCACTACTCAGTTTAGATTTTTCACTTTTTTACGATTTTCGCTAGGCAATGCTTTTTTTGTAATAAGCGGGTCCCCATGGATGTCTGGAAACTATAATATGACTGAAGAGGGTTTTGAGGTATGCATCACGTTTTTTTTAATTGTAATAAATTTAAATCGTAATAATAGATATTAAACTAGCTGACAGAGTTCCTAAAAGAATTTACCCTTGTGAGAGACAAAAGTGTCTTTTTCAGATATCGACGACTGTGATCCGAACCCATGCCTAAATGGAGGAGATTGTACTGATGGAGTCAACACGCATACTTGCACTTGTGCAGCCGGGTATTCTGGAACAAACTGTGAAACAAGTATAATATGTCTTTCACTTATGAAATAGATTTGTTTTTGATTTCTTTTAATATATTTTGAAGAGACACAATGTGGTAATTATAGCGAAGTAGACAAAGATCCCGGTCGGAAATCTTAATAAAACCTCCGCCGTACTGCAGGTCAGCTGGGTGACGTTCTCAAAGATAATATTACTCCTTGATCGGAACTTGTCCTCAGTGACTCGATTCATACCTTTGCTCTTGTGGTTCCGAATATATGTATATTTATGTTGGAACAGGCTGTGCATAAGGGCTATACGTACGCCACAGTAGGAATAGTTTCATGTTAGTAACTTTGTTTATACATGCATGTCAACAACACAGTAATATTTCTTTAAGCGATGACCAGTTTTTAGAAAAGAATTCCTTTCTAACGTGTGAGCCGAACCACTGGTGCATCGGGGATGAAAGAAAACACACAAATACAAAAATTCGCTTAGAACGATTATCAAAATGTGCGATGAGACGCCGAATACATGAATGCATATTGTTAAATGGCAATGCTCAGTTTGGACATTTCCTCTTATTTACGATTTTCGCTAGGCAATGTTTTTTTTGTAATAAGAGGACCCGCATGGATGTCTGCAATCTATAATATGACTGAAGTGGTTTTGGAGGTATGCATCGCGTTGGTTTTGTATTTGGAATAATTTTAAATCGTAATAATAGATCTTAAACTAGCTGACAGTGTTCCTAAAAGCCTTTACCAGTATGACAGACAAAAGTGTCTTTTTCAGATATCGACGACTGTGATCCGAACCCATGCCTAAATGGAGGAGATTGTACTGATGGAGTCAACACGCATACTTGCACTTGTGCACCCGGGTATTCTGGAACAAACTGTGAAACAAGTATAATATCTCTTTCACTTATGAAATAGTTTTGTTTTTGCGTTCTTTAGATATACTCCGAAGAGACACAATGTGGTTATTATAGCGAAGTAGACAAAGATTCCGGTCGGAAATCTGAATAGGGCCACCGGCGTACTGCAGGTCAGCTGTGTGACGTTCTCAAATAAGATATTACTCCGTGATCTTGATTTGTCTTCAATGACTCGATTCGTACATTTGCTCTTATGGCCCCGAACATATATAAATATATATATGTTGGAACAGGCTGTGCATAAGGACTATACGTTCGCCACAGTAGGAATAGTTTTATGTTAGTTACGTTGTTTATATATGCATGTCAACATCACACTAATATTTCTTTAAGCGATGACCATTTTTTGAAAAGAATTCCTTTCTAACGTTTAAGCCGAACCACCGGTGCATCGGGGATGACAGAAAATACAAAAATACAAAAATTCGCTAAGAACGCTTATCAAAATGTATGATGAGACGACGCCGATACATAAATGCATATTGTTAAATGGCAATGCTCAGTTTGGATTTTTTCTTTTATTTACGATTTTCGCTAGGCAATGTTTTTTTGTAATTAGAGGACCCGCATGGAAGTCTGGAAACTATGATATGACCGAAGTGGTTTTTGAGATATGCATCGCGTTTGTTTTGTATTTGGAATAGATTTAAATCGTAATAATAGATCTTAAAATAGCTGACAGAGTTCCTTCAAGGCTTTACCTTTGTGAGAGACAAAAGTGTCTTTTTTCAGATATCGACGACTGTAATCCGAACCCATGCCAAAATGGAGGAGATTGTACTGATGGAGTCAACACGTATACTTGCACTTGTGCAGCCGGGTATTCTGGAACAAACTGTGAAACAAGTATAATATCTCTTTCTCTTGTGCAATAGTTTTGTTTGTGCGTTTCTTTAGATATACTCCGAAGAGACACAATGTGGTTATTATAGCGAAGTAGACAAAGATCCCGGTCGGAAATCTGAATAGAGCCACCTGCGTACTGCAGATCAGATGGGTGACGTTCTCAAATAAATATTACTCCTTGATCTTGATTTGTCCTCAATGACTCGATTCGTACATTTGCTCTTGTGGCCCCGAATATATGTATATATATCTATGTTGGAACAGGCTGTGCATAAGGACTAAACGTTCGCCACAGTCAGAATAATTTTATGTTGGTTACGTTGTTTATACATGCATGTCAACAACACACTAATATTTCTTTAAGCGATGACCAGTTTTTAGAAAAGAATTCCTTTCTAACGTGTGAGCCGAACAACTGGTGCATCGGGGATGAAAGAAAACACACAAATACAAAAATTCGCTTAGAACGCTTATCAAAATGTGCGATGAGACGCCGAATACATGAATGCATATTGTTAAATGGCACTACTCAGTTTGGATTTTTCATTTATTTACGATTTTCGCTAGGCAATGCTTTTTTGTAATTAGAGGACCCGCATGGATGTCTGGAAACTATGATATGACCGAAGTGATTTTTGAGGTATGCATCGCGTTTGTTTTGTATTTGGAATAGATTTAAATCGTAATAATAGATCTTAAAATACCTGACAGAGTTCCTTCAAGCCTTTACCTTTGTGAGAGACAAAAGTGTCTTTTTTCAGATATCGACGACTGTAATCCGAACCCATGCCAAAATGGAGGAGATTGTACTGATGGAGTCAACACGTATACTTGCACTTGTGCAGCCGGGTATTCTGGAACAAACTGTGAAACAAGTATAATATCTCTTTCTCTTGTGAAATAGTTTTGTTTGTGCTTTCTTTAGATATACTCTGAGGAGACCCAATGTGGTTATTATAGCGAAGTAGACAAAGATTCCGGTCGGAAATCTGAACAGACCCACCGGCGTACTGCAGATCAGATGTATGTCGTTCTCAAATAAAATATTACTCCTTGATCTTGACTTGTCCTCAATGACTCGATTCGTACATTTGCTCTTGTGGCCCCGAATATATGTATATATATATGTTGGAACAGGCTGTGCATAAGGACTAAACGTTCGCCACAGTCAGAATAGTTTTATGTTGGTTACGTTGTTTATACATGCATGTCAACAACACACTAATATTTCCTTAAGCGATGACCATTTCTTGAAAAGAATTCCTTTCTAACATGTAAGCCGAACCACCTGTGCATCGGGGATGAAAGAAAACACACAAATACAAAAATTCGCTTAGAACGCTTATCAAAATGTGCGATGAGACGCCGAATACATGAATGCATATTGCTAAATGGCACTACTCAGTTTGGATTTTTCATTTATTTACGATTTTCGCTAGGCAATGTTTTTTTGTAATTAGAGGACCCGCATGGATGTCTGGAAACTATGATATGACCGAAGTGGTTTTTGAGGTATGCATCGCGTTTGTTTTGTATTTGGAATAGATTTAAATCGTAATAATAGATCTTAAAATAGCTGACAGAGTTCCTTCAAGCCTTTACCTTTGTGAGAGACAAAAGTGTCTTTTTTCAGATATCGACGACTGTAATCCGAACCCATGCCAAAATGGAGGAGATTGTACTGATGGAGTCAACACGTATACTTGCACTTGTGCAGCCGGGTATTCTGGAACAAACTGTGAAACAAGTATAATATCTCTTTCTCTTGTGCAATAGTTTTGTTTGTGCTTTCTTTAGATATACTCCGAAGAGACACAATGTGGTTATTATATCGAAGTAGACAAAGATCCCGGTCGGAAATCTGAACAGACCCACCGGCGTTCTGCAGATCAGCTGGGTGACGTTCTCAAATAATATATTACTCCTTGATCGGGACTTGTCCTCAGTGACTCGATTCGTAAATTTGCTCTTATGGCCCCGAACATATATATATATGTTGGAACAGGCTGTGCATAAGGACTATACGTTCGCCACAGTAGGAATAGTTTTATGTTAGTTACGTTGTTTATATATGCATGTCAACAACACACTAATATTTCTTTAAGCGATGACCATTTTTTGAAAAGAATTCCTTTCTAACGTGTAAGCCGAACCACCTGTGCATCGGGGATGACAGAAAATACAAAAATACAAAAATTCGCTTAGAACGCTTATCAAAATGTGTGATGAGACGACGCCGATACATGAATGCATATTGTTAAATGGCAATGCTCAGTTTGGATTTTTTCTTTTATTTACGATTTTCGCTAGGCAATGTTTTTTTGTAATTAGAGGACCCGCATGGATGTCTGGAAACTATGATATGACCGAAGTGATTTTTGAGGTATGCATCGCGTTTGTTTTGTATTTGGAATAGATTTAAATCGTAATAATAGATCTTAAAATACCTGACAGAGTTCCTTCAAGCCTTTACCTTTGTGAGAGACAAAAGTGTCTTTTTTCAGATATCGACGACTGTAATCCGAACCCATGCCAAAATGGAGGAGATTGTACTGATGGAGTCAACACGTATACTTGCACTTGTGCAGCCGGGTATTCTGGAACAAACTGTGAAACAAGTATAATATCTCTTTCTCTTGTTCAATAGTTTTGTTTGTGCTTTCTTTAGATATACTCTGAGGAGACACAATGTGGTTATTATATCGAAGTAGACAAAGATTCCGGTCGGAAATCTAAATAGAGCCACCTGCGTACTGCAGATCAGCTGTGTGACGTTCTCAAATAAAATATTACTCCTTGATCTTCATTTGTCTTCAATGACTCGATTCGTACATTTGCCCTTGTGGCCCCGAATATATGTATATATATATATGTGGGAACAGGCTGTGCATAAGGACTAAACGTTCGTCACAGTCAGAATAGTTTTATGTTGGTTACGTTGTTTATACATGCATGTCAACAACACACTAATATTTCTTTAAGCGATGACCATTTTTTGAAAAGAATTCCTTTCTAACGTGTAAGCCGAACCACCTGTGCATCGGGGATGACAGAAAATACAAAAATACAAAAATTCGCTTAGAACGCTTATCAAAATGTGTGATGAGACGACGCCGATACATGAATGCATATTGTTAAATGGCAATGCTCAGTTTGGATTTTTTCTTTTATTTACGATTTTCGCTAGGCAATGTTTTTTTGTAATAAGAGGACCCGCATGGATGTCTGGAAACTATGATATGACCGAAGTGGTTTTTGAGGTATGCATCGCCTTTGTTTTGTATTTGGAATAAATTTAAAACGTAACAATAGATCTTAAAGTAGCTGACATAGTTCCTTCAAGCCTTTACCTTTGTGAGAGACAAAAGTGTCTTTTTTCAGATATCGACGACTGTAATCCGAACCCATGCCAAAATGGAGGAGATTGTACTGATGGAGTCAACACGTATACTTGCACTTGTGCAGCCGGGTATTCTGGAACAAACTGTGAAACAAGTATAATATCTCTTTCTCTTGTGCAATAGTTTTGTTTGTGCTTTCTTTAGATATACTCCGAAGAGACACAATGTGGTTATTATATCGAAATAGACAAAGATCCCGGTCGGAAATCTGAACAGACCCACCGGCGTACTGCAGATCAGCTGGGTGACGTTCTCAAATAATATATTACTCCTTGATCGGGACTTGTCCTCAGTGACTCGATTCGTAAATTTCTCTTATGGCCCCGAACATATATATATATATGTTGGAACAGGCTGTGCATAAGAACTATACGTTCGCCACAGTAGGAATAGTTTTATGTTAGTTACGTTGTTTATATATGCATGTCAACAACACACTAATATTTCTTTAAGCGATGACCATTTTTGAAAAGAATTCCTTTCTAACGTGTAAGCCGAACCACCTGTGCATCGGGGATGACAGAAAATACAAAAATACAAAAATTCGCTTAGAACGCTTATCAAAATGTGTGATGAGACGACGCCGATACATGAATGCATATTGTTAAATGGCAATGCTCAGTTTGGATTTTTTCTTTTATTTACGATTTTCGCTAGGCAATGTTTTTTTTGTAATTAGAGGACCCGCATGGATGTCTGGAAACTATGATATGACCGAAGTAGTTTTTGAGGTATGCATCGCGTTTGTTTTGTATTTGGAATAGATTTAAATCGTAATAATAGATCTTAAAATAGCTGACAGAGTTCCTTCAAAGCTTTACCTTTGTGAGAGACAAAAGTGTCTTTTTTCAGATATCGACGACTGTAATCCGAACCCATGCCAAAATGGAGGAGATTGTACTGATGGAGTCAACACGTATACTTGCACTTGTGCAGCCGGGTATTCTGGAACAAACTGTGAAACAAGTATAATATCTCTTTCTCTTGTGCAATAGTTTTGTTTGTGCTTTCTTTAGATATACTCCGAAGAGACACAATGTGGTTATTATATCGAAATAGACAAAGATCCCGGTCGGAAATCTGAACAGACCCACCGGCGTACTGCAGATCAGCTGGGTGACGTTCTCAAATACTATATTACTCCTTGATCGGGACTTGTCCTCAATGACTCGATTCGTAAATTTGCTCTTATGGCCCCGAACATATATATATATGTTGGAACCAGCTGTGCATAAGGACTATACGTTCGCCACAGTAGGAATAGTTTTATGTTAGTTACGTTGTTTATATATGCATGTCAACAACACACTAATATTTCTTTAAGCGATGACCATTTTTGAAAAGAATTCCTTTCTAACGTGTAAGCCGAACCACCTGTGCATCGGGGATGACAGAAAATACAAAAATACAAAAATTCGCTTAGAACGCTTATCAAAATGTGTGATGAGACGACGCCGATACATGAATGCATATTGTTAAATGGCAATGCTCAGTTTGGATTTTTTCTTTTATTTACGATTTTCGCTAGGCAATGTTTTTTTTTGTAATTAGAGGACCCGCATGGATGTCTGGAAACTATGATATGACCGAAGTGGTTTTTGAGGTATGCATCGCGTTTGTTTTGTATTTGGAATAGATTTAAATCGTAATAATAGATCTTAAAATAGCTGACAGAGTTCCTTCAAGGCTTTACCTTTGTGAGAGACAAAAGTGTCTTTTTTCAGATATCGACGACTGTAATCCGAACCCATGCCAAAATGGAGGAGATTGTACTGATGGAGTCAACACGTATACTTGCACTTGTGCAGCCGGGTATTCTGGAACAAACTGTGAAACAAGTATAATATCTCTTTCTCTTGTGGAATAGTTTTGTTTGTGCTTTCTTTAGATATACTCTGAGGAGACACAATGTGGTTATTATATCGAAGTAGACAAAGATTCCGGTCGGAAATCTGAATAGAGCCACCTGCGTACTGCAGATCAGCTGTGTGACGTTCTCAATATGAAATATTACTCCTTGATCTTGATTTGTCCTCAATGACTCGATTCGTACATTTGCTCTTGTGGCCCCGAATATATGTATATATATATGTTGGAACAGGCTGTGCATAAGGACTAAACGTTCGCCACAGTCAGAATAGTTTTATGTTGGTTACGTTGTTTATACATGCATGTCAACAACACACTAATATTTCTTTAAGCGATGACCATTTCTTGAAAAGAATTCCTTTCTAACGTGTAAGCCGAACCACCTGTGCATCGGGGATGACAGAAAATACAAAAATACAAAAATTCGCTTAGAACGCTTATCAAAATGTGTGATGAGACGACGCCGATACATGAATGCATATTGTTAAATGGCAATGCTCAGTTTGGATTTTTTCTTTTATTTACGATTTTCGCTAGGCAATGTTTTTTTGTAATAAGAGGACCCGCATGGATGTCTGGAAACTATGATATGACCGAAGTGGTTTTTGAGGTATGCATCGCGTTTGTTTTGTATTTGGAATAAATTTAAATAAATTTAAATCGTAATAATAGATCTTAAAGTAGCTGACAGAGTTCCTTCAAGCCTTTACCTTTGTGAGAGACAAAAGTGTCTTTTTTCAGATATCGACGACTGTAATCCGAACCCATGCCAAAATGGAGGAGATTGTACTGATGGAGTCAACACGTATACTTGCACTTGTGCAGCCGGGTATTCTGGAACAAACTGTGAAACAAGTATAATATCTCTTTCTCTTGTGCAATAGTTTTGTTTGTGCTTTCTTTAGATATACTCCGAAGAGACACAATGTGGTTATTATATCGAAGTAGACAAAGATCCCGGTCGGAAATCTGAACAGACCCACCGGCGTACTGCAGATCAGCTGGGTGACGTTCTCAAATAATATATTACTCCTTGATCGGGACTTGTCCTCAGTGACTCGATTCGTAAATTTCTCTTATGGCCCCGAACATATATATATATATATGTTGGAACAGGCTGTGCATAAGAACTATACGTTCGCCACAGTAGGAATAGTTTTATGTTAGTTACGTTGTTTATATATGCATGTCAACAACACACTAATATTTCTTTAAGCGATGACCATTTTTGAAAAGAATTCCTTTCTAACGTGTAAGCCGAACCACCTGTGCATCGGGGATGACAGAAAATACAAAAATACAAAAATTCGCTTAGAACGCTTATCAAAATGTGTGATGAGACGACGCCGATACATGAATGCATATTGTTAAATGGCAATGCTCAGTTTGGATTTTTTCTTTTATTTACGATTTTCGCTAGGCAATGTTTTTTTTGTAATTAGAGGACCCGCATGGATGTCTGGAAACTATGATATGACCGAAGTGGTTTTTGAGGTATGCATCGCGTTTGTTTTGTATTTGGAATAGATTTAAATCGTAATAATAGATCTTAAAATAGCTGACAGAGTTCCTTCAAGGCTTTACCTTTGTGAGAGACAAAAGTGTCTTTTTTCAGATATCGACGACTGTAATCCGAACCCATGCCAAAATGGAGGAGATTGTACTGATGGAGTCAACACGTATACTTGCACTTGTGCAGCCGGGTATTCTGGAACAAACTGTGAAACAAGTATAATATCTCTTTCTCTTGTGCAATAGTTTTGTTTGTGCTTTCTTTAGATATACTCCGAAGAGACACAATGTGGTTATTATATCGAAATAGACAAAGATCCCGGTCGGAAATCTGAACAGACCCACCGGCGTACTGCAGATCAGCTGGGTGACGTTCTCAAATAATATATTACTCCTTGATCGGGACTTGTCCTCAGTGACTCGATTCGTAAATTTCATCTTATGGCCCCGAACATATATATATATATGTTGGAACAGGCTGTGCATAAGAACTATACGTTCGCCACAGTAGGAATAGTTTTATGTTAGTTACGTTGTTTATATATGCATGTCAACAACACACTAATATTTCTTTAAGCGATGACCATTTTTGAAAAGAATTCCTTTCTAACGTGTAAGCCGAACCACCTGTGCATCGGGGATGACAGAAAATACAAAAATACAAAAATTCGCTTAGAACGCTTATCAAAATGTGTGATGAGACGACGCCGATACATGAATGCATATTGTTAAATGGCAATGCTCAGTTTGGATTTTTCTTTTATTTACGATTTTCGCTAGGCAATGTTTTTTTTGTAATAGAGGACCCGCATGGATGTCTGGAAACTATGATATGACCGAAGTGGTTTTTGAGGTATGCATCGCGTTTGTTTTGTATTTGGAATAAATTTAAATCGTAATAATAGATCTTAAAATAGCTGACAGAGTTCCTTCAAGCCTTTACCTTTGTGAGAGACAACAGTGTCTTTTTCAGATATCAACGTCTGTGAATCGTACCCATGCCAAAATGGAGGATATTGTACTGATGGAGTCAACACGTACACTTGCACTTGTGCAGCCGGGTATTCTGGAACAAACTGTGAAACAAGTATAATATCTCTTTCTCTTGTGGAATAGTTTTGTTTGTGCTTTCTTTAGATATACTCTGAGGAGACACAATGTGGTTATTATATCGAAGTAGACAAAGATTCCGGTCGGAAATCTAAATAGAGCCACCTGCGTACTGCAGATCAGCTGTGTGACGTTCTCATATGAAATATTACTCCTTGATCTTCATTTGTCTTCAATGACTCGATTCGTACATTTGCTCTTGTGGCCCCGAATATATGTATATATATATATGTTGGAACAGGCTGTGCATAAGGACTAAACGTTCGTCACAGTCAGAATAGTTTTATGTTGGTTACGTTGTTTATACATGCATGTCAACAACACACTAATATTTCTTTAAGCGATGACCATTTTTTGAAAAGAATTCCTTTCTAACGTGTAACCGAACCTTCTGTGCATCGGGGATGACAGAAAATACAAAAATACAAAAATTCGCTTAGAACGCTTATCAAAATGTGTGATGAGACGACGCCGATACATGAATGCATATTGTTAAATGGCAATGCTCAGTTTGGATTTTTTCTTTTATTTACGATTTTCGCTAGGCAATGTTTTTTTGTAATAAGAGGACCCGCATGGATGTCTGGAAACTATGATATGACCGAAGTGGTTTTTGAGGTATGCATCGCGTTTGTTTTGTATTTGGAATAAATTTAAATCGTAATAATAGATCTTAAAATAGCTGACAGAGTTCCTTCAAGCCTTTACCTTTGTGAGAGACAAAAGTGTCTTTTTTCAGATATCGACGACTGTAATCCGAACCCATGCCAAAATGGAGGAGATTGTACTGATGGAGTCAACACGTATACTTGCACTTGTGCAGCCGGGTATTCTGGAACAAACTGTGAAACAAGTATAATATCTCTTTCTCTTGTGCAATAGTTTTGTTTGTGCTTTCTTTAGATATACTCCGAAGAGACACAATGTGGTTATTATATCGAAGTAGACAAAGATCCCGGTCGGAAATCTGAACAGACCCACCGGCGTACTGCAGATCAGCTGGGTGACGTTCTCAAATAATATATTACTCCTTGATCTTGATTTGTCCTCAGTGACTCGATTCGTAAATTTCTCTTATGGCCCCGAACATATATATATATATATGTTGGAACAGGCTGTGCATAAGAACTATACGTTCGCCACAGTAGGAATAGTTTTATGTTAGTTACGTTGTTTATATATGCATGTCAACAACACACTAATATTTCTTTAAGCGATGACCATTTTTGAAAAGAATTCCTTTCTAACGTGTAAGCCGAACCACCTGTGCATCGGGGATGACAGAAAATACAAAAATACAAAAATTCGCTTAGAACGCTTATCAAAATGTGTGATGAGACGACGCCGATACATGAATGCATATTGTTAAATGGCAATGCTCAGTTTGGATTTTTTCTTTTATTTACGATTTTCGCTAGGCAATGTTTTTTTTGTAATTAGAGGACCCGCATGGATGTCTGGAAACTATGATATGACCGAAGTGGTTTTTGAGGTATGCATCGCGTTTGTTTTGTATTTGGAATAAATTTAAATCGTAATAATAGATCTTAAAATAGCTGACAGAGTTCCTTCAAGCCTTTACCTTTGTGAGAGACAAAAGTGTCTTTTTTCAGATATCGACGACTGTAATCCGAACCCATGCCAAAATGGAGGAGATTGTACTGATGGAGTCAACACGTATACTTGCACTTGTGCAGCCGGGTATTCTGGAACAAACTGTGAAACAAGTATAATATCTCTTTCTCTTGTGCAATAGTTTTGTTTGTGCTTTCTTTAGATATACTCCGAAGAGACACAATGTGGTTATTATATCGAAGTAGACAAAGATCCCGGTCGGAAATCTGAACAGACCCACCGGCGTACTGCAGATCAGCTGGGTGACGTTCTCAAATAATATATTACTCCTTGATCGGGACTTGTCCTCAGTGACTCGATTCGTAAATTTGCTCTTATGGCCCCGAACATATATATATATATATGTTGGAACAGGCTGTGCATAAGGACTATACGTTCGCCACAGTAGGAATAGTTTTATGTTAGTTACGTTGTTTATATATGCATGTCAACAACACACTAATATTTCTTTAAGCGATGACCATTTTTTAGAAAAGAATTCCTTTCCAACGTGTAAGCCGAACCACCGGTGCATCGGGGATGACAGAAAATACAAAAATACAAAAATTCGCTTAGAACGCTTATCAAAATGTGTGATGAGACGACGCCGATACATGAATGCATATTGTTAAATGGCAATGCTCAGTTTGGATTTTTTCTTTTATTTACGATTTTCGCTAGGCAATGTTTTTTTTTGTAATTAGAGGACCCGCATGGATGTCTGGAAACTATGATATGACCGAAGTGGTTTTTGAGGTATGCATCGCGTTTGTTTTGTATTTGGAATAGATTTAAATCGTAATAATAGATCTTAAAATAGCTGACAGAGTTCCTTCAAGGCTTTACCTTTGTGAGAGACAAAAGTGTCTTTTTCCAGATATCGACGACTGTAATCCGAACCCATGCCAAAATGGAGGAGATTGTACTGATGGAGTCAACACGTATACTTGCACTTGTGCAGCCGGGTATTCTGGAACAAACTGTGAAACAAGTATAATATCTCTTTCTCTTGTGGAATAGTTTTGTTTGTGCTTTCTTTAGATATACTCTGAGGAGACACAATGTGGTTATTATATCGAAGTAGACAAAGATTCCGGTCGGAAATCTAAATAGAGCCACCTGCGTACTGCAGATCAGCTGTGTGACGTTCTCATATAAAATATTACTCCTTGATCTTCATTTGTCTTCAATGACTCGATTCGTACATTTGCTCTTGTGGCCCCGAATATATGTATACATATATGTTGGAACAGGCTGTGCATAAGGACTAAACGTTCGCCACAGTCAGAATAGTTTTATGTTGGTTACGTTGTTTATACATGCATGTCAACAACACATTAATATGTCTTTAAGCGATGACCATTTTTTGAAAAGAATTCCTTTTTAACGTGTAAGCCGAACCACCTGTGCATCGGGGATGACAGAAAATACAAAAATACAAAAATTCGCTTAGAACGCTTATCAAAATGTGTGATGAGTCGGCGCCGATACATGAATTATATTGTTAAATGGCAAAGCTCAGTTTGGATTGTTCTTTTATTTACGATTTTCGCTAGGCAATGTTTTTTTGTAATAAGAGGACCCGCATGGATGTCTGAAAACTATGATATGACCGAAGTGGTTTTTGAAGGTATGCATCGCGTTTGTTTTGTATTTGGAATAAATTTAAATCGTAATAATAGATCTTAAAATAGCTGACAGAGTTCCTTCAAGCCTTTACCTTTGTGAGAGACAAAAGTGTCTTTTTTCAGATATCGACGACTGTAATCCGAACCCATGCCAAAATGGAGGAGATTGTACTGATGGAGTCAACACGTATACTTGCACTTGTGCAGCCGGGTATTCTGGAACAAACTGTGAAACAAGTATAATATCTCTTTCTCTTGTGCAATAGTTTTGTTTGTGCTTTCTTTAGATATACTCCGAAGAGACACAATGTGGTTATTATATCGAAAGTAGACAAAGATCCCGGTCGGAAATCTGAACAGACCCACCGGCGTACTGCAGATCAGCTGGGTGACGTTCTCAAATAATATATTACTCCTTGATCGGGACTTGTCCTCAGTGACTCGATTCGTAAATTTCATCTTATGGCCCCGAACATATATATATATATGTTGGAACAGGCTGTGCATAAGAACTATACGTTCGCCACAGTAGGAATAGTTTTATGTTAGTTACGTTGTTTATATATGCATGTCAACAACACACTAATATTTCTTTAAGCGATGACCATTTTTGAAAAGAATTCCTTTCTAACGTGTAAGCCGAACCACCTGTGCATCGGGGATGACAGAAAATACAAAAATACAAAAATTCGCTTAGAACGCTTATCAAAATGTGTGATGAGACGACGCCGATACATGAATGCATATTGTTAAATGGCAATGCTCAGTTTGGATTTTTTCTTTTATTTACGATTTTCGCTAGGCAATGTTTTTTTTGTAATTAAGAGGACCCGCATGGATGTCTGGAAACTATGATATGACCGAAGTGGTTTTTGAGGTATGCATCGCGTTTGTTTTGTATTTGGAATAGATTTAAATCGTAATAATAGATCTTAAAATAGCTGACAGAGTTCCTTCAAGGCTTTACCTTTGTGAGAGACAAAAGTGTCTTTTTCCAGATATCGACGACTGTAATCCGAACCCATGCCAAAATGGAGGAGATTGTACTGATGGAGTCAACACGTATACTTGCACTTGTGCAGCCGGGTATTCTGGAACAAACTGTGAAACAAGTATAATATCTCTTTCTCTTGTGGAATAGTTTTGTTTGTGCTTTCTTTATTTATACTCCGAAGAGACACAATGTGGTTATTATATCGAAGTAGACAAAGATCCCGGTCGGAAATCTGAACAGACCCACCGGCGTACTGCAGATCAGCTGGGTGACGTTCTCAAATAATATATTACTCCTTGATCGGGACTTCTCCTCAGTGACTCGATTCGTAAATTTGCTCTTCTGGCCCCGAATATATATATATATATATATATATATATATATATATATGTTGGAACAAGATGTGCATAAGGACTATACGTTCGCCACAGTAGGAATAGTTTTATGTTAGTTTCGTTGTTTATATATGCATGTCAACAACACACTAATATTTCTTTAAGCGATGACCATTTTTTGACAAGAATTCCTTTCTAACGTATAAGCCGAACCACCGGTGCATCGGGGATGACAGAAAATACAAAAATACAAAAATTCGCTTAGAACGCTTATCAAAATGTGTGATGAGTCGACGCCGATACATGAATTATATTGTTAAATGGCAATGCTCAGTTTGGATTTTTCTTTTATTTACGATTTTCGCTAGGCAATGTTTTTTTGTAATAAGAGGACCTGCATGGATGTCTGAAAACTATGATATGACCGAAGTGGTTTTTGAGGTATGCATCGCCTTTGTTTTGTATTTGGAATAAATTTAAATCGTAATAATAGATCTTAAAATAGCTGACAGAGTTCCTTCTAGCCTTTACCTTTGTGAGAGACAAAAGTGTCTTTTTTCAGATATCGACGACTGTAATCCGAACCCATGCCAAAATGGAGGAGATTGTACTGATGGAGTCAACACGTATACTTGCACTTGTGCAGCCGGGTATTCTGGAACAAACTGTGAAACAAGTATAATATCTCTTTCTCTTGTGCAATAGTTTTGTTTGTGCTTTCTTTAGATATACTCCGAAGAGACACAATGTGGTTGTTATATCGAAGTAGACAAAGATTCCGGTCGGAAATCTGAACAGACCCACCGGCGTACTGCAGATCAGCTGGGTGACGTTCTCAAATAATATACTACTCCTTGATCGGGACTTGTCCTCAGTGACTCGATTCGTAAATTTGCTCTTATGGCCCCGAACATATATTTATATATGTTGAAACAGACTGTGCATAAGGACTATACGTTCGCCACAGTAGGAATAGTTTTATGTTAGTTACGTTGTTTATATATGCATGTCAACAACACACTAATATTTCTTTAAGCGATGACCATTTTTTGAAAAGAATTCCTTTCTAACGTGTAAGCCGAACCACCGGTGAATCGGGGATGACAGAAAATACAAAAATACAAAAATTCGCTTAGAACGCTTATCAAAATGTGTGATTAGACGACGCCGATACATGAATGCATATTGTTAAATGGCAATGTTCAGTTTGGATTTTTTCTTTTATTTACGATTTTCGCTAGGCAATGTTTTTTTGCAATAAGAGGACCCGCATGGATGTCTGGAAACTATGATATGACCGAAGTGGTTTTTGAGGTATACATCGCATTTGTTTTGTATTTGGAATAAATTTAAATCGTAATAATAGATATTAAAATAGCTGACAGAGTTCCTTCAAGCCTTTACCTTTGTGAGAGACAAAAGTGTCTTTTTTCAGATATCGACGACTGTAATCCGAACCCATGCCAAAATGGAGGAGATTGTACTGATGGAGTCAACACGTTTACTTGCACTTGTGCAGCCGGGTATTCTGGAACAAACTGTGAAACAAGTATAATATCTCTTTCTCTTGTGAAATAGTTTTGTTTGTGCTTTCTTTAGATATACTCTGAGGAGACACAATGTGGTTATTATATCGAAGTAGACAAAGATTCCGGTCGGAAATCTGAACAGACCCACCGGCGTACTGCAGATCAGCTGGGTTACGTTCTCAAATAAAATATTACTCCTTGATCTTGATTTGTCCTCAATGACTCGATTCGTACATTTGCTCTTGTGGCCCCGAATATATGTATACATATATGTTGGAACAGGCTGTGCATAAGGACTAAACGTTCGCCACAGTCAGAATAGTTTTATGTTAGTTTCGTTGTTTATATATGCATGTCAACAACACACTAATATTTCTTTAAGCGATGACCATTTTTGAAAAGAATTCCTTTGTAACGTGAGAGCCGAACTACCGGTGCATCGGGGATGACAGAAAATACAAAAATACAAAAATTCGCTTAGAACGCTTATCAAAATGTGTGATGAGACGACGCCAATACATGAATGTATATTGTTAAATGGCAATGCTCAGTTTGGATTTTTCTTTTATTTACGATTTTCGCTAGGCAATGTTTTTTTGTAATAAGAGGACCCGCATGGATGTCTGAAAACTATGATATGACCGAAGTGGTTTTTGAGGTATGCATCGCCTTTGTTTTGTATTTGGAATAAATTTAAATCGTAATAATAGATCTTAAAATAGCTGACAGAGTTCCTTCAAGCCTTTACCTTTGTGAGAGACAAAAGTGTCTTTTTTTCAGATATCGACGACTGTAATCCGAACCCATGCCAAAATGGAGGAGATTGTACTGATGGAGTCAACACGTATACTTGCACTTGTGCAGCCGGGTATTCTGGAACAAACTGTGAAACAAGTATAATATCTCTTTCTCTTGTGCAATAGTTTTGTTTGTGCTTTCTTTAGATATACTCCGAAGAGACACAATGTGGTTATTATATCGAAGTATACAAGATCCCGGTCGGAATCTGAACAGACCCACCGGCGACTGCAGATCAGCTGGGTGACGTTCTCAAATAGTATATTACTCCTTGATCGGGACTTGTCCTCAGTGACTCGATTCGTAAATTTGCTCTTATGGCCCCGAACATTTATATATATATATATATATATATATATATTGGAACAGGCTGTGCATAAGGACTATACGTTCGCCACAGTAGGAATAGTTTTATGTTAGTTACGTTGTTTATATATGCATGTCAACAACACACTAATATTTCTTTAAGCGATGACCATTTTTTGAAAAGAATTCCTTTCCAACGTGTAAGCCGAACCACCGGTGCATCGGGGATGACAGAAAATACAAAAATACAAAAATTCGCTTAGAACGCTTATCAAAATGTGTGATGAGACGACGCCAATGCATGGATGCATATTGTTAAATGGCAATGCTCAGTTTGGATTTTTTCTTTTATTTACGATTTTCGCTAGGCAATGTTTTTTGTAATGAGAGGACCCGCATGGATGTCTGGAAACTATGATATGACCGAAGTGGTTTTTTAGGTATGCATCGCCTTTGTTTTGTATTTGGAATAAATTTAAATCGTAATAATAGATCTTAAAATAGCTGACAGAGTTCCTTCAAGCCTTTACCTTTGTGAGAGACAAAAGTGTCTTTTTTCAGATATCGACGACTGTAATCCGAACCCATGCCAAAATGGAGGAGATTGTACTGATGGAGTCAACACGTATACTTGCACTTGTGCAGCCGGGTATTCTGGAACAAACTGTGAAACAAGTATAATATCTCTTTCTCTTGTGCAATAGTTTTGTTTGTGCTTTCTTTAGATATACTCCGAAGAGACACAATGTGGTTATTATATCGAAGTAGACAAAGATCCCGGTCGGAAATCTAAACAGACCTACC
Organism: Sinonovacula constricta; assembly: GCA_007844125.1. Taxonomy (NCBI): domain Eukaryota; kingdom Metazoa; phylum Mollusca; class Bivalvia; order Cardiida; family Solecurtidae; genus Sinonovacula; species Sinonovacula constricta. The sequence continues at coordinate 65,960,725 of CM017557.1, forward strand.
GGCGTACTGCAGATCAGCTGTGTGACGTTCTCAAATAAAATATTACTCCTTGATCTTGATTTGTCCTCAATGACTCGATTCGTACATTTGCTCTTGTGGCCCCGAATATATGTTTATATATATGTTGGAACAGGCTGTGCATAAGGACTAAACGTTCGCCACAGTCAGACTAGTTTTATGTTGGTTACGTTGTTTATACATGCATGTCAACAACACATTAATATTTCTTTAAGCGATGACCATTTTTTGAAAAGAATTCTTTTTTAACGTGTAAGCCGAACCACCTGTGCATCGGGGATGACAGAAAATACAAAAATACAAAAATTCGCTTAGAACGCTTATCAAAATGTGTGATGAGACGACGCCGATACATGAATGCATATTGTTAAATGGCAATGCTCAGTTTGGATTTTTTCTTTTATTTACGATTTTCGCTAGGCAATGTTTTTTTTTTGTAATAAGAGGACCCGCATGGATGTCTGGAAACTATGATATGACCGAAGTGGTTTTTGAGGTATGCATCGCGTTTGTTTTGTATTTGAAATAAATTTAAATCGTAATAATAGATCTTAAAATAGTTGACAGAGTTCCTTCAAGCCTTTACCTTTGTGAGAGACAAAAGTGTCTTTTTTCAGATATCGACGACTGTAATCCGAACCCATGCCAAAATGGAGGAGATTGTACTGATGGAGTCAACACGTATACTTGCACTTGTGCAGCCGGGTATTCTGGAACAAACTGTGAAACAAGTATAATATCTCTTTCTCTTGTGCAATAGTTTTGTTTGTGCTTTCTTTAGATATACTCCGAAGAGACACAATGTGGTTGTTATATCGAAGTAGACAAAGATTCCGGTCGGAAATCTAAACAGACCCACCGGCGTACTGCAGATCAGCTGGGTGACGTTCTCAAACAATATACTACTCCTTGATCGGGACTTGTCCTCAGTGACTCGATTCGTAAATTTGCTCTTATGGCCCCGAACATATATTTATATATGTTGAAACAGACTGTGCATAAGGACTATACGTTCGCCACAGTAGGAATAGTTTTATGTTAGTTACGTTGTTTATATATGCATGTCAACAACACACTAATATTTCTTTAAGCGATGACCATTTTTTGAAAAGAATTCCTTTCTAACGTGTAAGCCGAACCACCGGTGAATCGGGGATGACAGAAAATACAAAAATACAAAAATTCGCTTAGAACGCTTATCAAAATGTGTGATTAGACGACGCCGATACATGAATGCATATTGTTAAATGGCAATGTTCAGTTTGGATTTTTTCTTTTATTTACGATTTTCGCTAGGCAATGTTTTTTTTGCAATAAGAGGACCCGCATGGATGTCTGGAAACTATGATATGACCGAAGTGGTTTTTGAGGTATACATCGCATTTGTTTTGTATTTGGAATAAATTTAAATCGTAATAATAGATATTAAAATAGCTGACAGAGTTCCTTCAAGCCTTTACCTTTGTGAGAGACAAAAGTGTCTTTTTTCAGATATCGACGACTGTAATCCGAACCCATGCCAAAATGGAGGAGATTGTACTGATGGAGTCAACACGTATACTTGCACTTGTGCAGCCGGGTATTCTGGAACAAACTGTGAAACAAGTATAATATCTCTTTCTCTTGTGCAATAGTTTTGTTTGTGCTTTCTTTAGATATACTCCGAAGAGACACAATGTGGTTATTATATCGAAGTAGACAAAGATCCCGGTCGGAAATCTGAACAGACCCACCGGCGTACTGCAGATCAGCTGGGTGACGTTCTCAAATACTATATTACTCCTTGATTGGGACTTGTCCTCAGTGACTCGATTCGTAAATTTCACTTATGGCCCCGAATATAAATATATATATATATATATATATATATATATATATATATATATATATATATATATATATATATATATATATATATATATATATATATATATATATATATATATATATATATATATATATATGTTGGAACAAGATGTGCATAAGGACTATACGTTCGCCACAGTAGGAATAGTTTTATGTTAGTTTCGTTGTTTATATATGCATGTCAACAACACACTAATATTTCTTTAAGCGATGACCATTTTTGAAAAGATTTCCTTTCTAACGTGTAAGCCGAACCACCGGTGCATCGGGGATGACAGAAAATACAAAAATACAAAAATTCGCTTAGAACGCTTATCAAAATGTGTGATGAGACGACGCCAATGCATGGATGCATATTGTTAAATGGCAATGCTCAGTTTGGATTTTTTCTTTTATTTACGATTTTCGCTAGGCAATGTTTTTTTGTAATGAGAGGACCCGCATGGATGTCTGGAAAGTATGATATGACCGAAGTGGTTTTTGAGGTATACATCGCGTTTGTTTTGTATTTGGAATAGATTTAAACCGTAAAAATAGATCTTAAAATAGCTGACAGAGTTCCTAAAAGCCTTTACCTTTGTGAGAGACAAAAGTGTATTTTTTCAGATATCGACGACTGTAATCCGAACCCATGCCAAAATGGAGGAGATTGTACTGATGGAGTCAACACGTATACTTGCACTTGTGCAGCCGGGTATTCTGGAACAAACTGTGAAACAAGTAAAATATCTCTTTCTCTTGTGAAATAGTTTTGTTTGTGCTTTCTTTAGATATACTCTGAGGAGACACAATGTGGTTATTATAGCGAAGTAGACATAGATTCCGGTCGGAAATCTGAATAGAGCCACCGGCGTACTGCAGATCAGCTGTGTGACGTTCTCAAATAAAATATTACTCCTTGATCTTGATTTGTCCTCAATGACTCGATTCGTACATTTGCTCTTGTGGCCCCGAATATATGTTTATATATATGTTGGAACAGGCTGTGCATAAGGACTAAACGTTCGCCACAGTCAGAATAGTTTTATGTTGGTTACGTTGTTTATACATGCATGTCAACAACACACTAATATTTCTTTAAGCGATGACCATTTTTTGAAAAGAATTCCTTTTTAACGTGTAACCGAACCTTCTGTGCATCGGGGATGAAAGAAAATACAAAAATACAAAAATTCGCTTAGAACGCTTATCAAAATGTGTGATGAGACGACGCCGATACATGAATGCGTATTTTTAAATGGCAATGCTCAGTTTGGATTTTTTCTTTTATTTACGATTTTCGCTAGGCAATGATTTTTTTGTTATAAGAGGACCCGCATGGATGTCTGGAAACTATGATATGACCGAAGTGGTTTTTGAGGTATGCATCGCGTTTGTTTTGTATTTGGAATAAATTTAAATCGTAATAATAGATCTTAAAATAGCTGACAGAGTTCCTTCAAGCCTTTACCTTTGTGAGAGACAAAAGTGTCTTTTTTCAGATATCGACGACTGTAATCCGAACCCATGCCAAAATGGAGGAGATTGTACTGATGGAGTCAACACGTATACTTGCACTTGTGCAGCCGGGTATTCTGGAACAAACTGTGAAACAAGTAAAATATATCTTTCTCTTGTGGAATAGTTTTGTTTGTGCTTTCTTTAGATATACTCCAAAGAGACTCAATGTGGTTATTATATCGAAGTAGACAAAGATCCCGGTCGGAAATCTGAATAGAGCCACCTGCGTACTGCAGATCAGCTGTGTGACGTTCTCAAATAAAATATTACTCCTTGATTTTGATTTGTCCTAAATGACACGATTAGTACATTTGCTCTTGTGGCCCCGAATATATGTATATATATATGTTGGAACAGGCTGTGCATAAGGACTAAACGTTCGCCACAGTCAGAATAGTTTTATGTCGGTTACGTTGTTTATACATGCATGTCAACAACACAGTAATATTTCTTTAAGCGATGACCAGTTTTTAGAAAAGAATTCCTGTCTAACGTGTGAGCAGAACCACTGGTGCATCGGGGATGTAAGAAAACACACAAATACAAAAATTCGCTTAGAACGCTTATCAAAATGTGCGATGAGACGCCGAATACATGAATGGATAATGTCGAAGGGCACTACGCAGTTTGGATTTATCATTTCTTTACGATTCTCGCTAGGCAATGCTTTTTTGTAATAAGAGCGTCCCTATGGATGTCTGGAAACTATAATATGACTGAAGTGGGTTTGGAGGTATGCATCGCGTTTGTTTTGTATTTGGAATAAATTTAAATCGTAATAATAGATCTTAAAATAGCTGACAGAGTTCCTTCAAGCCTTTACCTTTGTGCGAGACACAGGTGTCTTTTTTTTCAGATATCGACGACTGTAATCCGAACCCATGCCAAAATGGAGGAGATTGTACTGATGGAGTCAACACGTATACTTGCACTTGTGCAGCCGGGTATTCTGGAACAAACTGTGAAACAAGTATAATATCTCTTTCTCTTGTGGAATAGTTTTGTTTGTGCTTTCTTTAGACATACTCTGAGGAGACACAATGTGGTTTTTATATCGAAGTAGACAAAGATTCCGGTCGGAAATCTGAATAGAGCCACCTGCGTACTGCAGGTCAGCTGTGTGACGTTCTCAAATAAAATATTACTCCTTGATTTTGATTTGTCCTCAATGACTCGATTCGTACATTTGCTCTTGTGGCCCCGAATATATGTTTATATATATGTTGGAACAGGCTGTGCATAAGGACTAAACGTTCGCCACAGTCAGAATAGTTTTATGTTGGTTACGTTGTTTATACATGCATGTCAACAACACACTAATATTTCTTTAAGCGATGACCATTTTTTGAAAAGAATTCCTTTTTAACGTGTAACCGAACCTTCTGTGCATCGGGGATGAAAGAAAATACAAAAATACAAAAATTCGCTTAGAACGCTTATCAAAATGTGTGATGAGACGACGCCGATACATGAATGCGTATTTTTAAATGGCAATGCTCAGTTTGGATTTTTTCTTTTATTTACGATTTTCGCTAGGCAATGATTTTTTTGTTATAAGAGGACCCGCATGGATGTCTGGAAACTATGATATGACCGAAGTGGTTTTTGAGGTATGCATCGCCTTTGTTTTGTATTTGGAATAAATTTAAATCGTAATAATAGATCTTAAAATAGCTGACAGAGTTCCTTCAAGCCTTTACCTTTGTGAGAGACAAAAGTGTCTTTTTTCAGATATCGACGACTGTAATCCGAACCCATGCCAAAATGGAGGAGATTGTACTGATGGAGTCAACACGTATACTTGCACTTGTGCAGCCGGGTATTCTGGAACAAACTGTGAAACAAGTAAAATATATCTTTCTCTTGTGGAATAGTTTTGTTTGTGCTTTCTTTAGATATACTCCAAAGAGACTCAATGTGGTTATTATATCGAAGTAGACAAAGATCCCGGTCGGAAATCTGAATAGAGCCACCTGCGTACTGCAGATCAGCTGTGTGACGTTCTCAAATAAAATATTACTCCTTGATTTTGATTTGTCCTAAATGACACGATTAGTACATTTGCTCTTGTGGCCCCGAATATATGTATATATATATGTTGGAACAGGCTGTGCATAAGGACTAAACGTTCGCCACAGTCAGAATAGTTTTATGTCGGTTACGTTGTTTATACATGCATGTCAACAACACAGTAATATTTCTTTAAGCGATGACCAGTTTTTAGAAAAGAATTCCTGTCTAACGTGTGAGCAGAACCACTGGTGCATCGGGGATGTAAGAAAACACACAAATACAAAAATTCGCTTAGAACGCTTATCAAAATGTGCGATGAGACGCCGAATACATGAATGGATAATGTCGAAGGGCACTACGCAGTTTGGATTTATCATTTCTTTACGATTCTCGCTAGGCAATGCTTTTTTGTAATAAGAGCGTCCCTATGGATGTCTGGAAACTATAATATGACTGAAGTGGGTTTGGAGGTATGCATCGCGTTTGTTTTGTATTTGGAATAAATTTAAATCGTAATAATAGATCTTAAAATAGCTGACAGAGTTCCTTCAAGCCTTTACCTTTGTGCGAGACACAGGTGTCTTTTTTTTCAGATATCGACGACTGTAATCCGAACCCATGCCAAAATGGAGGAGATTGTACTGATGGAGTCAACACGTATACTTGCACTTGTGCAGCCGGGTATTCTGGAACAAACTGTGAAACAAGTATAATATCTCTTTCTCTTGTGGAATAGTTTTGTTTGTGCTTTCTTTAGACATACTCTGAGGAGACACAATGTGGTTTTTATATCGAAGTAGACAAAGATTCCGGTCGGAAATCTGAATAGAGCCACCTGCGTACTGCAGGTCAGCTGTGTGACGTTCTCAAATAAAATATTACTCCTTGATTTTGATTTGTCCTCAATGACTCGATTCGTACATTTGCTCTTGTGGCCCCGAATATATGTATATATATATATATATATATATATATATATATATATATATATATATATATATATATATATATATATATATATATATATATATATATATATATATATATATATGTATGTTGCAACAGGCTGTGCATAAGGACTAAACGTTCGCCACAGTCAGAATAGTTTTATGTTGGTTACGTTGTTTATACATGCATGTCAACAACACAGTAATATTCCTTTAAGCGATGACCAGTTTTTAGAAACAGAATTCCTTTCTAACGTGTGAGCAGAACCACTGGTGCATCGGGGATGAAAGAAAACACACAAATGCAAATATTCGCTTAGAACGCTTATCAAAATGTGCGATGAGACGCCGAATACATGAATGCATATTGTTAAATGGCACTACTCAGTTTGGATTTTTCATTTCTTTACGGTTTTCGCTAGGCAATGTTTTTTTGTAATAAGAGGGTCCCCATGGATGTCTGGAAACTATAATATGACTGAAGAGGGTTTTGAGGTATGCATCGCGTTTGTTTTGTATTTTGAATAAATTTAAACCGTAATAATAGATCTTGAAATAGCTGACGGTGTTCCTAAAAGCCTCTACTCTTGTGAGAGAAAAAAGTGTCTTTTTTCAGATATCGACGACTGTGATCCGAACCCATGCCAAAATGCAGGAACTTGTGATGATGGTGTAGCTAGTTACACTTGCACTTGCGTGGCCGGATATTCTGGGACAGACTGTGAAACAAGTATTATACCTCTTTTACATCTACATTTTCAATAGATGCTAGTTTTGCGTTTGTATTGCGTTGACTTAATTCGAAGCGACACAATTTTGTTTTGATAGCGATGTAGAGGTAGTTACCATACTATAGTCGTGTTAGACCCACCGGATCACTACAAGTCAGCCTGGTATCTTTCTCTACTCCATGACTGGGCCTGTACTGATGGAGTCGATCGGCACACGTGCTCTTGTCGTAAGGAATATGTTTTGGAAACGAACTCTGAAACAATTGCTGTACATTTGTCAAATTTGAAAGAGTTTTGTATTTGTTTATACATACATCGCAACGACACAAGTATGTAAACACCGGTGACTTAGAGATCAAACGGAAAACATTTTCTACATTACATTATTCTCCTTGAATGGTTCTCGAGCCATTGCGATGAGATGCCGATGACATGATTCTTTTTTAAATGCCATTTCTCAGTTTTGATTTTGTACCTCTTACGATTATCTATTGAACTTTTGATAGGACCCTTCCGTATTAACCTTGAACTTGACTGTTCAGATATACTGCAACCTCTTGCCAAATAAGTACACTCTATTTCAGGTAGTGTTTATATATCACCTAACAAATGTTGATGTTGTTCGGTCGATCATATGTAAATGTAAATTGGCTTTAACATACTATTTATAACTGTATACACATCAGGTAAAAATGAATGTCGTATTTTCACTGTAACTGTCTGTCATGACGGTAAGTCACACTTACAGCATTTGGCAGAGGGTAATTGCTAGGCGGCAGAATCTATTTATACCAATACTTTTACATTATAAACAATCGATTATACAAAAGAAAGCGTGATGAATCCTGGCGACAAATATTATTTACAGTAAGTTACGGTGCAGATCTTTAACGAATAAACTTTACAAAAAGGTCGCTGTTTAGGGAGGTGGCAATATTCTGTAGAAACCGCCACGTCCTAAATTTAATGTACAAAACAAATAGGCATATATATACCGTTGGGAATAGGGTCACTGGAACCTTTTGTAATTTGGGACACAAAGATCGTGATGGCCAAATTTCTAAAAAAAATAAAAAACTAAGTTATTATGTGTCGACATCAACCAAGATTTTCGAATCAGTCATCGTTGACAGATAGTCAGTCAGGTATTCGACCTTTGATTCGATCATTCTTTTAATAGTCTTAAGAATCGACTTAAAGACTTTATAAAGTTTATCGACAATGTATCAACTCCTTGTCTAGAAAGACAGAAAATTAAAGCATGTGATACAGAACTGTAAATACAATAATCATGTACAGTTATTTAATTTTCAAATGATGTTCATTGTGACTTTTCTTACTAACCTATAAAAGATGGTATCCGACAGTTTGGTTAATTTCTTTTTCTATCGAACAACTTAATGAATTATTGTTGACTAAAAGATATGCCCCAAAATGTTGTTTATTGATTGACTACATCGACGTGAAAAGTGAAGCATACATGTTACACTTCACACGTTAGAAACATTTTTTCTATCTGAGTCACCCTGCACTGTTAGCTATTTTTAAACTAAGAAAAGCACGTGACCACTTTTAATATTACGTTTATCAATCGGAACACCTCGGATAATTCACGAATTATCTCTCGGATGTATGTAGGTAGTCGGATCACCACGGCTACGTCCCTAAATGGGACTTATTTTGTGACAGACGTCAAAACAAAGATGGCAGTTCGAATGACAGTTCAGTATAGTACGATGCCAGTTAAACTTCAATCTGTAGCTGCTTTAAATTTAAATATCATCCAAGTTTAATTTACAAAGCTCAGCAAACAAAACAACTGTCAAACGACGTCATTGTTTATGTTTTGTGCGCACTACATTTTAGGCATATTCTTCTGACTTCCGGCGAACAAAACGATCGTGATTTCTTTAGGTATCGTTGCACCAGATACATCCGAGGGATAATTCGATGAGTTCCGATTGAACGTTTATTTGATCATCTGGGTAATCAACTCTGACGTCGGTATATATGTTTTTTTGAAATCCCCATCGTGCTAACATTTAAACGATATATTTCACTATTTGTAAGTCTTAATTGAAGATATGTATATATAAGTTCTGCTCCCTAATTCTTCAGAAGAGGGGAAAGATATTGTAAAATAGTTAGATATAAACAAACTGTCAGAAACCACATTTGAAGCGAAAAGAAAAGACTTCAACAATATGATAATTAACACACAGCACAATAAGTTGTGTAGGCTGTAGATTTAGTTTGCAAGTTCAATTATCAATTCAATCAAATTTAAAAATGGTAAGTGTCTTTATTTATAATGTTTTAAATTTCTTCTTATAGCCTTAAATTTTAGGTATAATTTTGACATTCATTATTATGGAAACTAGGGTAAGAAAAATCGTAGAAAAATGTTTGTATGAATCAATAATCCCAAAGACATTTATATTTTGTTTAATGGAACGAATATGTGTATAAACATACATTTGTCCTTATTATTATTTTTTTTTATTATTTTTGCGAAACACTATGATATACCTATACTCAAAAAATGAGACATTAAAATTTATCTCTTGCAGATATAGATGATTGTGTATTCGGGCCATGTAGAAACGGAGGGACATGTACTGATGAAGTCAACAACTTCACCTGCGCTTGCCCTGTAGGATGGACTGGGCCTACCTGCGAAACAGGTTACTTTGTATTTATACATTGCGGAAACCATTGCAATACAAACGTCTTATGCAACATGTGACTTACCATTATTTATAGGAAATAAGTCATCTTTGCTGAGTCAGCCGAAAAAAACACGATAACGGCACGTTGTGTTTTCTGTTTCCTTTAGAAGGTTTATATGCTTTTCTTTGCCAATTATTTACAGTAAGAATGACAGAAAGAATGACAATCATAATGTACATTACCATGTTGTTAGAATAAAATAAAATTCCAAATGTATATTTCATGTTTATTAAATAACTTTACGTTATTAGTTCTATAAAAAAGCGCCTGCCGCCTGCTATAACACAGATTTAAACACACTGCATAAAAACAGTGTCAATATCGACCGCGGAACAAAAAGTGATATTGATATAAAGCCCGCATATGAAGTGATTTGATTGGCTTATAAGGCAGTGCCAAATATGATATAGATATCAGCAAGAAGCCCTGGGAAATGGCAGCCATTTTGTTTTAACTCGACCCGTGTGAAGACGCCGACAGTTGAATAAATTCATGAAAAATGTTCTCAGTGTTCAAACATTCACAGCATGAATTGGTAGTGTTTAACCGAATGTGTTATAAATGTACCACATGTAGATTTCACAAAAACACAAACAAGCATTTTCTGACTTGGAATAATGCAAAAACTAACAAAGTATTAAATGTGAAATGTTATAAGTGCATGTAGTTATTTAATAACATTGTCAATAAATAAATGATTTGATAATGGCCTTCGGTCTTGGGCCAATATAACTGACCAGAGGACAAATAACAGGGACTATATCAAATCACTTATTTATTAATAAATTAATACGAATCGAAAAATGAGATACTAACTATATCTATATGTTGGTTCTTATATCATAACTGTATTGGATAAAATATTTTGCTCTTTTTCCAATTCCACTGTGGTGTTGACAAAATTCTTTTTTAGTTGATACTGCAGATGTCCTCATGCGCAACCGTTCTTATCTCTGTTTCCAGATGTTGACGAATGCTTCCCCAACCAGTGTCCAGCTGGATATCTTTGTTCAAACCATCCGGGTGGCTTCTGTTGCAATTAACGACACCAGAAGCGAGATGATCTATTGGATCCATCGTTGGTTGTAAATGGGACGTCGCTTAACAATAATTTTAATGGTGAAGAGATTGATACATAATGAAATGATTCCATGGAATCAATGTTGTTATTTTTTAAAATATTGTCACAGAAACAATTTTTAAATCATGGACTGGTGTATAAATTTGATGATTTTACACGTGGTAGTAAATACGAACACGCCGCTCGGTGTTTCTTTTAAAAAAGTTCTCTAATGTATGTTGCTTTATCTAGATCATATACAACATTAATGACTGTATATTTTATTTCTGAATTTTACATCATACATATACAAAGTTTCGGCATTACAATAAAAAGTACAGAAGCCAGGTTTAGTAACAGGTAGAGATAAAAGAAAACAACATGTAATGATATGTTGTTAAGGCAGTAATGTTGTATATAATGATATTGTGTTATTTATTATAACAGAATTAGAGTGAGTTGTACATATGTGTGCAATATTGTAAGACCTGTCAGCCTGTAAATATTTATGAATAATAAACTATTAAATTCCATTTTAAACTATAATAACGTATATTAACGCATAATGTATTTCAAATATTTTTTGTAATAAAAGATCTTTTGATACAGGCGTAATACAATACAAATGAGCGAAATACATTAATATACTTTAAAGGCACAAGTAACTTTATAGACACGTATTTAAACAGACATTCAACATTTGTATATTGTAAGATTGAATCGTAGTATGTTGCTATTTTTTATCGTTAAGAAGTAGAAGAAATTTATCTAATGAGTTAGTTTTATGTTCATTCGGTGGAAGAAACATTTACTGTTTTATTGCAAATTATTGCAAATACTTATCTGCAATCCTAGTTGCATTTCTTTCTTTAAAGCATACTTGGGTTTACCGGTGGTCAAAACAAGGTACATATATATCTATAAATAATCTATTATAAGGTAATTTCTATTTGTTGGAACCTGATAGCAAAAATAAAATCAATTCTGAATCAATGTTACAGTACTCGATAAACAGAATGAACAGTTTTTGGGACAAAAAAGACGATTTAGTAACACAATCATTAAAGAGAAAAGCATCTATTTTTTAAAAAAAAATATGTTAGCATACTCAATTATACAAACATATAGTTGAATAGAACAAAGGTAAAGTATGATATCTTTTTTTAAAACCCTGTGAGTATTGAATCTAATTGTACTAGACATAATGTTAGTTATCATACAGAATCAAATGCATAGTATGTTGTATTTGTACAACACAATATACAAGTATAGTTATGTGTATAGTCAGTGTGCATTTTACTTGGAATTGTGCAAAACAGTATGTTTAATGCATAACCAAACTTTTAAAATAGTAATTTAGTGAATATCTATAATTAAATTGATTATTCGACTGTCGGGTTAGCTCTTTTAGTTAAATGACTCACAAAAATGTGTTCTTACTTTTCACTTGGCTTGCACGTGAAATACCTTTGCCCTGTGCCTTTTCGGAGTTTGATATATGTTGCAATACTTATAGGACTTTGTCATATATTCTTATTCAGTAGAAATCCTGTCCGAGATTTTCTCTGACAATATATTGATCTATTCTGTATTTGGTTTACAATTGCTTCCTGAATATTTCAATACCTGGTTTGTGTGTTTCTTTCGTTTTAAAAATGTGATACTTTACTTGCATTATTATTGTATTTAAAAAAAAATTAATTTGTTTCTTATAATTATATCTTGGTTTGTAAACTTTAGAGTTATAGAAAGACGGCAAGTACTGATAAGGATTTGTAACTCATTCCAAAAGCTGTATACATCCGCACAGTCACAGGAAAGTTGGATTATGGTTACCTTTTGTTGCTTGCACAGTGAACACAGGTTTTCATCCTAGTTTTTTTTTATTTTGTAGCCCATCATCAGTACCTAAAATTCTCTAATCTATTCTGCTTTGTAACTATCGCAACCTTGTATTTTTAATTGCAATAACGTATTATCTCCATTCACCATGTATCTCAGAAGAACGTTTATCTACAGAATTTGCTTTAATATAATTATGAATAAGTTTGTCATACATTGATAGCCTTTGTAGATTTTAAGCAATATTGATAAGGAGAGTGGTAATAACGGCTCCTCTGAACGTCTGTCTGTGTATTCACTGTTAACCTTTGTTAAATATGCTTTGACCGCTAAAATTATACTTGCGTATTCCAGAAAGTTTGTGATGTAATGATGCTTATGTATTGGTTAACCTCCGACCTTCATTCTTGTATTTTCGACGAGAGAAATACGTGTTGCTTCTTTCTGATTTTTGTACAATTAGTCACAAGAAAAGATTATAAGTCGAATGTACGTCTCTCCAAAATGGGTTTAAAATAAGATTTGTATTTTTGTATGTACTCTGCACCTGGACTGGGCATATTGTTTATATTTTGGTATTAGACTCCCTTTTATTTGTCAATATTTTTATTATTTACAGCAGTAATTCTAATCTATACGATTTCAAGTGTATTGATAAGAGTTCCTTGAATGATCATTCCTTAACCGTCTGCATAATCCTTATAAATAACATTTCTTTTAATTTAAACAGTTTTTCCATCTCATATAAAATGAATAAAATGATTTTTTGTACAAAATGTCTTATGTGAGACCAGAAAAAGACTAAAAGAATTCTACTGTAAAGTTAGACAAATCTTGACTTTACTTTTAGTTTCATGTTTTGAGACTTTCTTTACATTCTTTGTATATTAGTTTTATTTCAAATGATTGCTTTTCATCTTCTTTTAATGTTGTTATGTCTTTAGAATTCAATATTTCTCTTAGATTTACCTCAGTGGTTACAAATTTCGTATATAAGATCTTGTAATAATATCGGATCTTTGTTTTCTATAACATGATTGACTATATTTTGTATTTGGACAAAAAAATATTGTCTTCAAGATTACAGAAGAATTTTCTCCCCCATCTACCCATTTAGCACGTGAGCGAATTTTCGCACCCTCCATTCTTTGTCTTAACGTTAGTTATTCATTTTCTTTAATGTTCCAGAGTGCATAATTTGTATAAAGCTGCTTTTTCCAAATATTCTTTGTCATGATTAAGTTGTTTCTCTCTGTTATTATCCTTTTTTATTTGCCTTAGTGGCATAAGCTATCTTTCATCCAGAATTCTAAACATCAATTTTAAAACAATATTTGGTCATCAGTAATTAACAGAACTTTTTTTATTGATGATATCAGCAGGAGTTATGTTTTCTATCATTCTTTCCCATACATATTGTAGCTTAACATCATCATTTTTTCTTAGTTTTCTTTATTATATAAGATTTATCTTTAAGCAAAAAATTATTAACATTCTAATATGATTTCCCTTTATGAATTCTAAGAATTCCCCGGGAAATTTTATTAAAGAATGGTCAGTTCTATAGTCTGGTATAAAATTACATGTTTTTACATCTACTAATAAAGAATTTGTAATTAAAAAGAAATCTAGACGTGCCTTTCTATTTCGAATTATATAAATTGCTGTTGTATTTTTTCTTGCGACATGTCTCTCTTTAATAAGATAATAACATCCATTGAAACATCTCCTTAGGATTATTTATATGCAGGTAATCCCAGTAATCAATATCTGGGTTAAGTCCTAAATTTAAATCATAATTCTGGCAGGATTATCAAAATGTTTAACTTAAGAGCATGATAAAAATATGGGTTATCTTAAAATGGCCCGTATTAGTTAACTAGTAATGTTTTTTTCTTAAATTGAGAGCAATTAATTATAAACAAATTCCCATCGTTGTCAAAAAAAATTATGAAAGCTAAAAGTCAAGATTTTTGTCAATGAAAATTGCAACTACCTTTGGGCTGCTACTATCATTATTAACATATATTTTAAGGCCAAACTATTGATATGCTTTCTTTATTTTATTATCTATAAAGTGTGTTTCTTGTAATAAATATATATTTCCAAAGTTATTATTCTTTCCGCTATTTTTTTCACTGGGCATTCATATAATAAAAGGTTTTATCTGCAATTTCATTCCATTAAAAGTACATTGTATTTTGCTGAGGTACTGGATGTACGATAAAATATGGTCATACCACAGTGTTGTTAATGTTCTTAAGGTCAAGGTTCTAGGACTAATTACAAAGACATTTAACAAAGCCTTACCAGTGTTAATATCAAAGTGAATATTATGCACTCCTAACATATGTGGGATGGGATTTGCCGGCATTTTTTGCCGATACTGTGCCGCGACATTTCTATCAATATAGCACAGGGGCACTTATGAGGTGCCCAGGGACTGAACCCGGCAGGTCCATTATACTGACACCGACGAGTCAGGCGTAATGCTGTCCCCTTAGCCCCTTAGAGTTAGGAGGGAAGCTACTACTACTAACTTGAAAGTCTTTGGTTTGACCCGGCCGGGGTTTGAATCCGCGACCTCCCGATCCGCAAGGCGACGCTCTACAACCTGGGCTATTGCGGTCGGTCCTAACAAATGTGGGGTTCAATTTAAGATATAAAAGGTAATAGTGACACATTATTTAACCTACTGTTTTGTTATCGTCTCTAAGTATGTTTACATTCTTGGTATTATATTGTGGAGTGTTTTACTTAACTAGCGACACCACATGCGAAATTCTCTGCTCGAGCCATTGTTGTATGTAAATGGGACGGCATTGGTTTAAAAATAAATTCAATGACGAATTTGTCTGAAAAATAAAAGGTACTGATAATGAAGTAATACCACTGAATCAATGTTTTTACGAAATAATAATCAAACGAAAATCATTTTTAAATCATGGACTTGTGTATGTAATGTGTTCATTTCAGCCTTCGTAGACTCAAATGGCCACGCTGTTAGGAGTTTCTTTTGACAAAATTCTTCTTATGTGCTAGCTTTATGTAAGTCATAGATAAGATTACCTTCAATATTTATCAATGTAACGATAAAGGAGGGTTACAGCTTACCGGCATTGAATTATTTCTTGAACGAATTAAAGCAGGATGGATAAAAAGATATCTGGATGAACACAATAATAGTCAATGTATGGTGAAAGACAAGTTAATTAAATATGGTGATAAACTACTGTTCGAAAGAGAACTGTATTTAAAACTTATTGACGTTTCACAAGAAAACGTTTTCTCATATTTCTTATATGACATACTAAATATATGGACAAAAGGAAAAACAATATTTCGGAAATCATAAAATGATTGCAAAAACTGTGATATGGAATAACTCCAATATCATGCACAACTGTCGTCGTCCTCTTTTTTTTTACATGTCCTGGTAAGAAGGGAATAAAATTCCTAGAACATCTCTTTGACTATAGAAATAAGGAGATTTAAGATTTAAGCAAAATGTGCTCTATATATGTTTTTATAATATATATATATATATATATATATATATATATATATATATATATATATATATATATATATATATATATATTATGAAATACAACTTTTAAAACATCAATTAAATCAAACATAACTGAAATGCTGACTGGAGAAGGTATTGTAACAGAATCCAAAATTAACATTTAAGACAAAATATTTGAAGTAAACAAGAATAAAAGCATATTTACTAGTATATATGCCGACTCAACAGCCCTCAAAATCTACAAATGGAAAATAATGGATGACCAATCTAGATTGTCTTGCTACAAATACAGGCTGGAAAGAAGTATACAGTTCTATATTCAAAGTAACAAGTGATTCTTCATTAAGAAGTTTTCAGCATAACGTCATAATGAGAATACAACCAACCAACAAAGTACTGTACAAATGCAAATATGTAAATTCTAACTTACGTGATTTGAAACAATAGAACACCTGTTTTGGGAATAAATTTATGTATATCTATGGACTGAACTAGTCAACCTTTTAAATTAAAAAAAAGGTATACATGATATAATCAAAAATGAAAATGCATTATTAGGAATAACTACAAAAAGCATGTATAAAATATGTGTAACACACTCCTTGTTCTAATGAAACAGTTCGTACTTTCAAAAGGAAAAAAGAAAAAAAAATAATAATCTAAAACCACCTTTAGTATATTCAGTGGGCATTTAAGAAAAAGGATTTCTGTTGAACAACAAATGGCTTGAATGATGATGTTGAAGCTTTCCAAAACACTTGGGAAAAGATATAAAAAAAAATAACAATAATCACAAAAACAGAAAAAAACACAAATAAAAATATATTCTTAATGATTGTAATATTGATATATTATTATTGAAGAAATTATCTCTGTATTTTCTAACCCAAAACTTAGAAGGCATCGGACATTGTTCCAAGCATAAAAGACGAATCAAGCGGTTAGATCACATAAGATTGTAATATATCGCTATTAAAGTATTATGCAAATTCAAACAATATAAAAATGTTTATAAATAAACAATAAGGTCCTTCTTATATAGAAACAACCACTTCTTCATGTTTCTATTTGATGTCATAATTTAAATCATGATATGTCAAATTGAGCTTTTTGATCAACGCTGTAAAAGTATTTACTTTCATATGCATGGAAGATGAAAATAACAGTGATCACAGGCTGCTTGCTGTCCTAGTTCAGTGAGTATGTGAGGCGAAAGATTTACCTTTAAACTAATTTATTTGTTGTTGATTTGGGAAACATTTTTTTTTCATCTTTTATTGATCCTTCTCGGCTGCCCATTTCCTCGGTAGACCCAGTGCTCAGGTATTAGGTATATGAAGCCATGTGCAGTAAATGGTCTTGCTCAAGGAATAGCACCACGTGGTTTGTTTCGGGGTTCGAACCAGAAACCCAGCGATCAGGAGTGCAACGTCTTATTCACTATACCACGGACATACTGGTGAAAGAAACTACTATCTGAATTTGTCAAAACTAATTATTTTTGTTATTTGAAAAATACCGTAGAGACCAATTTTGATCATTATAGCGACGCCCAGCTTTGTCTGTCGAAAAAAGACCCTAGACAAAATGTCAGGGTAGAACCACCGGCGCACAGCAGACCACATAGTAGAACTTCACACATTCAGTCTTTCGTCCTGAACGCGACTCGAACTCAGGCTTTGTTGACAACTTATGTCCGTAAGCATTTGACTGTCTTAGAGGAAAGGGAAAAAATATTTATCAAATCTAATTTAATCGTGATCTAATTTAATCGTGATGAAACGTTGTCCCTTTGTCAACGTCAATGACTCTTAAGTCAAATGATACTAGTCCTACCTTCCCTGGGCCATTAAACATGGTTGGCGTAAAAAAACCTTGAGCATCAATTTATGGAAGGCCTGAAATTAAAACAGGATAAAAAAAAAAACTTCTTTTAAAATGCTCATGCAGAATAAGTCATCGGAACATCGCTGTATTTTGGATGTTGTTGGGGAATAAATTGAAAAGCATCATTTTAAACTGAAACATCTCCCGTGTTCAGTACATGAACGCCTATATCTCTTGCCGATGCCCGAGTGATTGACCGTTCGATGACCACGTCCCGAAAAACCGAGATAACCCGATTAATGACCTGTTGTTTATATTTGACAGCAAAATAAAGACAACGGCAAAACGACAATTGAAGACATACTAATAGGACGTCGTTTAATCGGAAGTTTAACTTTAATGTAAGACATGTGTCCTTAAAAACTGCATTATAACTTTGTGGAGAATTATTTACCTGTTGACAAACGGGACATCATGTAGTTGCTGAGTTGTTTGTTTTTGCGGATCAATGTGATGAATGAATGAATGGTATATCAAATAAAAAACAAGAGTTCGTTTCGTAATATATTTAAATATGTCTTACGTAGCTTGTCTATAAAATGCATCCTTTTATTCATAAACTGACGTAGTTTTGGATATTTTCAATTGTTAAGCATTTGACAGTTCGTTCAGAGTTCGCCGGTAATAGTTGTAGTACTAATAGTGGTTGTAGTAGTAGTGGTGGTGGTGGTGGTGGTGGTGGTGGTAGTAGTAGTGGTAGTATTAGTTGTGGAAACAGTAGTAGTGGTAGTGGTGATAATAATTATAATTGAGTAGTAGTGTTGGGGATAGTAGTAGTAGTAGTAGTAGTAGTAGTAGTAGTAGTAGTAGTAGAAGTAGTAGTAGTAGTAGTAGTAGTAGTAGTAGTAGTAGTAGTAGTAGTAGTAGTAGTAGTAGTAGTAGTAGTAGTAGTAGTAGTAGCAGTAGTTGTTGTAGCAATAGTAGTAGTAGCTGCAACTGCATAAATACTGGTAAAATAATTCGAAATTATTTTTTTAGTGTATGTATCACTGTTTTAAAGTCTCAAGCGAAGTAAAATGGAGGCGAAAATTGTAGAAGTAGATGACGGTGCAGGCAACAAGTATGAACTGTTTGATGTCGACGGAATTATGTTCCCTCGGTACTTTTCGGATGATCCCGTCAAGAAACTCGGCGATATTCGGGAAATGGCCGGAAGAGACGACGATGTGATTATTGCGGCCTACCCAAAAGCAGGTAAATACCATTGTCCGTATTTTTTAGACTGCAAATTAAACTAAAATTAAGAAAATTAGAAATTTGTATTTTGTATGTTTGTATGTTTCTCATTTTGTTTAATGTTGGCTCTTTGCCGTTATCATTATTGTTTCGCTTAATAAACTGTCACAAATATTACCATTAAATTTTAATTAAATGTACGTTACTAAAAACGTATAGTTCAAACGAAAGAAAAACGCGGCTTTTTCCTTTGATCTTTATTAAATTCTATCAAAATGGTCATCGTTGTCAAAAATCACTGTTTGCGTTAATAAGTTTTGAACACATTTTAAAGGTAATATCCGACAATTCGGCAATCTCAAATCGAATAAAATATATCTTACAAACGTTTTGGGGGAATTTCTGCAAAACATCGCACTTTTGTCTAAGTAATGAGGATTTTAAAAACTATCTATATAATAAGACTTTTCAAATCGATAAAAATTTCTCGATATGTTTATTCTTTATAAATCCATAAATAACCGCGATAGTGATCTGTGCTAAAAATAGACATCGACGTCAGAGCGGAATACTCGGGATAAATAACGAGATAACGCGATCCCCAAAGTAATGTGCCACGTGGCTTTCTTGGTTTTAAAATATATAACTTTGCAGGGCGGCTCAAATAGGAAATACCTCTTTGAAATGGCGAGTGCGGAAAATACTTTTCGAACAGATCTAGGTCAATTATAAAAAGCATTTTTGCAGGACCTTTTCAGGTAACAAAGACTTATTTGGCTTTTTGAGAAAAACAAAAACGTTTTGTTAAATCCTTCTTTCGGAAAGTACCAATAACGATTAAGGACGTTGTACAAAAAAAGTCTGAAGAAATGGCGGCGAGGTTAGTTTCGCCGACTGATTACCCCTCAAGAGGCGTAGCAAGGGCCATATTGCAAGTACTCCCACATTTAATGGTGGCGGAATCAAGGGCCAGACCTATCTTAAACCAAAGGAATCGCAAATAATTCAAATTGATTACATTGCGGTTACGTAACAAAACAAAAACAAACTATCTGTGTCTAACAAATGTTACAAGAGGGGTATTCAAAAAGTTCGAGGACTAGCTGTATGACCGTTGACTCGTTTATTGAAATTACATATTCATTTTGCAATATCGATTTTAAAAAAGTAAAATGGCAAAATAGAAATGTATGTTTTCCATAGTATATAATGACAAGCCCAATAAATTAAAGATATTATAAAAAATATATTTGTATATTTTTATCAGTTTCAGTTAGTTAATTCATTTTTTACATTTTCAGCTTTAAATTTAGACAGACTTTTGATGTCAACCCTCCAAGAGGCATATTACGTTGGCATTTTATGCTATTTAAATTGTAATTTTAATACATGGCCTGCGGCATGTTAGTTTATTTACACTATTAATTTTAACTAACTTAGATGTTTATGCACAGGCACCCACTGGGTGTGGGAGATGACCAACATGTTACTCCGGGGGTCAGCTGACTACCACCCGTCCATGAAGCAGGCACAAATGATGGAGCTTAGTGACGTCACAGCAATGGCGGATCTGACGTCACCAAGAGTATTCAACACGCACCTGCGTTTCCGTCAGCTGCCCAAAGATATGTTGTCAAGGTACGAATCTACATAGAAGGTTTCATTTTTTTCTGACGAAACAATTGTCGGTTCTCTAATATATAAATTTCGTTTATTATATATCCATTGCGAATTGTATCTCATATATAATGTCTGATCACATTAACTGGATACCATCGAAGGGTGTTAAGTATTAAATTGTTATTATATGACTTAACCTACTGCACGCAGCATTTTTCTTTTAGCATGTTTAATTAGAGTTGATAGTTAAACTTTTAATGATAACTTTTACTCAATCGTTGGTTACAAAAAGATAAAAAAAATAAGACTGACCTTTATATTTTTTGTCAGTATCCTTAGACTGGGTTATTGTAATTGGGTGGAGGAAGGTCTGCCTAATTACGGAGTCTCAGTTTGCAGTCGTTACTGGAAAGAGGGCAAGTGTGACAAAACTTGTTTTACGACATTTTCCCCCTATTACATCCCTGTGTACAGTATACGGATTTAGTGGTTTACGACCCTTCACACAACTTAGTATTATCTTTGTCGGGATGGAAGTGGGTGATTCTTAAAATGATATTTTCAATGTTTCAATGTCTGTAAGGCTTATAAAGCCCCATGTTGATGGAAGCAATAGATGTGTCACATTATCATAACGTGCAAAGTGTATCGTTTCATCAGAAATGATCGTGCAAAGATAAACTGTTTTAGCGACGGCTGCGTTTGCAGAGTTGTCTTACCTAATATCCATTAATAAAATAAGCGTTTGCATATGCTTCACCATTTAGTATATATTATTTTGCTACTTTTCGATTTTGTTGAAAGGTTATTGTGGATGTATTTATAATTATCATTTGCATCAGTTGCCTTATAATCTTATCCAGACAATGCAGGATAATTTTCATTGAGAGAAACCCGAAGGATATGGCTGTATCTCGATATTGTCACAACGTCAATGGCGTCCTAGGTCTCTCGGGGACATTCGGAAACTATCTTCGCCTGTACATCGAAGGCAAAAGTAAGATTTGTTATGCTGACTCATTTATTTAAATAATTTACTATATTTAGAAGGCGAAAATCGCAAATAGCATTTGGTTTCGCTGCATGAAACTTAGTAATAAGTAAGTTAATCGTTGAAATATTAATCAAAAACAAAAATAAGATAAATTTAATTTTCCATATTTTGTAGAATGTGGAAATAACTTTGAGTCAGATAATTTTTATATCTACAGATTGAAGAATAGTGAAAGGAAAAATAACAGACATTCAATGGTCAAAATATTTGCACACAATACAACAAACAACAACAAAAAAGAAAACACACATAAAATTTAAGATAATTCAAAATTTAAGAAATGTATTATATACGAAAGTATAAATAAGTTTTTGTTAAAATATTCACCAAAGGAAAACGTAAAAAACATTTTATTCGTAAATATATGACTGAGGTAATTGTAAGATTCTTTTTTAAAAGAAAACGTTTATCTCCGGCAAATATAGATTTCAAATATAATTGATATGTTAACTTGACAAATACAAAGTTAAGATACAGAGCGAATAACATAATTATTAGATTAAACTAGTCTTAGAAGTCGCTCTACATTAGAAGCCAATCAGAAGCTATGAAAATTTAAATTCCTCAGCGATTTATTTCAATAGAATTCCTTTCTAATTCCTATTTTACAATGAACAAAAGAGATCGATGTTTTTTTAATAATTGGTTTTACTTTCAACTGCGCGTGTGCAACAAACCACGCATTCTGGCTTGACACCTTCCTTGTGACGACAAATTTGAACACGTCAGACGACTGACCGTTTGATTGACAGTTTTATGGGGCGGATTACATGACATTGTGGTAGAACAGGTAGAAGTGATGCGGGGACTTCTAAGTCGGTTAGAATCTATTAAGACATTTGTATAGAAAATAGAAACCTGCACTTGCTGCGCTCGTTTCGGCTTCTGTTTTTTTTTCTCTAGAGACGTCTTAATAAACTCTATCCCATACGTAATCATTTGGAGTCGCTAAAACAAATATTTACTACACACTTGTGGACGACTTTCCGGTTGTTGAACTGTTTAGAAAATATTGCCACATGTTATCTCACTGGCCATTGACCGTTTGCTATCACAAATTGGATGGTGACAGGACGGAGGGATATGAACAACACGTTTTCACGTTGTGTGTTTCGGATCTTACAAGGTTATTATCTGGGGAAACAGATCAATCACCCCAACAATGCCGCGTATCTTTTTATTTTAAGTTAAGTTCCAAGCAGTTGATATTTCAATAGCGATTGAAAGAATGCACTTTTAACTTAAGTGTTATTATTAATGTTGTCACAAACTAGTTTAAAGTTTTAAAATTTAACAACTGAATTTCAATAACCATGACCAACAAGACATCTTTCAGATTTCTAATTATTTGAAATATAAGGAGTCCAGATAAAAGTCCCTCTTTTTATAGTTCTTTTTTTACAAATTGAACAAATTCTTCTAAAAATTTAATGTAAAATATTAATGTAAAATTAATGTGACCAAATCGCCGCAATTTCAAATTCCTTTTCACAAATTGTCCAATTTGGGTTTCTTTTGCGAGACTGCTCCATGTTTAAGAGATGACAGACGATAATTTGTTTACAAATCGATCCATGACGTCACGTGATAAACGGGTAAAACTCACCTCCGATTGAAGAGTAAGTACGAAATTCTTAGCTAAGAACGTTATTCGTTCTTAGCTTAGAAAATTCTTAAGAATGTAAGTGAAGCGCAAATACTTCGAAATTCTTAGATAAGAGTTTTAACAGGCTAAGACTGATGTTTATTTTTAGTTTAGGCAATACATAAGAATGTTCGTGAAACCGGGTGCAGGTTGGGAAATTATATAACATATTAATGCAGTTAAATAAGTAAATATATATCACAGTGGTGTAGTGAGGACGAAATAATAGCTATTTTTAAACTCAGTGTATTTTAATCGCATCCGGTAACATTTACTCACATTTATGCCGCACCTAAGTTAAGTTAAAAATGCAGTCATACAAATAGTATTGTCTGTTTTTAATACTTTTAATAAAACAGTTTCTACTGTCTGATGTATGTGACTTTGTTGTTACTTTGGCCCAGTGTATAATCTGTACTTTAAGACGAGGTGTCCTATTGCAGCTGCAGACATGTCTCCTTTCCAGTGCGTTGTACATTAAAATTTCATTAAGACGGAACACTTTTGACCATTATTTGTACACCTTTACTCGCTTACATGGTTAAACTTACACCGCCAAAATAGCGCTTTTCATTGCTTTGATTGAAAGACGGGGTGCAGTATTTAAGTCATAAAAATAATGTCAAACATTTATTTCATCCTCTAAGAATTGTTACGTGTATTTCCTTTGTTGCCCATTGGACTATGGTTCCTCAATTCCATCTTCACTTGAACAGGATGTTACAACAATTTACATTTCTCTGGTCATTATTTTCTTGATTCAAAAAGTTTGAGTAGTCTTCTAATCGAAATAATACCCCGCCCCCACCCTCTCTCTCTCTCTCTCTCTCTATCTCTCTCTTTCTCTCTCTCTCTCTCTCTCTCGCTCTCTCTCTCGCTCTCTCTCTGTCTCTATTTATCTCTCTCTCTGTCTGTGTCTCTTCTCTCTCCCTCCCTCCCTCCCTCTCTCTCTCTCTCTCTCTCTCTCTCTCTCTCTCTCTCTCTCTTTCTCTCTCTCTCTCTTTTCTAAATACTATGTGGTTATTTTTTTCAATGACGGCATTACTTTCGTCATAACTTATCAAAGAAAACGCTAGCGCTTGAAACAAATTTATTAAATAAAACTGTTGTTTTTTTCATTTCTTTCGTTTGGGAATACCCTCAGGAAGTGCGAGGTTAGAGAGAGCTCTGTAAAATCTGTTTAAGTACCCCAGTCGGTCCTTTTTCGCCGACTGACCGTTTCAAGGCGGTAACTGTCGGGTTTGCTCTTTTCTGTTAAATGACTCATCACAGATTTGTTCTTACTTTTACATTTGTCTTGCATATGAACACCTTTGTCCCGAGCCTATGCAAATGTTGGTATATGTTATAATGCTCAAAGGATTTTGTCATATATTCTAATCTAGACAGTACCGTTGTGTAGGCAATAATACATGAAAACACAACTTGATCCACTTTACACTTCATCTTAAACGTGGTATATGACAGTTTCTAAGTGTTCCTTCTTTTCAAGTCTATAAATAAGCACGATGGGGGACTTTTGGTAAAAAGACATCGACGTCAGAGCGGGTAATAATAATGATGATACAATAAACCCTGTTATAGGACAGCAGTAAACTGCAAGAATTGCATTTTGCGGGATCCTTAAAAGTAACAGTAATTCTTTTCTTTTTTCCTTTCTTTTTTGTGGCTTGAGCAAGAAAACTTTTTTTCAAACTGTCGGAGACCATTGTAAAATGATGTACCACAAAACACAACGTTAGTAACACCCTCGCTGCTTAACTGTTTCGATCGACCAACCTACAAAAACAAATTACTTCAACAGTTTGAAAGTCAGGTCAAGTTGACCTGTAAATGTGGTGGATAATGTCCCACAATTTTGAGCGACAATGTGGTTGCTTTTGCGGCTGAAACTTTTGGTGTTCTAAGTTCTAGATAAAATGAACTTAGGTTAATTATGTCCAGCGCCGCATGTCTTTTTAAAAAGATAGCGTTCGTGGTGTAGTGGTTAAGACGTTGGACTCCGGATCGGAGGGTCCCGGGTTCGAACCCCGAAACTGACCACGTGACGTTAGTCCTAGAGCAAGATTATTTACTGCACATAGCTCCAGGTATTCAGTATCTGAGTACTGGTTCTACCCAGGAAGTGAACAGTCGAGAGGGATTAATATAAGTTAAAAGAACTTGTTTCCCAATCGACTATAAATAAATAGGTTTAAACTAAACTAAAAAGATAGTTATTGTTTCAGTTGCTTTCGGGTCGTGGTTTGATTATTCCGTCGAGTGGACAAAAGATGCCAAAGATAATCCCGACTACCCTATAATTCGCCTAGAGTACGAACGTCTCCAAAGGGTATTTCGTTACCCAATGATTAATTGATTAATTGATGGATTCAATTTTATGACTTTTATTTTATTCTTTATTTTTATTCCAGATAATTCTTGATGACAATTATGTCAGGGTGGAACCACCGGCGCTCCGCAGATTATCTGGAAAACCTAAAAAATGAAAGTTCTTGTCCCGACAAGGATTCGAACCCACGCGGTGAGGGGTCGAGTTGTTACAAGTACTCGACTCTTACCGCTCGGTCACGTGCGCCCCCGTTACCCAATGTACTTTAGCTGAGTTTTTCAGTATCAATTTTATTGTTTTGATTATTTTCTATATTGGTTTAATGTAACAGATAGGGTAGAAAATGTGATTCTATATATATAAATCCTTGACACTAGATTGAACTAAGTATTAAAGCACTGCTTGTATCTTTAAGGTGTGCTTGTGTCCACACCCTCTGCATTTCCCACAAGAGTGAATCTCGATGAAGCAGTATGATGATGATGATGATGGTGGTGATGATGATGATGATGATGATGATGATGATGATGATGATGATGATGATGATGATGATGATGATGATGATGATTATGATGACGACGACGACGACGACGATGATGATGATGATGATGATGATGATGATGATGATGATGATGATGATGATGATGATTATGATGATTATGATGATGATTGCAGGACAGCCTCTCAGAAGTACGGCGACTATCGGAGTTTCTTGGATTCAAGTACGATGATGACTTCCTCCAACAAGTGTGTCACAGCTGCAGTTTCAAGAACCTACAAGCATCCTATGCAACAAAACAAACTTTTCGTCAGGAAAAGGACGGGAAACAGATCAACCCCTTGAATTTTGCTTTTAGGAAAGGCAAGGCGTTCATTTGTCAGATGTGCCTTTAATATATTTAGTGACTTTTCTCAAGGTTGCTTGCCTATGTAATAATAATAATAATAATAATAATAATAATAATAATAATAATAATAATAATAATAATAATAATAATAATAATAATAATAATATATAAGTGTGTGTATTTATTTATTTATTTATTTATTTATTTATTAAATTATATATTTGTTTATCTTTTTATAATATAATAATATAATATAATATGATATAATATAATATAATATAATATAATATAATATAATATAATATAATATAATAATTATAACAACAATTTAATGGCGTTGGCGAAAATTGCCCTACTCACCTCGCTAAGGGGAACATATTCTAGAAGAATTACCGGTGGCCCTATTAGCGAGATTTCCCTCTATATAGAGAAAGCATGCAATATCTTGAAGGGCCCTTTCTTTAGTCATTAATATGACACTGTTTAAACACCAATCATGCACTTAAGTAAATTGGTACCAACAGATTAACGTTTGTTTAAAATTATAAACTCTCTTGACAATTTGTTCGCAAAGTTTTCCTCAATTTGTTTGGCCTATTGCAATCATAGAATATTTAGAATCGGGCTAATTTCTTTATTATAGAATATTTAGAATCAGTTGAATTTCTGTGTAAAACTCACAACTAAACATTACTAGTTGGTTATGTACAGCAATATTGTCGTGAATTGTGATGCGACATTGTAACGTGATCTATGATGATGATGATGATGATGATGATGATGATTATAATAATGATTATTCCGTAGAGTGGACGAATGATGAAGATGATGTTGATGACGAGGATTACGACGAGGATTACGACGAGCACGATGATGATGATGATGATGATGATGATGATGGTGATGATGATAATGATGATGATGATGGTGATGGTGATGATGATGATAAAAGTTGCTATAATCTATACTTTAACCTACACAGGTACCATTGGAGACTGGAAGAATTGGTTCACGGTGACTCAAAGTGAAATCTTCGATGACGCCATGAAGCGCCTGATGCCGGATCACAGTGCTAACTACGTGTACGAATAGAACTAGTCTCGCTTTTAAAATCGAACGGTTTTTCTTTATGGTGAATGCTACAGTATGTTTCTGAACTTTGGTGACGAGCTGAGTTTCGCCATAACAACTTTCGGAGCCATTTCAGTCCATATGTTGGCTCACATATTCTTGTCCTTGACGCAACTAATACCTAGGGAGAAATAGATTTGGCCATTGTTTGTAATTAACTTTTAAGGTGAAATGGTATTTTTACACCAATAAGAATATATTGTACTGTCAACAAAACCGCTCTCCCGCATTTTTAACTAGCTGTCGAATGAATAGTCTTAACATCTAAGAAAAATTTTGGCTTCACATCATATTTTTCATTTTAATAATTTAAATAAAAGAGTTAGAGAAGAAGATTTCATTTGATGTACATATACAGTGATGTTGTCTCTAAGAAAATGTACCCTTTGTTGGCATTTGTATATTGTTATTGTTGTTGTTGTTGTTTTACATATTATATGCATGTTACTTTTGTTTTGTTAGTGTATATAAGATATATATAGTCTAAGTTATGATTTGATTTATAATCCGTAAAATGTCAGATTTTTTTCATGCAGATTTATAACATCAACGTCGCCAACCATTCATCCAATCTCACAGGCTTACTACAAATTCAAACTGACCGCAAATAAATGGCTTATCTTGTCGTAGGAGGTACAGTTCTTGTTTGAAAAGGTTTATAAACTGATGTCAAAATCCACCAAAATATACGTAGTTTGTAAGTCCTTTTTAATCCGAGAGAAAAAGTTTTTAGCCAAAGATGTGCCACTGACATTGACATTTTCAAATTTTGCAGTACAGATATGGTGCAGTTGAAAGTTCGACTAAAAACGAATGTCTTGCAAGAGATGTGAATCTAAGGCTTACATCTCTGAGAGTAAGCATACCGAGCACAGAGTACGAACATTCCCAGTACAAATGTTTGTCTCAAATTATGCACATTTTAGTATGAGGTAACTACTGTGTTTGTAAGAAATGTATGACATAAATACTGTGTTTGTAAGGAATGTATGACATAACTACTGTGTTTGTAAGGAATGTATGACATAACTACTGTGTTTGTAAGGAATGTATGACATAACTACTGTGTTTGTAAGGAATGTATGACATAACTAGTGTGTTTGTAAGGAATGTATGGCATAACTACTGTGTTTGTAAGGAATGTATGACATAACAACTGTGTTTGTAAGGAATGTATGACATAACTACTGTGTTTGTAAGGAATGTATGACATAACTAATGTATTTGTAAGGAATGTATGACATAACTACTGTGTTTGTAAGGAATGTATGACATAACTAGTGTGTTTGTTAGGAAGGAATGACATAACTACAGTGTTTGTAAGGAATGTATGACATAACTACTGTGTTTGTAAGGAATGTATGACATAACTACTGTGTTTGTAAGGAATGTATGACATAACTTGTGTGTTTGTAAGGAATGGATGACATAACTACTGTGTTTGTAAGGAATGTATGACATAACTACAGTGTTTGTAAGGAATGTATGACATAACTACAGTGTTTGTAAGGAATGGATGACATAACTACTGTGTTTGTAAGGAATGTATGACATAACTAGTGTGTTTGTAAGGAATGTATGACATAACTTGTGTGTCTGTAAGGAATGTATGACATAACTATAGTGTTTGTAAGGAATGTATGACATAACTAGTGTGTTTGTAAGGAATGTATGACATAACTTGTGTGTTTGTAAGGAATGTATGACATAACTACAGTGTTTGTAAGGAATGTATGACATAACTACAGTGTTTGTAAGGAATGTATGACATAACTACTGTGTTTGTAAGGAATGTATGGCATAACTACTGTGTTTGTAAGGAATGTATGACATAACTACAGTGTTTGTAAGGAATGTATGACATAACTACAGTGGTTGTAAGGAATGTATGACATTACTAATGTGTTTGTAAGTAATGTATGACATAACTACTTTGTTTGTAAGAAATATATTGTTTTTCCTAAATTAACATTTATTTCTTACGTGCCTAATTATAAAAAAATCCCACCTAATTTACAGTAATACAATTAATGTTTGGACAAGGCTGCAACTGTTACTGGTTGACAATGTAGAGGTCGAGCAATGCGTTATGGGATTTTTTTCCCAAATAACACGTAAACATTTGCATTTAACTTCATAAGGAATATTATTGTCCTAATGCATTGTTGTTTAAATTAAAGTTTAACATCGGCAGTGTCTCACTGTATAATTTTAACGGTTAACAATGCAACCGAAATAGAATACAAATCGTTTAAACTTTTTTATTTTTGTCCGCTCTTATCTTGTTTGTTTGTTTTTACCTCTGGCAGAAATTTTATTTAGCTAAATGTATAAGTAAGTACTTTTGTCTCTAATTATTCAATAGTACAACTGGTCCTGGCAGTGCAATGGGTACAACGTCGGCTCCAGGTACGAGTTGTCCCGGTTCGGTCCCGTGTTCGGTACTGGGTTCGATTCCGTGTCGGGACAAACCAACGTCAGTGATATAGCTCCCTTGCTGACGCTCAAGCAAATACATGTATAAAGGTAGTTTTACGACTGGTTAACCCTGTGTCATGATAGTGTGACTGGGTGTGGTATCATGCCAAGTGTTCATGGCATACTATTTACAGTGAAGGCAGCACTATATATGTTTAAGTTGACGCTGCCTTTAAATAACTGTACACAATTTATCACGAAGGGAGGTAACACAATGTAATTTAAATAATAAGAATAGTGTCCCTTACTACGCGAACAGATGTCGTTTTGGCTGCTTTGTTATAATCTAATTAGAGGACATATAAATAACAGTATAAGATAAGTACCAGTATTTTGTGCTACTGTGGAAATTAGCTTGTTATCATGGTTTAACATAAAGGTAACGAGAAAAATGCTGCAATAAAGAGAAGGTACTTTTCTTGAACGTTGATATTTCACACTTTGCAATTTATATAATAAACATATTTGAAATAAGTTAGAGTGACGATGCAGAATTACATATTGCTGGCAATAATATCTAATTGCAGTAACAAATAGGACATATTTTTTGTAAAGGAAGCGGTATGAGAATAGCAAATGGGAACGTGTGTGAAGATATCGGCAGTGGTAAATTTACATGCGTAAAAACTTGTAGTTGTGGTGTAGTTTATTATGTGATAATATGTGGAAATGGCTTTGATTTTAAAAGCTGTTTTTGGCAGTTTGGACCGAAATGTATTTTCTCAAATAACAAAATAAATCATTGTTATCTGAAAAGGTTCTGCAAAATGTTGTTAACTGACGTCTTAGATCTTTGTGAAGAGTCATGCATAAATCCCCACTCGTCATTGCAATCAGGTATTTCCTATCCGAGCCACGCGGCAGAAATAGCTATTTTTATACTTATTAAACCACGTGACCACTTACTTGTGAGATCGCGTTATATCCATCATGCGGGTAATCCGCACTGATGTCGTTATCTTTTTTTAGTAGAGACCACTATCAATATTTTAATGCAGCTGAAAAGAACACACTCAGAATGTTTTTATTTCGCGTTTCGTTCTGTTTAACAAATCAGTTATCGTTTAAAATCGTATTTTTTAAGACTTAAATAAAGGTTTGTACAAAAAGTATGCCAAAATACCCTCAGTAGTTATTCGATATTGTTATATGTATTGGATATGGACAAACTGTCGGATACCACCATTAAATTTACGATGTATCTAGCTATCGTATCAGTACAGGAATACATAGTTGCATTGACTTAACTCAGTTTTCTTCACAGACTTAAGGTAAAGCAAGTGTAAAAGAAAGTACAGAATTCGAAAATGAACTCAACGGATGAGTTGCATACTTAAATGTAGACATGTAAACCAAATTTTAAGAAAATTCTACATCCAGTTTTGAATTTATTGATATTTTTGTCTTCTAAAATTGGTATTAAAGGTGTCACTTTTTAGAAATAAGAAAATTCCAAATACATTTGTATTATGTTATTTCCTCTTTAAGAGAAGTGTTTTGCTATTGCGTATCATTTGGAAACAAGATATACCATAAGTCAAATCAATCAAACATGTTACTTGGTTGGTTTTACTCAAACTACTCCAAATATGTAATTAATTATTTAAAAAGCCCCCACCTTTAAGACTGTCTTCCCATTTTCTTTTTTTTGCTTATTGTACTTTATTGCGAAAATCACCGAGATCCTGGTAGCCTCACGATTTATTTTAGAGTTGCCCAAAATGTTCTACTAACTATTTTGGTTGATGCTGCAAAATAAAACAATAATTTCACCAGTTGGTTTTGTTTTTTTTAGACTTTGATATACCATGTAACGAATTTGTAACCAAATTAAGCACAAATCATACAATTAAAATTAAATTACAAAATTAAAATTTAAAACTGTACATGTTTACTTTTTAATCTAGTAGAGTGATGCAGAAATAATTGTAAAAGTGAAATAAAAAAAAATAAAAAAAGTTGGCCATTCGTGCCCATACCGGGATTCGAACCATTAACCGTCTGTACTGAAGCATTTTAGCCCTAATTTTGATACTCTTCTACTGAAGGTGCAGCATTATATTCGCTTACTCTTAAAGGTAGTATCCGCCATTTGCACCAGACTTTTTTTTCTCAAGGAACCAAACAAATGATTGTTGCCTGATAAATCTTGCCCAATGCTGATTATTGATGTCTTACATCTATGTGAAAAGTGAAGCATAACACATCAATCGTCACTAGAAATAGGTATTACCTATCTGAGCCACGCTGCAGAGATAACTATATTTAAACTAGAAAAACCATGTGACCTCTAACTTTATATACACGCTCTGACGTCGATGTCTATTTTTAGCAGAAAACCAGATCATGCTCATTTATAGTTTTGGAAAGAATGGACATGTTGGTCGATATATTACGATTTATACTATCTTACAATTTAGATAGTATTCAAAATCGTATTTTCTTCGACTTAAGTTGGACTTTTGAAGAAATGAAACTGCAATTCTCTCAAACCAAGTTTACATGTATTTCATGAAGGCAAAATGTCGGATAGCACCTTTAAATGACAATGGCACTAACCACTACCAGTACCTGGTAGAGCGTCGGCTTGCGGATCGGGAGGTCGTGGGTTCAAAGCCCGGCCGGGTCAAACCAAAGACTTGGAGAGTTGGTAGTAGTGGCTTCCCTCCTAACGCTCGGGGCTAAGGGGACGGCATTACGACTGACTCGTCGGTGTCAGTATAATGGACCGGTCGGGTTCAGTCCATAGGCACCTCGTAAGTGCCCCTGTGCTATAATGATAGAAATGTCGCGGCACAGTATCGGCAAATCCCATCCCATCCCACAACCAGTAACAGTCAACGGAAGAAAATGTAATCATAAATTAGAAGTCGAATTTCATTTTGTATTTGAATGTCCGTTATATACAGAAATATGACACGTTTACATGTGCATAAAACCATACTTCTGGACAAGTATAAATACCTTACCGTGAAATTTCGTGAATAAGTTTCAAGTACAAGCAGAGGAGGTTACGCATGTTTAGTGTCGTGTGCAAATCACGTGATCGGAAATCCCGCCCACCGACGCCATTTATGAATGGGGCCATTAACGGTTTTATCGCTGATTTGATAAGCGAAATGGGACCTCCTACTTTTTGTAACAGGTGAGTAAATATGTAAATGCCCTATCGAAACATGTAAACAACCACAATTATTGGCATTGAGTCGCTGTTTGGCCAAGTTTTCGATAATTTAACACAGAAACGAAATGCTATATTGTTTACATTACAGTTTCACAAAATAACAGAGACACTCTTTATCAAATTGTACATTAGTTACGCAAGATTTTGTCGTAAAATAATAACACAACAATTTTCAATGATTTTACTATCAGAAAATCTAAAAAGGCGCCTAAAGTCGTCTCAATTCTTTGTGTTATGTGCTGATTAACTTGGTCGAAATTAGCTATAAGTTCCTTTATTGAAAGGCAATGCACTTAATTTTAAATATAATGTGCATCGTTTTGATTGTATGATTCTGTCATCATTTTTGTAGTTTTTAATGATACAATATATTTTTCAATAAAAAAGGTTAAAACTTTCTATATTACTTATATTTAACTGCTTAACTACACAATGCCAGACAGCATATGCATTTTTGTTATCATGTTTACATGTTTTATGTTGTTGTTGTAGGTTAATGTGATCTGAGTAAAAATGGACACCCCTATTTTGAATGTGTCTATTAGAGACTAGAGAAAGTGTCTTTTCAAGTGGACAGAACAACATGATAAAGAAAACAATACAGGCGACTGCTTGGGAAGTCTGGAATCAAGCCGATCGTCAGCAATCAGAATACGGCGTCGTACCATTGGTTTGTTCACTGGACTAATGTGTGCAATCCGTGCAAAAACGCTGATACTTAGAGAGTCTCTCATTGGAATACAACACACGTCCTGTTTAACACAAAAAACCCACAATCCGTCGTAATCTAACCATTTACTCGTCGATGTTACCACTCTGACCGCCATTTTAAAAATGACCGCTCTAACGTCCAGCGATCGATAATATAGTCCGAGGTTGCGTGCCGTGTGCAAAACGTGCAGCCTCCTCTGAAGTACAAGCAAACAAGTAAAATTGAAACTGGCAGTCCATGGTTTAAAACCATTGAACAATGGACAATTGACATCAACATTTTAATAACTTTGCTATGTTTTTTTTTTTTGACATGTAAATGCATTTGTATTTTGTTTACATGCACTATAGCTATACTCTTACCACTACACAAGGCTTTCCTGATTTTATCATAAGTTTAAAACTTTCAAATAGCTCCTTAAGTATTACACCTGTGTGTAATAAGATTGAAACAGTGTTAAACTACCATGCAATTGATAATTGTGTATCTTTATATAGTTGTGTATCCGCGTGCCTCTGGCCCGATATACGAATAAAGATTTATCTATCTATAGAGGCTGTTAAGGCGTTTCATTATAATCTTGTTCAAGATAGCCCTAACGTGTTTACATAATTTAGTGTACTTGTACCTCTGCACATTGGTAGTTCGCCTTTGTCATCCCGAGAAGTACATAAGGTTAACAGTACACTGTGTGTAAATAATTACCACATAACACTGACGTGTAAACTTACTATTACTTTGTGTAGTTGTTTTAAAATCAGGTAAGTTTCTTTTGTTACTTTTGAACTGATGCAGTGTTAGAGTAGTTGTTTTTAAACGTATAGCATATACGTGGGGATAGAACATGTGATTTTGAATAACGTTCTACCTATCGCATAAGTAGGCCTATGGAAGCATATTTTTTGCCAAAATACATGCGGCGTAGCAGAAACTTTGATATGTCGTTATCATTTTCATTTGTTTATTCTGCTTTAATGCAAACATGAAAATGCATTCGACTTTCGTCTCTGTGCCATAGTGCTATCATAAGAAAGCATTTACCATTTAACGTGATTAAATATGCCAAACTATGACTTGCATCATATATCTATAAAAATATACCACACGTTTCCGGTCAGGTTGTCTAGCGAATTTTTTAAATGACGAAGCACGAAAGGAAAATACAAATGCAAGTAAAGAAAAACAGTTTAACACCACGTACAAAACATAATTCAAATGTAGCAAGCATAATTTGATGACAAATCGCTCAGCAAGAGGGCGCGGACCGAGTATTTGACAATCAATCGGAACACCTCCTCTATAAAGATAATGTATTTGATCGACAGTTTCGGAATTTTCTTAACAGAAAAATACCAGCATTGGAGAATTTGTTGTTGCCCGTGACGACAGTTGTTGGTTATTGATTTGTGCCATCCGTGGGTAAAATATGCGTAAAATCAGGACTCAAAAACTGTATTTTGGGATATGTTAGAACAGTTTCACACTTTTCATACTTCAATATGAGTTAACCGGTACGTATTCAAATAGAAGAATGATTAAAAATGGAAGTGTTTATTTATACTTTAAGGGTAAATCTAGCATTTTACATTAGAGGGACGCGATTTTTCATTGTTCTGTATGCCAAAGGAATATATTTTACTGACTTTGTTATATAATTGTTCAATTTCCAACAAAAAATAAAAATAACTGTTAAGTAGGTTGAATTTCTACATCTTTTGTTTTTAATTAAATTCATTTTATTATCTTTTTAAGTATGTTGATGAATTTTAGTGGTTGGTATGAACTTAGCCCATATCAAAACTATGATACATGTGCGAACACAACCAAGTACGGGGCGTACTAACAATACGTAGAAACTGATAACCGATGTCATCTTGGGGACTGAACCGCCGTGGATACAAAAAAAATGGTAAGATGGGCTAGAAGGTAGACTTTCAGTATTGTTTTTTCAGTTGATATTGGTATTGCTAAATATGAAGACCACTGAAGTATATGGCTGGTGTATGTTGGGTGTAAAGGATTGACTGGTCCATAGCTATACCCAATCTCCTCACAGCGATTACGTCACGCGTTGCTACTTAAGGCAAGGATCACGTGACGATAGAGTATCACGTGAAGTAAACATGGCGGCCACCATAAACACGCCACGAAAGAAAGTGAGTCAAAATTGTTTTTTATGTGACGAGAAAAAGCGGCATATTATTGTATCTGATTACAAAGACGGGATTTTAATAAATAAAATTTGTTGTTTAACGGGTAAGGAGAGACCTAATTTGTTAAATTTCTGTATGTGTAGTACGTTGTATTCTGTACAGTACCTCAAATTTGACTTTCATAATTTCATATTTTTTCATATTTTAAGTTACTTTTTATTTTTAATATGATAAATTAATATTTTTAAAGGAAAGATACTATATTTTGAGGAGATAAGTCCAGAAAAAAACAACAAAAAAACTATCCGCCTGTATTTGAGCGAAAAACTTGTTGGTGGCAGTGATATAATGTACTGTCAAGGGAAGTAATCACAGCGGGGAGTTTGAGCTATACCATCAAACAGGTCTTACTAGATTACGCCCCTTACCAAATCACTAGTAATGTCGCTTGATTTCAAATTTCCACTTCCGAAAAAATCCTATCCCATCCCTGAAAATATCCCGGGAAATTATGTTTATTGGTATATAACATATATATGTGAAAAGTGGAACATGATACCCCATTCGTCATGACAAACATGTATTTCGTGTCAAACCCACGCTGGTTTTTATTAACCTATTTTTTAGTTATAATTTACATTATTTTAACATGATTGTATATTTCTACTCACGTATTTTAATTTTAACCTGATTATAGTATATTCTCGTTAAACTTCAATGTATTCGGCGTATGACCTATCAAGTGTCGGTGTGCCGTAAATACACAAATGCTAATTTTAAACTTGAGATCATGTTTTAGCATCATCCGGGGAATCTGCCCTGTCGTCGGTATCTATTTTTAGCAGAAATCCCTATTGTGCTTATTTATAGATTTGGAAAATTTGAAAAATTAGGGCGATATTTTTTCACGATTTGCACTTAGAATTGTCTTAGAATTGTGGTACATGTCAAAATCGCCTTTATTAGACTTAATTGCGAGTTTATGTGAATTTATGCGTATGTTGTCCCAAACAGTGGTAACGCTTTAGTAATTCTATTTTATACCACATTTAATTTGGCAGTTTGATAGAATGACTGCAGAGTGCATTTTACGAAGTTTATAGTCGGATAAACTATATAAGAAATAATTGTATGTCACAGTTTCCACTTAATTTAACTTTTGCACAAATGTTCTTCCATACATGTATATGTTTCGAGTTTGTGTAAACGAAATTAAATGATAAGAAGTTTGCTTCCATAAGGGGAATAACTCAAACAAGGTTTTTCACACTCAGTACTTGGGTTACTTTTCGCTACACGCAGCAACCTCTGCCGCCTCGAAAAGAACGACTTTTTCAATTTTTATTTTCATTTTCAAAATCGGTATCAAGAGAGTTTTGGGGGATCATACTTTTACAGAATTTTATTAAAACAAAACTTTGTAAGCAAGGATAGTTTGATGGATTAAAGTGTACTAGTATTTACTACACAATATACTTATGATTACTTGATGCCAAATGCTATTGAAATAGTACCAGCTCAATAAGTTAAATTGATTAAGCTATGCAAATATAGCCTGTTTACCGGAAATCGGTCATATTGTGATGCAAGCATGGACTTTTGCAATCATATTTGCATAGATGTGTCTAAAATCCGATGTGTTGAAATCCGGTGGGGACTGTCAACAAATAGTATAATACTGTGTATACATAGGCAGTGCATGTACATAGGAAAATTATATTAAAAGTATATATTCAATACCTATAACCTCAATTTTCGTATACTTTCTTCAATCTCTTTTAGAAGAATTTGTACATAACAAATGTGACATAATTGATGCGAACATATAATTTGGAACTAAAATCAAAGCACTGATAACGCTGCTACTTGAAGAATTTTACAGTAACGTAAAAGCAACAGCTGAGACCGTATTAGTCTACCTTTGTCAATATATTACCATGGAACCTGATTGCAAACTTAAGCATATTTATCCCATTTTGTCAGTCATTACTATATGTTAATAAATAAGTGATTTGATGTAGGCCCTGTTATTTGTCCGAGGGCAGTCGTATTGGCCCAAGGCCGAAGGCCGAGGGTCAATACGACTGTCCCGAGGACAAATAACAGGGCCTATATCAAATCACTTATTTATTGACTATTTTATTAAATAACTATTTATAATCTAATTTAGTTTCATTTTAAATGTTTTAAAACAACAGGATAAATTTATTTGTTTATGATGTACTTCTTTAACAGCGTTTATCGTCTGCTGTCGTTTTTTGTGTGCATGTAAATTTCACTGTCATAAAAATCTCAAATCTGTGGCTATCGGCACGTAAGGTTGAAGGTTAAAAATGTCAAATGGTCTCGAACTGGTTTAAGGTTTGAACATTTCCAGCAAAAGTATCTTCAATCGACAAAAATACAAGATGGCCGCCATTTCAGCTAAAATCTATATGACTTTTTGGCCCTGCTCTAGCAGCCAATCAAATTGCCCAAAATGCGGGCTTTATATCTATACGACCTTTCGGCCCCGGCCGGAAAGTGATATAGATATTGGCCCGCTTATTTGAAATGCCACTGCATTATTATGCCAGGCAGCAAACAATTTACAGGGCTAATAATACATAGTTATTTAATAAAAATGTTTTGTTGATATGCTGTCTTGTTAGGATATGCTATCGGATTTATAAGAATGGGCAACAAGGCAATATACAAGTGTGCTATAACATCACTGAGGGAAAAATTATACCATTATATCTAACTTGGGGACTCTTATAACATAATGCATCCTACTAGCTCCTGACTAAGAATCATTGACTGAAGAAATAGTGTCAACAAGCCAAAATATCGTTATTGAAGGAACATTGGGTAAAGCAATCCGGTTAGATGTTTTTCCAAGGCGTTTACTGTTGGCATTGCTCTTTTTTGTGTTGTATATCTCATCTCAGTGTTTTTGTTACTTATAAATTTGAATGGTATGTGAATATCTTTGTCTTGTTCTGTGCATGTCCTGTTTAAAACTGTGATATATGTCACAATACTTTTAATATGTTCGTATTTATAAAAAAAACGATTTACTTAGTAACTTGCAGCAAAAGCAAACTACTTTCAATTCCGACAGCATTATAAATTGAATTGCAATTTTACAGAATAACTCAGTTGTGAGTGAAAGCGGTTTTGACCATCCACAAATACATTCATGTCAGCAGTGTTCATTATGTCACCGAGGGCTGGGAAATGTTGTGTATCATACATTTGATGTGCGTCATGTGACGTTTATGTTGGAAATACGGTTTTATCCCAATGTTAATATTCAACTATTGTAAGTTTGTTTTTCCTAATAATCAGGCTGTTCGTATTCTGAGAATGGAGACACAAAAAATCGAAGGGCTTGATGGCAAATATAATCCACCATTTTAAAACGGCGGCTATTTATTGTTCCTTCGGGATCTCGTTCTTTTTCTAATTTGTATTATATAAGATTTTTTAGTGCAAATTTGGTACTTTTCTAACAAATAGCAAGATTGAAGCTCAATATTATTTCATTAAAACACTAAGATTTTATATATTACAATATTAGAGAAAAGACAAACTTTGTATGTTCAGTCGGCAAAAGGACCGAGAAGGTTGTTGAAACAGGGTTAACAGAGTTTGTACCTCGCACTTCCTTCGAGTTTCCTAGTGACACTAGGGGTAGGAGTAGTAGCAACAGCAACAGCAGTAGTAGTAGTTGCAACTGCATCAAAACTGGTTAAGACATCTAAAACTACTTTATTTTCAATCGAAAATCGTAAATCAATTACAAATTACATTTTCATTACAATTACTTTTTCTGCTTTAAAGTGTCAAGCGAAGTAAAATGGAAGCGAAAATTGTCGAAGTCGATGACGGTGCAGGCAACAAGTATGAACTGTTTGATGTCGACGGAATTACGTTCCCTCGGTACTTTTCGGATGACCCAGTCAAAAAACTCGGCGATATTCGGGAAATGCCGGGAAGAGACGACGATGTGATAATTGCGGCCTACCCGAAAGCAGGTAACACCATAGTACGTGTATTGTTCATAGCAAAGGAAACTTAATTTTGAAAATGTAAAAGCTTGCATTTAAGTTGCCTTAATCAAAATGTGCTGACGTTCTTATTCAGAGTAGCGTTGGCAGTTTGACTAAGCTATTCTTCATTGTTCAGTGCACAATCACTTGTATAAGTAGTATACGTTAACATGTAGGTTTTTTCTAATAAATAGTTAATATCATTAAACAAATGATTCTAAATATGATGCATAAATATCACGATTCAGCTTTCTCTTTTGCCGGTGTTATTGGTACATTTTTCAAATACCTATTTCGGAAGATAATTTACTTTCTTCATTTAGCGCCGTATGACCGATCAAGTGTCGGTGTGCCGTAAAACCCGAAAATACATTCTTTATTAGGAGATTGCACTTCACAATCGGAACTCCTCGGGTAATTCCGTCCTCGGGACAATCATCCCTCGGATATATCTGGTGCAATGAAACTTACAGAAATCATTATCGTTTTGTTCGCCGGAAGACGAAAGAATATGCTTAAAATGTAGTTCGCACAAAACATTAACAATGGCGTCGTTTGAACAGTCTCAGTTATGTCGGTGTGAGTTACAAAATAAAGTGCGGCGACATTTTTACCATTCGATTAATATACACGTGCAGGCACCCACTGGGTGTGGGAGATGACCAACATGTTACTCCGGGGGTCAGCTGACTACCACCCGTCCATGAAAGAGGCACAGATGATGGAGCTTAGTGACGTCACAGCAATGGCGGATCTGACGTCACCAAGAGTGTTCAACACGCATCTGCGTTTCCGTCAGCTGCCCAAAGATATGTTGTCACGGTAGGAACTACCAAAAGTATTTTACTGTATCAAACAATGTAACAATTGTCTGGCGACAATGTATTGATCAACTGAACCAGTATTATCAAGCCCGATAAGCAATGGGCTTACATCGAAAAACTTTGAATTGTAAGTTGCGTCAAACTTGATATACTTGATTTCATACTTGTTAATCAAACATTCAAGTAGGTTTTATAATACAATAGAAATGTGTAGCATAGAAATTTGAAATATCATGAAATAAACTTGGCTTTTTTGCTTCACTTGCGATGGATTGTCCTTTTTACTCTACAGAAAAGGCAAATTCGAGACCTGCATCCTGTGTTATTCGTCCAAAAATTCGTTTTATAGTGAAATGCAATTACAAATAGTTAACAACCAATTTCCGCAATTAAAGGGTTAACTTACTGTAAATTAAATACAATTCTGCTGCTTAAATCTAATCTTATCTTGGTCGTGGGATCAGAATCAAACAGAAATATGAACTAAAAATCCTTAGCAATTTTAACTTTTGAATTAACATTAATAATTAGAAATTGGAAAACAACCTCAGACAATTTATGAAGTTGCATATTTTCAGATAACTGGAAAAAAACAAGGGCCATTACATTACATTTTTTTAATATGAAATAAATACAACCAAATCACTGAGTTTAAGAAACAAGATTTGAAACTAAGCAAGAAAAAAAGATGGCTATTATTTTTTCTATTTATCTGAAAAAGAGCCAAGTTACTTTATACCAAAAAAAACCCGCATGAGTGTTAACAATGTATCGGGAATAGTCATGTCCCCTTATAAAATAAGATGGCTTTTATAGGTCAGTACTCCATTTATGACATGTATATGAGGCCATTTCAGCAACACATTGTAACAGAAAAAAAAGTCCCTGATTAAAAGTGTCATTTCAAATGTCGCCCTTGAAGCCAGCACTATTACACTGACTGTGCATTATACTATTTTGCTTATTTCAAATGTAAGTTCATTATTATGGTAAATATGGAATATTGTGTATCTCAATCACAGCATCGCAGTCTAAAGTTTTCGAACGCGTTCGGGAAAGAACGGTGCAATGAAGATTTAGCTCACACTGCTGTAGTGTTGAATAAATACAAATAACTGGAAGTAAATTTTAAACTAAGTGTATTTTTGCCGCGTCCTGTTCCATGTATGAGTATTTATTTTAGTCCTAATTTTAGTAAAATGTAATCGAATAGAGAGTATTGTATGTTTATAAAAAATATTATTAATACGATTTCATTATCCGATCTTAGTGAGTGAATACATACTTATATGTTCCAATGTGTAATCTTTATTTTAAGAAGATGTGTTGTTAAATACGTGCTTGCTTTCCAATACGTTGCACATTTGATTTACCATTTTGACCATTATTTGCATACTTTTAATTGCTTGCAGGAATAAACTTACAACGCCCTAACAGCGCTTTTCAGCGCTTTGATATTTTTGTTTTATGATCTAGAAAATGCAAGATCATTTTTGTCGAAAGAAACCCTAAAGATATGGCAGTATCTAGGTATTGTCACAACCTTAAAGGCAACGTTGCCTTATCGGGGACATTCGGGGCATATCTGCAGCTGTACATCGAAGGCAAAGGTAAGATACTTCTTCAAACTTCTATTCTTTTTTTAAGGCAAGTTGTAGGCCCTGCAAAGTTTTCAAGTTGTAACCATTGACTGGGCGCAAAATCTGAAGCAATCAATAAAGGCACATTTAAAATCACATAAGAGAGACATATAATTCTCAAATAATAACCGGAAGCATATGTAGTCACGTGCATTTTAAAATATTAATCGAATGCATAAGTAAAATACTTTACATACATATTTAAATTACCGGACCTGGTAGCGCAATCGGTAGAGCGTCGGCTCCAGGAACGGGAGGCCCCTGGTTCGATCCCGGGCCGCGACATACCAAAGTCGTTAAAAATGGTAGTGGTATAGCTCCCTTGCTAACGCTCAAGCAAATATAAGGGTAGTTCCACGACTGGTTGGCCCGGTGTCAGGATAATGTGACTGGGTTTGATATCATGCCAGGTGTTCACGGCATGCTATACACAGTGAAGGCAGCACTATATCTGCTTCAAGTGGACACCGTCTCCAGATAACTAAAAAAAAAACTGTTGGTGGGACGATAAACCCAATAAATAAATAAATAAACATATTTAAATTTTAATCCACTACAGAAATTATATTGAAGTATATAAAAATCAAAAGTTTATCAGAATTAAAGGTTTATCAGTGCTAGAGGTATGGCACGTTTATAATGTTAAGATAATGCAATATTTAAATGTCTATAAAAACAACAGTACATATATACAATATATCGAAATATTGAAAACTAAGATATATTTGCTAATTAAATATTCACCGCAAGTATATATAAGGTATTAGAATGTTCATCGAAATGAAAAATACAATATGAAATATATGTAAAATACTTGTATTCCTCTAAGACAAAAGATAAATGCATTCATCTTTCAATATACTAACACCCATCAAAAGCAGGGTAAGATAATTTGGTAATCATCTGAAACAAATGTAAATATATTTAATATTCTTTAAGCAAGATGTTCATACTTTAATGAAAACAGCAAACTAAAAAAAAACATTTTGAAATGCGGGTTA
The DNA here is from genome assembly GCA_007844125.1 of Sinonovacula constricta. Taxonomy (NCBI): domain Eukaryota; kingdom Metazoa; phylum Mollusca; class Bivalvia; order Cardiida; family Solecurtidae; genus Sinonovacula; species Sinonovacula constricta. The sequence continues at coordinate 66,004,683 of CM017557.1, forward strand.
TGCAGTTTTCCTTGTTATGTACACTATATTTCCGCCTTGTCGTCTTTTATGTTCATACATGACTTCAGTTCACCTATTAAAAACAAAATCTGCTTGTTTTGTTGTTGTTTTTTGTTGTTGTTTTGTTACATCGCACCGATATTTGTGGCCATATTTGCGACGTCCAGCTAATTATTGGTGGAGGAAGACCCCAGACGAATGTCTGGGTAGAACCGCAATACATGTATGTGTTAATGAAATCTAAATCCCCATTGTACTACTTTACTTGTTTCAGTTGCTTTCGGATCGTGGTTCGATTATACCTTAGAGTGGACAAAAGATTACAAGGACAAGCGCGATTACCCGATATGCCGACTAGAGTTTGAACAACTCAAACAGGTACATCGTCAAATATGTATTTCGTTGCGGTTTCTTTAAATTTATTTATTTATTTACTTTTGTTAAAGGGGTTTCCTTCTGAAACAAAATAAAAATAGTATTTTTAAATGGAGAAGAGAGTTCGATACAAAGTTGATTGTATCGTTTGTTTAATGTTAACTACTTTAGACAAGGATGAAAGACAATACAAAAACATAACAATTGAATCTAGTCTGCCGATTCCCGCTTTTATGTACTCGGGTATAATTAAGTTCTTTCTTTAGACTGTAAGCTGACTCACTTGGTTGATAATTGTAATTTTGATATATAATGAATATATTGGTGATGACGCCGATGATGATGATGGTGATGTTGTTGATGATAATAAGGGAGAGGATGAGAATGATGATGATGATGACGTTAATGATTACGACGATAACGATGGTGATGATGATGGTTATTATTATTATTATTATTATTATAATCATCATCATCATCACATCATCATCATTATTATCATCATCATGATGGTTTTGGAGATATTTATAATGATGATGACGATGATGATGATGCTGGGGATGACGATGATGATGATGATGATGTTGATGATGATGATGATGATGATTGCAGGACAGCCTCTCAGAAGTACGGCGACTATCGAAGTTTCTTGGATTCAAGTACGATGATGACTTCCTCCAACAAGTGTGTCACAGCTGCAGTTTTGACAACCTGAAATCATCATATGCAACGACGAAAACCTTTCACCATGAAAAGGAAGGAAATGAAAAAGTTAAACCTTTGGATTATGCTTTCAGGAAAGGTCAGTCTCAATCAATGATTTTTTGAACATTTGACTGAGTATACCATATCAGAGGATGGAGTCACAAGCTTTTGTTTTCTGCATTTAATTGGTACATGCTTGAAAGATATCTCTTTAAAAAATATCAAGCAAGATACATAGACAAATAAAACATCGTAATGAAATATGGGAGGGAATTACTTATATATTTAGAGAAAGGGCTAACAAATGCATCTGCATTTATACATCAATATGTTTGTGTTGATTTTCATCTCAACTATCCGCAATACGAGTGCGTGTGTTTACATATCAGCTTTGAAATGATAACACCAAAATTGTTTCTTTCTATGGCCAGAAGAAAATGATGATGATGATAGTGATGGTGGTGGTGGTTGTGGTGATAGTGGTGGTGGTAATGCTGTTGTTGGTGTCGATGACGCTGATGGTGTTGATGATGCAGCTGCTGCTAATGATGATTGTGGTAATGTTGGTGATGGTTGTGGTAGTGGTGATCGTGGTGATGGTCGTGGTGGTGGTGATGATGGTCATGAAGTTGATGATGCTGATGTTGTTTTTGATGATGATGATCAAGAGGAGGAGGAGGTTCCCGTTATCAATTACATGAAGTTGTCATAATCTATTCTTTAACATACACAGGTACTATAGGAGACTGGAAGAATTGGTTCACGGTGGCTCAAAATGAACTCTTCGATGACGCCATGAAGCGCCTGATGCCTGATCATAGTGCTAATTACGTTTATGAATAATGAGAGACATTAGTCAGTCGTCTCCCACAGATAATTTCTTAATTCAAGTAGGTCCTTTTGTTTGGATTACTCGGGTTTTATGCTTGTACTTTTTGGAGTGTATATTGACTTTTACGCCTTTCTTGTGACACCCAGGTTAATCAACAAACACCACCATTTTCTTGTTTAAAAAGCATATCTCTATTTCAAATCATAACTTTCATGCATAGGTAAGACATTAAACCGTTTTAAATTGAACCTTCTTCAAAGGAAAAGGCAATTAAGACCAAGAATTCCAACTAAAAGGACCTACCTACTATTTTGACTACCTCGGATATTCTCTTTCCTCAATATAACCAAATCATTATTCGGACGTCTTCGACGATGAAAACACCAATACTCATCTCACACAGTTTGTGAGTCAACAGCTACGACAATTTCGGTAGTACAATGTATCAATGAGCATATAGCTGCTTTAGAACCATTTACCTTAACTTGAGTCAACAGTGTGCAGGCGCACATAAACCCAGCCTCTGTGCTTTTGGAAGAACTAAGTTCTTTACTTTAAAGCTTAATGGCGATAATTTCGTTTAAATTGTAAGAAAACGTGTTTTTTAAAGAAACTATTTTACAATGCTAGCTTTCTTGAATAGCAATGAGAGACGTTAATGAATAGTCTCCCCTGAATAATTCGTCAATGCTAGTATGTCCTTTAATTTGTTTTACTCGGTTTTTATGCTTGTGTTTTGTAGAGTTTGTTTACTTTTCTGTCTTTTCTTGTGATACTCGGGTTAACCATCATCAACAACCATTTTATGTTTAAATAACATAGCTTTTTATGTATTTAATCGGTTTTTAGCTTTATGCAAACGTACGAAATGTCACTGTTTATAATTGTAATATCTACAAAAGAACAGGTGATAAAGTCAAAGAAATCCAACTAAAAGGACCTACCTACTGTTTAGAATACCTTGGATATGAACTAACAAGGGAGACAATTTCCCTTTCACCTAATTATTTATTATGACTTATTCCTAATCCGGTAAACAGAATACCTTTTTTGTCAGACACACCTTGATAATTGTTTGTAATGGCGATATTACCTGAAAGAAGTCGACTGCGTTTATTTCGCATATATTAGACTAATTTTAAAACGGTACTGAACGGTAACAGGTTTGGGATTATTAAACTGCGACATGCACTGTTATTTATCATTGTTTGTTGTTTTTAATAATAATAATTAATTAATAATAATAAACAATTAATAAATTATAATAATAAACTTAAAATAATGGCCGACTTTTGTCATTTTTTCAATACTAATTGCTCTTTGCCTAACTACAACCCATGCCGTTTGTTTTATCACTCCTTTATGTTGTTACTGCGTCAACACTCGGCATTGAACATAACATAATCATGGAACCAGGTTTACGACCTCACTTTTCATCCGGGTGATCAGCTCTGACGTAAATATCTATTTAAGCTTAAATAAACCTTCATACTTATTTATAGATTTGGATATAATGGATATGCACAAATTCTCCAGAACATGGGACAGATGTTACATATTTTAAATATATGCAAACTGTCGGCTACAACATTTAAGGTTGGAACATGACACATAGAACAACACGGCTCTCACCTAGTGAAGCTATTATACTAATAGGCAACCAATCAGTGCACGGTTTCGACTGACGTACACATTCCCGACGTGCATTTCAATGAAACGCTAGCTGGCCTTTAAAAGGTAGTAGCCGACATTTTGGACCCAAATTTTATCAAATAGCCAAATACGTCATTGTTACCTGAATAGATCATTCAAAATGCAGTTCATTGATGTCCTAGATCTGTGTGAACAGTCAAGCATAAATCACCACTCCTATTGTAAACAGGTATTTCCTATCTGAGCAACGCGATGCAGAGATAGCTATTTTTCAAACTTGAAAAACCACGTGACCACTTACTTTTGAGATCACGTTATATAGTCATCCGGGTAATCCGCTCTGACGTCGATATATATATATATATATATTAACAGAGACCGCTTGTCGATCTTTTTATACAGTTGGAAAGAATAGACAGTCAGAGTGATTTCTTCTCCGCGTTTAGTTCTTTCTTACAATTCAGTTATTGTTCAAAATTATATTATTAAGACCAAAGTATGAGTCCAGGGGCGTGCCTAGACGACTTTTGTGTATACGCACTCCTGCTAGTGGGGTCCGGCATGCTCCCCCGGAAAAAAAAATTACTACATAACGCCGTTGGTGCATTCTGGGGCGTTTTTAAACTTAAAAAATGCCAATAACTATCATTTGAAATAGAAAATACGTCATACTTTTTCAGGTGTCTTTATAACGCTTCATAATGTATACAAAACATTTTTTCCCTGAAAACAAGTAATAGAAGTAAAATTAAGACTATTTATGTATATAGTCAAACAAGAAAAAGATGGGTGTAAGTTAGACATTTGTAATTATGAATGATGAAAACCATTAGATCTTACAGGTAGTGCCTAACCCGGGTTAGGCGACGATTTTTATTCGCTTTTTGGCGTTTTTATTTTTTCAATTTCTGGAAACCACTGTACGTGCGTAAGTGCGTAACGGCAGGCACGCCCCTGGAGTCTATACAAAGAGTATGCCCATATTCCCTAAAGCAGTAGTTCGATATTGTTGTATGTATTTGATATAGGCAAACTGTAGGATACAACTTTAGGCTTGATACGGCTAATAAGTTAGAACCATGGGTTTGATGGAAAGCATGTTCACATATATTATAGTGACAAGAGTTGAATCTATTAGTCGTCATGGTTCAACAAAGTTTTTTTTTCCATTAACTAATAAAGCAGTAGTGCAAATTAGGCCAACTGAGCCTTTATATGTAGCTTAAATAAATATCATCAATACATTAACAAGTCCACATTCTTTTCATATTTTTTAAGAAACCACACACACCCTTACTTTATATATGTATCGAAATGGAACATGCAGAAATGAGTCAAGTGACTTGTCAGCACGTCAGCTGGTGTCACAGCGCATGAGAAGGGAGATAAATCATGTGGGGATGATTGACAGGCGTGATGATCGTCGATCAGGAAACGACACTCACTTCTGAACTTACGAACACAAAATTAAAAACAAATATATAAAAGTTCGTTGTGATGCAGTTATTGGTGTGTTGTTGACGTATTTAGTAAATTACAGATACAACGTGTAGTTTGTTTTGGTTTTTGGTTGTTTTTTTTAAATACATCGCTGTGACTATTTATGATCATTATAGCTATGTCCAGCTATTTGGTGGAGTAAGACCATCGACACATGTCTTTGAAGAACCACCGGCGCACCGCAAGTCAGTCATAGGTATAGTTTTAAAACGTTTTAATTACCTTGGTTGGGTCCGGGTATACAAGTCTTAAACCATGAATTGGTCTTTCCGATAACTAAATTGTGTGCCCTTGAGTACTCTCCAAATGCGCATGGGCACTCGCGCTGATTTAACTTCTGGGGCATAAGCAGAAATTTTAGCAGCGTGACAGTGATATTAAAAGTTTATTAAAGAATGAAACAAAATCGAAATCGACGTAGTATTGCTGCATATGCATATTTCTCTCGTAAGCAAATAAGCAATTATTACATAAAAAGATCGTGCGAAGTGCTATTTATTGGTGTCCTACGTCCATCTGAAAAATAAAATAACACTCCATTTGTCATTACAAAAAAAAAAAATGTATTTCCTATACGAGCCACGATGTACTGTTGGCTTTTTTTAGACCAAGAAAACCACGTGACAATTTATTTTTGAGATCACTTTATATGTTTATCCGGATTATCAGCTCTGACGTCGATTTCTCCTTTAGATGAAGCACACATGTTGCTTATTGATAGATTTGGAAAGAACGACATTATAGTAAAGATCACGATTTGTACAGTCTTACAACTGATGTAGTGTTCTGAATCGCCTTTATTTAGACTAGCGCATGAATTTATTACCGTGATCTCAATAATAAGAAGTCACGTGTTTTTTTTCAAACGAATTCTACTAAACAGTGACACGGTTGTGTTGTTGTATTTGATATTGGCAATCTGTCGGTTGCCACTTGGTAGGCCCTATCCCAAATGTAACCGAATAATCTAGAAATTATCACATCCATATGACAGCATGTGTGGTGATGATGCAGGTCTTGTACTGATAAATGCAATATACTATTATCGTGTTTTAAAAGTTTATATTATATTTCCTAAAATTGAGGCAGGACTTGCTTCTTAAAATCGTCCTTATGAGTGAAGTTTGAGAGGATCGATCAATTATATGGAAAACAAAACTTTGACGACGTGTTTAATAAGATAGATACGTTTGTACGCCCGCACTTTAATGCGCGTAGTTTTTTGTCTTGTTAAAGGAAGAATATAAATTATTTTTTAGCGCACCTGGTAGCGCTAACGGCAGAGCGTCGGCTGCGGGTACGAGGACCCCGGGTTCGAACCCGGGCCGCGACATAGTCGTTAGAAATGGTAGTGGTATAACTCCCTTGCTAACGCTCAAGCAAATATAAAAGTTCTTCCTCGAATTGTTAGCCCGGTGTCGGGATGATGCGACTGGGTGTAGTAGCATGCCAGGTGTTCGCGCGGCATGATATACACAGTGAAGGCAGCATTATGTCTGCTTCAAGTGGACACCGTTTCCAAATAACTTTAAATACTGTTGGTGGGACGAATAAACCCAATAAACAATAAACTATCTTTTTTTAACTGCTTATTGTTAAGACTCATTTTATGAGTGCATGTAATTATACTCTATGGTTTTTACTTTATTACCATTATTCATATGTTTATTTAGTTCCTGTTCATTGCATATACGTGTATATGCTCTACAAATTGTGGAGGAAATAAAGATAAAGACTGCGACGTCCAGGAAAAAAACACCATCAGTTGAACCATAAACATGCCTCACAAATTACTGACGGTACATAAGCATATTAGATGACATGTTCAGTAACCCCAAACTATTTCATGAAAGTATGTGGGACCCTAATTTATGAACTGTCAAATTACTCTAAACGTAATGAATTGAACTGTGGTGTAATTTCTGCCAAGATTATGATGAAGCGATCGTCTGATAAATCTCCTGCCCACCTCTGTAATTATTACCTAATTAACGAATTAGTAGTGTCATGTCGAGCAATAGATGTTCGAGTATTGCCCATAGGCCATAACGAAGAGACTAAATCCGTGTCAGAGTTGTGATTAGGGTCGATTTGTTTGAAGACCGCTCTGGATGGCATGGCGTTAAAGCTAAAGATGGTGGGAACGATAGAGTTGTAGATGGGATAATTATGACAATAATTGTGCATATTTAGCAGGAAAGTGTGTCACGAGACAGATTATAAGTCGATTATTTAGTTATTTTAACACTGGTGATAAAGGATTTAAAACAGAACTTAGTTTTACTTGTGTTAGTTCGCCATCGGATGTCATAGAGATGTGACAAATTGAGCGTTTGTTTGTAGGTGGCGTGGCTTCAGACAGGATTTATATTTAAATATCATAACCAAAGGTAACAGCGTAGCATCGTCTACCATAGTTTCAAATTTGTGCGGCTAATAGTTTTATGTAATGACACTGTCGACATTATAAATTGAGATTTAATTGGTTTATTTTAATTTCTGCAGCGTAAAGGGTTAGATATATTCAATATACACTTGATAAATGGTATGCTTTTTATGTATTGTTAAAATATATATTTTTAAAAGTTGGGGTCGAATGCAATTACAGACACGAACTGTGAAAGAATCCAGCGTGTGAGCGCCACTCCGGATCGATAGGATTTGGTGTACAGTAATGGAGTTGTGATAAAAAAAATCTGCATATTGTTAAAGTTGAAAAATAAAACGGGTACAAATGAAAGTCGTTTCTCTAATGTGGCAAACTATTGGTTGTACGTGGATTCATGAATACATTAATTTCAGACATAAATATTATTAGTGAATCATCGAAATTTAATTGTCAGTGGGTTTGCAATTCGATTGGAAAGAATTCGTGCGATTTGAAAGGCCGGTGAAAATCATACCAAACTTAACTTCTTGAGTGATGGTAGAATTAACGTCGGTCAACACCACCACGATCTGTCCTACGCATGACGCTGACGTCAACATGGCGACGTTACGTCGCATATTCACGGAGAAGGAATGTACGGTGGAGCGCCTGTCTAGAGAATTTGACTTAAACCAAACATCCGAATATACCGACAACTTATCAAAGATGCTGTTTCATTTGAAGAGCGAACTGGTAAGTTTTGTATGTGTTTATATACCTAACTTGCACACGAATCATCTGTATTCATACTGTCCGGTATCTAGTGACACTTCTTATAAAAGTAAATAAAAAAATCTTTACAGTGATCGTATTAAGCTTCTATTAATTTAAATAAAACAACACCGGACATGATAGCGCAATCGGTAGAGCGTCGGCTCAAGGTAAGGGAGGCCCCGGGATCGATCCCGGACCGCGACATCGCTCAAGCAAATATAAGAATATATGACAAAGTCCTTTGAGCATTGCAACATAATTCAAACTCCTAAAAGGCACAGAACAAAGGTATTTCACATGCAAGCCAAGCGAAAAGAACAAATTTGTGATGAGTCATTTAACGAAAAGAGCAAACTCGACAGTTACCGCCTTGGAACGGTCAGTCGGCAGTATGGACCGACTTGGATGTTTAAACCGGTTTTACAGAGCTCTAACCTCGCACTTCCTGGCGAGTTTCTCAAATGCAAGCAATGAAAAGAAACACGATCTATTCGAATGCAAAATGTCCAAGTGCGGATATTTCTTATAACATAAGACGAAAGTAGTGACGTCATTGAAAAACAATGTCCACATAGTGTTTAGAAAAGAATATGGTATCATTTCGATTTGAAAAAACTACACAAAAATGGTTGACAATAAATAAAATTGACTTTCTGAATCATAAACAAACATGACCAGAGACGAATAAATGGTTGTAGCATCCTGTTCATGTGAAGATGGAATTGAAGAACCAAAGTCCAATGTCCATCAAAGGAAATGCACATAACAATCCTTATAGGATGAATTAAATGACAACATAGATTACATGCACGGGGAGATTTTTACGACCGCCACACTGTACAAGTAACATTGTTGTGATCATGAATAAGAATATATGACAAAGTCCTATGAGCATTGCAACATGTACCAAACTCCGAAAAGGCACAGAGTTGTTCCACCACTGGTTGGCCTGGTGTCAGGATAATGTGAATGGGTGTTGTTTCATGTCAGGTGTTCATGGCATGATATACACAGTGAAGGCAGTACTATATCTGCTTCGAGTGAACTCTGGATATAACATCTCAACAAACTTTTTATATTTGTTCTCAAATTTGTGTCCCGTAACTCTGAAATACTGTTGGTGGGAAAATAAACACAATAAACATAATAAAACAACTGTCGTACAGAAAAGTATGAGTCAAGGGAGCTTACTCTGTACGGTTAAAATAGCTACTACAGTGTATACAGAAGTTATATTTCTCACATAGTAAGTGGAACATTTTGTATAAATAATATAACAAAATTAAACCCATGCTGAAATATACTTGGATTTTAAAACTAAATGGTATCAATCCTTAAGTGAAAAGACAAGTTTTCTAAAATGAACATTCAGTTCATGATTTGTCCTTGAGGCAACCGACCACAAAACATTATTAAAACGTGATGAAATATCTCATTCACTGTTTAATTCAAAATGAAACTCAAGATAACAAGCCATGTCGTGCTGTTTTCTGACATTTCTTAGTCAAATGGCGGCCAAACTCATGGTGAATGTTTAAGGAACATTATTACAGTCAAGCATCCCAACGTTTTGGACAATGGAGAGAAGCATCACTCCAAGCAAGAGGCCCATGATGGCCTTATAAGGCCATCTGAGTTTCGTGGGAGACAAGTCATATTAGCAATGCTTCAACAGACCATTGCACATCCCGTTTTAATCAAGGAGCAAAAAGGTTTTACTAAATAGACATATATCGAAAATGGCTAAGCGCCAGACAAACATGTTCTTGAGTTATCATTTTGTTTAACAAAACTAAATTAGGCAGGCTCGCCCATAAAAGATGTATAACATATAGTATGCATTTATTAACACGGCGGTGTATTGTATAACATAAAATCATATTTACTAGACATATAAAATGATATTTGAGATGAAAAGCGCAACTCTTCAAGGACTTATGTCCGTAAAAAATATCGCCTGAAACATTTAAATCAATAGATAGTTTCCATGTGATGTCACAGGCACTGATTAAGACAGTTTAAGGCAGCCATCTTTGAAGGCAGAAGCTAATGCAGGCAGAAATCCGGAAATATGTGCTGTATTAAACTCGCCACTGTGTTTTTATTTTTCAGTCTATTTTACTGAATTTTATATCAAATTTAACAGCTTTTATGATGTATCTTAAATATCAAAACTATATTTAGATAGTTTAAGAAATTACAAGACAAAAAAATGTGCGCTCCTATACAATTCTTCTGTAAATCCCTTGAAGTTGCCATCAAAGATGGCTGCCAAGATAAGGGAGCTTCGCTGATGTGGAAACTATAAATACATTACTGGTTTTATAGACCCTTTTAATTAAATACCTAGAAAAATAAGAATAACACCTGATTACAAAAAAATTAAGATAACTCAACAGGTCAGTGACATTTTTATTACCTTTCCTGCTGTCTACATTACGTCCACGTGACTGATGACTTCATACCCTCGTGCTACCTGTCTTACTAATTGAGATACGTCACAACCATCTCGGCTATCACCCAAGAAAGTTGTGTCTTGAGCCAATGTTCGTTGCGTGGCGACATCCATCATTTTCTTTGAAAGGGGTTTCCTTGACAACCGTAAAGTAGATGGGTGGGTCTACGGTTACTTTTTACGAAATTAGTATGTACATGCATTCTGTTTGAATAACGCGACAAAAAAGGCATAGTTTGGTGTAAATCATTTCTTATATGGGACATTAAATAATGCATAAACAAAATACAAAATAACACGTCGCACAATCTAAAACTTCATTTACTGTGAATATTTCAAAGATACAATACCAAAATGTATACAACTGTGGTTAAACCCAAAACGTAGCATTTATTACTGCGAAAATGTAGCATTTTATTTGCAAAAAAAAATATTTGAAATTTACAAGGCATTTGATGAAACAATCTTGTAATCTCATGAAGGGTCGTTTGTATTATTGATCTATCGACATTTCTAAATGGCCTGATTTCTTGAGACTCCACCACTTTCTCCTTCAGCTATTTTAAGCAATGGAGTTTGTGAAGGATGAATTTCTAATACTAACATGCACCTCGGGCTGTACAGGTTTGTGTATTGGGTTTATCATCCAACCAACAGTATTATAGATATCTGGAGACGGTGTCCACTTGGAGCCTATTTAGTGCTGCCTTCACTGTGTATAGCATGCCGTAAACACCTGGCATGATACCACACCTAGTCACCTTATCCTAAGACCGGGCCAACCAGCCTTTATATTTGCTTTGGCGTTAGCAAGGGTTATACCACTACCGTTTTTAATGACTTTGGTATGTCGCGGCCCGGAATCGAACCCTGGACCTCCCGTACCTGTAGCCCATGCTCTACCGATTACACTTGTCTGCTTGATGTGGATGATTAAAATACATAGTTGTGCGAAGGGGCAAATAGTCAGCCAGGGATGGACCCAGGAGGTGGAATAGGGGAAATATCGCCAGCCCCCATCCCACTCCAACAAGCCAGGTAAAAGAGTAGAGTTGTGAAAACACATACATATGTTTTGTGTCTGTTGACTCCTTATGTCGAAGTTAGGGTCCCTTATATATATATATATATATATATCTGGAACCGCCCTTGAAGGTAGCCTCTCTATAAACCCATAATTTAAAGTAAGGGTGGTATTAGACAATCTGGACCTAAGGTTTGTTGCTCAAACAACCAACAATGATTGTTACATGACAAGATCTTGTTGTTGCCCTCAGGCGCGTTTTTGCCATTACGCACTTTACGCACGTGCGTAACCTCCGTTCGAAAAATCGAAAATCTAAAATTACCAAAAACACTCAGAAAGTCGATGCCTTACCCGGGTTAGGAATACTATATTTTATTTGCGTAGTTTCTATGTTATAAAATCTTTTTACCACACCAATCAAGTTGAAAAGGTTTTAAATGAATAAACTTCGTTAAGTTCCCCGCATGTCCGCATTTTACCTGTTATTCATTTGAAAAGAACTGGATATATTCAAAAGTATTACTGCAAAGGTTATGTCCCTTGTTATTGTGCGTAACTTCAAACACGGCCCAGATACGCGCCTGGTTGCCCTACACCTATGTGCTATGTGGAAGTGACCTATAACGCCCCACTCGCCATTACAAACATGTATTATTCCAATCTGGACCACGCTGCACAGTTGTTTTAAATTGGGAAAACCATCTGACCGCTTATTTTTTAGATCACATTATATCATCATCCGAATTAACCGCTTTGACATCGGTGTCTATTTTTAGCAGAAATCTCCATCGTGTTCTTTTATGTATCTGGAGAAAAACAACAACAATTAGAGCGATTTATTTTCTCGATTTTAATGTATAGCAACTAAGGTAGGTGTTCAAAGTCGGGTTTACATAGACTAAAATAGTCTATGAGTTTATGAAGACTCATTGTCCCAGTTTCCTGAAACAGGGGAAAGATGTTGTTAAACCGGACCTGGTAATGCAATCGTTAGAGCGTCGGCTCCAGATACAGGAGGCCCTGGGTTCGATCCATTGTAGTGGTATATCCCCCCTCCCCCCCCCCCCCCCCACACACACACACATACACGATGAAGCACATATAACGGTAGTTCCATGAATAGTTGGCTCGATGTCAGGATCATGTGGCTGGGTGTGGTAGCATGCCAGGTGTTCAATGCTTGTTGTTGTACGCCGTGAAGGCAGCACTATATCTGCTTCAAGTGGACACCGTCACCAGATAACTGAAATACTGTTGGTAAGACGATAAACACAATTAACAAATAAACGATAGTGTAACATGAATTCACTATATACAAACCATCTGATACCACATTTCAAATCTAACTGACGATCACCAGAATACATTCGGTCAATCGGAACTCCTCGGGTAATTCCGTCCTCGAGACAATCATCCCTCGGATGAATCTGGTGCAATGATACGTGCTCAAATCGTTTTGTTCACCGGAAGTCGGAAGAAGATGCCTAAAATATAGTTCGCACTAAACATAAACAATGGCGTCGTTTGACAGCTGTATCTTTGCTGCGCCGGGTAAATTAAACTTGGGTGATTTAAATTAGAAGCAGCCACAAAGTGAAGTTTTACAGGCATCGTACTATGGTGAGCTGTCATCCGAGTTGCCATCTTTGTTTTGACGTCTGTCTCAAAGGAAGTCCCATTTAGGGAAATGGCCGAGGTAATCCGACTACCTGCATACATCCGAGGGATGATTCTTGAATTATCCGAGGTGTTCCGGGTGACATTCGGTGTGATCAATAAATCTCATCCTTAGACAGTTAACAGTCCAAAATGCGTGATTTTGATCATCAGGTAGTAAAGGGCGACCATCAGACATGATGTTTGAAGGAAATAGAAACTTGTTTTGTTTTCCCTAATTTTTTCAACTCTTATATTTACACCCAAATTCCGTTTCAAAATCAGCCAATTAAAACAACTACGCAAAATGAGACAGCGACCGGAACGCGCGTGGTAGTATTATCAAAACTTAAGCTAAATAAGCGATCGTGAAACAATCTAATGGGTACACAACAATTCAAAACAGGAAGTATGTGGCACAGACCTAAACAAAAGCTACTTACTTTAAAGGTGGTATCCGACTTGCATATCTTAAATACATATAACAATATTGTACCACTGCTTTGGGGAATTTGGGCATAAGTTTTGTATAAATCCATATTTTAGTAATAAACGATTTTGAACACTAACCGACTTGTTAGACAGAAGCTATCGCGAAAAATTCGCTCTAAATTTGTATTCTTTCCAACTGTATAAATAGTTCGATAGTGGTCTCAGCTATAAACAGATACCGACGTCGAAGCGGTTTACCCGGATGACTATAAAACGTGATCTCAAAATTAAGTAGCCGCGTGATTTTCTAAGTATACTTTTCATGTAACAATGTCTTATTTGGTTATTTGAGATAAGAAATTTTAATCCAAACTATTAGATACCACCTTTAATGTGCGTTCGGCTTAGTAAACGGATAAAAATTTAGATATTTGGATGTCTCACATTCTTCCTCTTTGTAGTACATAATTTAATTATTAATGCAAATGAGGCGCTAATAAAAATATATGCTTCTCGAAAGGAAGTCTAGTTAATTAAATAATTTCTTTCTTTGTTGCTGCACTATCTTTAAAGCATTCCGTTTCATCTTAATGGCTTTTAGATGCAAGTATTTAAATTTAGATCTTAATCTTCATGTCAACAGATAACCGTTAAACTGACGCCTCAATTCCAACCCCACTAGGCAGTTTGTTTACATTGTTAACATTACGATATGCCACTTTGGGAAAGCTTATATCCGTTTTGTCGGATAAATATAGCAATATGCTTATAAATAAGTATATGTCGCTGTAAAAACGTTAACATTAATATGTGCTGTGAAATTTGCCAGACATGTCTGTTTGTCGCCTTATCAACCAGTATGGCAGAATGCAAAGGTTTCGTTTATAATTTGTAATAGGCATGGGAATAAACACAGCCAGGTGCCATTTTAATTACGTGACTGATTCTGCACAACTTGCGATGCAGAAGTTGCACCATTTTGAAAGAATAAATTGGAAATTTGAACAGGGCGCTGAATAATGCGAACAATATATAAAGAAGAGGCAAGGGCGGGCCTACATGCGTATATTCAAACAAACATACTGTATGACTTGCTATCCGACGAGAAAACAAACAACTAGACAGACAGACTGACGGACGAACAAATACACAAAAACAACCACACATGTGGAGATATATATAGACAGACACAGACGGTGCAGACATGCAGGCAGGCAGACATAAGAGTAGACAGAACGAAATAGTGGCTTGGAATCGGAAAACCTACAACAGCTCTCTTGAAGATTCACATCCATTCATAATGTGTAGGTACTCAGTACGATAAATGCAGTTTAAAATAGGTATACCTTATGCAGTCGCATAAATTGAAAGGAAAATTTCCGCTTGTACATTATTCGCTTTTAATTAATTCTTTATCTTATCAACCAATACATAGTTATGGGATACACGCTTCCAAATTAATTTAAAAAAACGTATTTCAAAAGAATACAGATTAGAGCATACCCACAACTAAAACCAATGAATTTAATTAGGCGTGTGATACGGTGATATTCTATACCTTTTATGTACATATATGTATAATGTTATACAGTGTAGATTACGAAATCCTAAAGTGAATATGCAAAACTAGATGAGATCTTCTCTTGATGTTCAGATCAAGGTAGCTTGGAGGGAAATTTAGTAAGTAAACGATGGTTTATGCTAGATCGTTGTAATGAATGATGTTTATAAATAACTTTCTTGTAAACTAAGTTATGAAACAGTCAAAATAATTTGGTTGGCATGGTTATGTTTAGATCTAAGTTTTAGATAGATTTTCTGTATGTCACTATCAACAGTATTTAACGGGTCGTGAAAGCGGTGAAATGATAAAATGCCCCAAATTTTGAATGCTCATAACTATGAAGTCTTTTGTCCGACTCTTCTAAAACTTTCCAAAATTATGTATACATTCTATAAGAACAGAATGGCAAAATATAAACGTGAAAAATTACCTAGAAATACGTTTTCTTTTCTTAGAATTTTTTTTTTCAGTCATTTTGTGGGGGCAAAAGTTCATCTTCACAGCAAAGCTTATATAAAACAACATTTAGCAGAATTATTAAATACACCCTAATGGAGGTAGTATGGAGCTTAAAATTTTGATTACCTTAACCGTGTTTGATAAATCTATCACCATAGTTTTCAATGTCAAAAAAGTAGTCCCTCTTTGAAACAGAAAGTACATGTGTTTTCACTTGATTTTTAAAGTGTGTTTTTATGCATGTTCTAAACACTCACTATGACAATTAAGTGAGCTTCTACGTTGAAAATTGTTTGAACAAACTTATGTTACAATAAAATTGTGTCTATAAACATATTTCCTGGGCTAAACTGCTCATAACAAAAAATGGTAGCTTTATCAATATTCATCAAATTTCACTTTTTTGTGAAGTAATCTTAATAAATTATGATATAATATGTTATAACATTGGTTTTGATGTATGGCATGAATATTTATATGAAAAAATAATGAACTTTGAAAATTAAAATTTTATGAAATGTGCCGCTTAAGCGACCCCTTAAGGATACTATTTTGAAATAAATTATGAATAACGTCTATTACTGTATAAAGTCGTAAATGAGAGCAGTTTTACATACATAACTGATAAAAGGAATGATAGAAGGTCCGTAAGTTTGATGCACTCTGTTTTTAATACAATGTTTGTATCCGGGATGGATCCGGGGGCGGGGGTGGGGGTGGGGGTGGGGGTGGGGGTATTCCCTGCCACCAAACAGGTAAAAGAGTAGAGTTGAGAAAACACAAAAATGGAAGCTTGAAAATACTAAGCTTTAAAAGAATATTGTATCTGTTGACAGCTTAGGTCGAAGTTAGGGTCCCTAACTGTGCATGTATATCTCATATTTACAGCGATGAATGGATCTTGATTCATACTCATCCACCATTATCACAATTTTCTGGCTCCGCCCCTGGTCTGTATATTAATGCAATTTCTGTATATATACCATTTTTTTAGTTTACACTTGTCGTGGATTTAGTAAAATATGTGTTGACACAATTTTGACTTTAAATACAATTGCAAGATGACTCTTTTCCATTGCTAGACACAATTCATCAATGAATTACGTGTAAGTTCTGTTGTAAAATGTACAGAGGGTTCAACATTTGAATCAAACACAGTTAGTGTGCAATAATTTATTAGCATGTGATATTCAATCAAAGGGGTTCTAGTATGCAGTAACACTGTGACAGCAGCAGCTCGTTAAATCTCGCCCCTGTGACACGTTTATTCCCGGGTGTCACATAAAGATGACTCAGCGCCTGTTCAGCGTCCGTTTGGACATACATTCGTACTTTTTATATGACTCAACTGACAAATAGCGGATTCTTCAGGCAGTTACACACCAGCCTCCAGCGGGTAAGGCCATCCTAGAGTGTAAACAAACATACCTATCTGCCATGCATCACAACTGTCGCTACATGGTAGATACGGACATCTTTGTAGTTTCATTTCTTCTACGTCACTTCTGCTTGTACATAAGGACTTTGAGGCCATATTTATGTGAAGTCTTTAGTTAAAACGCATTTTTTGGTGTAATTTTTTTTAATGGCGGAACCTTGTACAATACACATTTCACTGATGACGTAATTTAAAAACGACCGACTTTCCAAACTGCCCGGATGTTGTTACTGTGCCATAAAAAAATAATGCGGTACTGGTTGATCTGATTCGAATGAAGTGACAGTGAATACGGGGGAGAGACACAAATTGGATTGTTAAGTTGCTTGGTGTTTCGAATACAACATTTTGCTATGTAGAAAACTGTATGCGTGTAAAATACTGCAGCTTATGCTGTGAGAATACTGACGATATTTACAATTTAAATTCAGCTGAACACATTTGTGGGATAGCCTAATTCTGTAAATTGGATTGTAAAAGTTGATTCGTGTTTAGACTACATCATCCTGCCAAATAGCAAACTTCATATGTGAAGATACTGCGCCTACACTGTGAGAATACTGACGAGTTTGTTTGGATATTTAAATTCGGCTGAACACATTTGTGGGATTGCGAAATTTTGTAAATGTCATTACCCAGATTAAAAGTAAAAAAAAACTACTTTATATTTAAATGGATTTTGTGAACGTGTGAAAACTTCCCGTGGATAATAATATAACTTCGGATGCTTAAAGGGTAATTCGTCGACTAATTTTTTTTAATTGTCATATTTGTAACACCCATTTAGATAGCATATAGATCTACGTTTTCATCCACTGATCACACAGTTGTATATACACGAGCATTATTTCATTGTTCATGCCTGGTCGCGCTGATGGTGATGCTGGTTGTGATAAGGCTGGTGTTGGTGGTGATGATGGTTATGATGATGATGGGGCTGATGATGATGATGATGATGATGATGATGATGATGATGATGGTGATGATGATGATGATGAACAGCGGAAGAGACGCCTCTTGCATTCATAATACATGTATGACATAAAAACAAAATTAAAGTTATTGACATGGAACAGTATACAAACAGACGTTTCAATAAACCCATTTAAATGCATAGTTTTTTGATGCAGTACATTCTTAACATTAAGCCAAGTGTATAACTTACCATTAGCATGCATAGAATGAATAAATCATGCTGACACGAATAATGAAGATCCGGATCAGTCATTTCAGGTTGGGACCTGCAAGAAAGAAATATACTTATTTTCAGATACAAGAAACAGGGGCGGATCAAGAAAGTTTTGATAGGGGTGGTGTATGAATCAATATCCATTCAACTTTAGGGCAGTAAATACTGGAAATCCGTACACAGTTAGTGGCCTTAACTTCGACGTAAGAAGTAAACAGACAAAATTAACTTTAAAAGCTTAGTTTTTTAAGCTTACGTGTATGTGTTTTGTGGGTGGGGATGCATCCCCCACCATGGATCCGCCCCTGACTGGAAACGTATCTGGACAGTTTTGTCATCGTTGCTTGTTATGAAATATCTTAGCTGTGTATTGTTAGTATTGAATATATCATGAACCGAATGTTTAAGGGCGCCCGTGGCCGAGCGGTTAGAGTCGCTGACTTGTAAGTACTCAGCACTCCCCCGCCCCGCCCCGCCCCGCCCCGCCCCGCCCCTCTCCCCCCCCCCCGCCCATGGGTTCGAGTCTCGGTCGGGGCGAGAAATTTCATGTGGGCAGCTTTCTACCTAGCCATAATTCTTCCTGAAAAAATAATAAGCCGGACGTCTCCAGAATGCCCAAAGTTGAGGCGGTGCTGTGTAGCAAAACAAAACAAAACAACAATAAACAAAACAAACCTAGTGTTTAAGATTAGATATTGCTTACTAATAAATATAGCGCAAAAAAGCCAATGCATGTGTATGTATTTACTCTATTGTGTCCTGTGTCAAAGTCATCACGTTGAAGTCGTAGTTTATAGGGAATATCCGTGTACATATGTCTTATGTTACGTTCGAATTTAATATCGTTGGCGGAAATGAAAATACAATGTTACTTTCAGTGTGATTTTTAAAACAACAGCAAATATATTGCTGTTTGGTCTTTTTCCCCCACACAATTGTATATTATAAACACAATATGCTAATATAGCATAGTTTACTAAACGTGAATATTTTAATGATTTGTTTGAATCGTTTCTAATATCTGAAACAAACACAACAAGGAATCCTCTCAATGCGCACATGACACTTTCCAAGTGACTTCACATGTCAGATGAGACTCATTTTAAAGCTGTATTTCTTTTTCTTTCATTTCTAGGTCGAGTTGATGCAGAGAAGCGTTAATCTGTGGCGACATCTATCGTCTATCGATTTACTCATCCAGTCAATAAGGGACGAGTCCAGATACAATCAAGACACAGCCTCCAACATTTCTTTGCTAGACATCAGCAACTACAAGCCAGAAGACTCTGTGGCGTCATGGCTAGAAGACTCTAATTTCGACTCGGCGGAGACATCCGGTATAGAAACCTGTGAGGAATACGATGGAAACAAAACAGACGAAACGGATGTTGTCAATGAATCGTCTATACATGTAGGCAAAGAGGTTATCAAAGACATTGAAGAGATAAGCGAAATAGACAAAACTGGAGAAATAAGCATTGACTGTGAAGATGAAACAATGAGACTTCTTCAACTTCGAGAAAGACAAAATCACGGTTACAAAGAGTCAAGCACTTGGCTGAAGCTAACCTACAGAATACCAAGTAACTTTCTTACATCTACGAGCTTTCAAAGTAGAGTTTCGTTGACCAACATTGCTAAATGGCGTAATTGTCCTTTTGTTGTTGATATTGACAGTATTTCGAAAGACCTATTTGGAAAAACATCAATCCCTTCGTCATTGCGACAAATTGTACCACGGCGAAGGTTACACAGACAAGACTGTATATACAGTTCCATAGATAGCATTGTTTCTCTTGCAGAGAAATCTCAGGCTGCAGTCAAAGCGTCAAGTCTTATTAGTTCCGCTGAAAAGTTAACAGAACTAGCCAAGCCCCATGCAGTAAATGAACAAGAGAATGACTCGGGGGTGTCAGACAATGGCGAAGATGTGAGCGGCCATCAGGAAGAATTCATGACCGCACTATCTGATGATGTGACTAATCAAGAAGAGAATAGCACAGAAAGGCTTGAAGAACGCGTTGATGAACTTTTTGTTAAAACTGAAGGCGAGGCTACATGTGTTAATGAAGAGAGTACATTGAGTTGTGATATTTATGAAAACAGTGAAGTAGCTAAGTATTGCGATGAGTCGGTTGATTCAGTCATAGATACCACTGAAAATGTGAACACCGAGTTCGATTGTGACATTTCGCCAACAGATTCACCTACAAATGACATCAATGCGTTCGATGATTCTTTCGAAGACGACACTGACGCAGAGGTCGAGTTCAGTTTTCTATTGTTTCGTGACGGATACGTAACGTGCCGTATAATGACACCAACGATTGAGCACAATACCCATAGCACAAGAGGAAATACTCCCGATTCCGACTGGGAAGAGTTACAGTTCCTAAACATAGTAGATGGGAAAGCGTGCTTTGCGTCTATATTAGAACAACACGCTGTAAGTGATGCGTTTGCCGACGTAGACACTTTTGATATTGCAAGATTGTTCGACATTGGAGATGATGTTGCCATGAATTCCGGCGATAATAGTGCAGAAAGTGATGTTGAGACACTGTGTGGCGAGGAAGAAACAGAATGTGTTAAAGACACGACTTGTGACAACAAGCAATTGCCTGGCGTGTGTAGAACTGTAGTCGATTCGGACGCTAAAGCCCTAACACTTGACATTGGTTTTATTCCTGCAGAAAAAGTGAATGCGGATATGAATGTTATTAAAACAAATGAGTGTGTTGCAGGAAACGTTTTTGGTGACGATAAGAGAGACGTTTGTTCGCTGAGAGTAAGTTCGCTGGATTCAGGACTTGGTGATGAGCTTACTGAATCTTTTGACAAATCGGATTAGATATATTTATGTTTAAGTTTTAAAGGTGGTATCAGACAGTTTTGATCAAAATTTATTTTCTCAAATAACCAAAATAAGTCATTGTTGCCTGAAAATGTTTTGCACTACGCTGTTCATTGATGTCCTAGATCTGTGTGGATAGTCAAGCACAAATCACCTCCCGTCATTGCAAACAGGTAATTCCTATCCGAGCCACGTTGCAGAGATATTATTTTTAAACTTAGCAAACCACGTGACCATTTACTTTTGAGATCCTGTTATATAGTCATCCGGGTAATCCGCTATGACGCCAATATCTAAATTTAACACAGACCACTATCGAGCTTTTTATACGTTGGAAAGAATACACATTCAGAGTTGGCGGTTTTTCGCGATAAGTTATGTCTAACAATTCAGTGATCAAAATCGTAATTTTTAAGACTTACGTATGGGTTTATACAAACATATCGCCCAAATTCTCCAAAGCAGTGGCAATTTTCAGACGAATTGAGAAGAAGCGTAAATTATATTTTCTTGTAATTTCTTCATTTGTTGTCCAAAAATTAACCGCCATACTCCTTTGGAAGGTTCTTAAAATTCATATTTTTAAAAATACAATATTTTTAAAATTGATAAATGCACAAAGAATTAATACACATAAATAAATAAAATTATTGATTCATCCTTAAACAAAATGAACCGTGTAACTTTTTTGTGTGTATTTTTTTACCTTTTTAACTATCAAAATATAGTTTTATATTTAAAATACATCGCAAAAGCTGTTAAATCTTATATAGAATTCTCAGTAAAATAGACTGAAAAATAAAAACGCAGTGGTGAGTTTAATACAGCACATATTTCCCAATTTTAGCTTGCATAAGCTTCTGCCTTCAAAGATGGTTGCCTTAAACTGTCCTGATCAGTGCCTGTGACATCACATGGAAACTATCCTTTGTTACATGTATTTGATACAGGCAAACTGTCGGATGCCATCTTTAAATGGAGCTGTCTTGGGTTTGTTTGTTAAATATTCAGCGTTATATCTATATGTCATAAACTTTATGGAGCGATCGAACAATGGCCAAAATATATCGGTTGTCACGTGATGTCACCATGCTTTGTATTGATAGGAACAAGTTCAATATTACGATATTTACAATAAGGTCAATGATTTAGAAAGAAGACAACGCCGTTACTTATTTGCTTTAATTTTAACAATGACCGAAAACATGTATCCATAGGCAACTAGCAGGTTATTTTTGACACACAACAGCACTATGTACAAAAATATTATATGTATCATGGCTGTCGAAAAAATAGTTATTAAACAAGTTCATAAAATATGTGAACAAAACAATATTTATGTGCTCGATGCATGCACACACAAAAAATACGAACTGGCAAATCAATTATTATTATTATTATTATTATTATTATTATTATTATTATTATTATTATTATTATTATTATTATTTTTATTATTATTATTATTATTAAAATTATTTTTATTATTATTATTATTATTATTAACCTACATGTATTGTGTATTGGTATACGTTTCAAAGTGCCTTAAAACATATTGATTTCATATGATTCGTTTATAATATTTATATTCATATTGTTTCACTTTTCTTCAGTGTAGTTAGATTTTGTATCATTTTTAATCCATCTTTCTGGGCGCTTTTTTCATTATTGTTATGTAAATGATATTAAAATGCATTGACTTTTTTATTGTATAAACAGACATGTGTACATATAGAGACATGGCCAGTGGCAATACGGGTTGAACTGCTAATTGTCGTCTTCTTCTATTATCTTAATTATATGGTGCTTATTTTAATAACAAGAAGCATAATTTTGCAAGTTAAATTATGAAATAAATCATTTTTGCTTTATTTCCACATCATAGGACCGATGTTCATGTGTTAAAAGAAATTGTTGCAGATACGTGAGGACGCTTATGTTCTGAAAGATGTATTTTTACGTTTACTTGAATAACAACATCATCAACAACAACAACAAATTAAAATAACAACAGAAACTTAATCTACTTGTTGTCAAATGAGCGTGCCTTTAAAACACGATCGGTGTATTTACTATGAGTACAATGCATGAACAATGCATGAACACTTTTCGATTTAATCAATTAGTGCAGTGTAATATTAGAAAATGATAGTTTAATTTCATTACATGCTACAATGTATGATCAATCAGTTGCTGATGTGTTATGCATGTTTAAAAAGATTTCGACACAAAATATTATTATTTTTATCATGGTTATTAAAGTTTATATTACTTCATATCATGTCTGAGTTTTCATTGTTAATCTCTCTATCTCTCCTCTTCCTTTCTCCTTTTACAGTCTCACATCACTTCATCCTTATCTTTTTTTCTTTTTCTTTGTCTCTCCATTCGTTCCCTCCTTATACAATCACATCCCGTCTTAACTACAAAAATGATTTTTCTGGATAGTGCTAGAACGTTGTATTTGAATATATTAAGGGAAAATGCATTATTAAATTTTCGTTTATAGTTTTTTTAAAACTTCGACGTCACAGTCCACATATACACAGCAGAGTGGGCAGGGATTTTTCGTCCGAAAATGTCATACATAATAAACAATGCCACCTTTAGCCGTCCCCGTGTGCCCACAGAACTGGGAGAGGAGTTAGTTTGAAAAAAGGACGGTTCGTCTAATAGCATATGTACTGCAGTTTGTAGTTGTGAGTCAAAATTGGAATCCTTTTACATAGCATTGGATAACACACATTGGATAACACAGTTGCAGCACTTTTTCTAAAATAGCACTGAGATAAGTCAATATATTCAATATATGTTTAAAAATGTCCGCCTTACAAAAGGCATTTAATTATGATAATAAGCAGAATTAGACGTATTTTAGTCAGGGGCGGATCCATATTTGGAGGGGGATGGGTGTGTGTGAATCAGGATCCATATATGGATCCAAATAAGTAGTGTAAAATTTCCGGTGCTCTAATACTGCAGAGTAACTCCCCTTTAGATTAAGTGTGCCATAAAAGCCACAAAGCGACATGAAATATGAAAAAATCAGGCATTTACAGTCAGAAAATGAATACAACTCACATGGAGAAATAAATTGAAAATATATATTACAAAAAACAAATGGAAAAAACGAGTTTAATGTCATTTGTTTTTAAATTAACGATTTGAAGAAAAGAACCAAGGAATAATCCCTTTTCTGAATGTTGAGGTAAACAACAGACATCCCCAAATAACACAGCTACTTTTATCTCGACAATCTGATATCTCGCATATATATATATATATAAATCATAGTTTAACTATAATAACTATAAATCATACTAAACTTTAAAGTAATTTTTTACTTTAAAGTTTAGTATTTTCAAGCTTACCTGTATGTGTTTTCACAACTCTTCTCTTTTATCTGGTTGATGGGGGATGCATCCCCTATCCCCTCCCCCACACACATTGGATCCATCCCTGAGTTTTATTGATAGTTAGACTAATACTTAGTTTGGGGTTGATGTACGTAGAACGACAAAGACAAAGAAATGCCTCAATTTAAGCCGCCTTTACATTTTCCATCTCTCTTCTAAAGATCAAATCTCTTGATGTTTCTTCTCTGTTTATATTGCTATATCTGTGCTATCAGGGGCGTGCCTGGGCTTACGTACTTACGCACGTGCGTACAGTTGCTTCCAAAAATTGAAAAAATAAAAACGCCTAAAAGCGAATTTAAACATTTTTCTAATTCTACACAATCTTCAACAATCCAACTTGACGTATTTCTGTCTCTTCCTGCTTCTAAGGCAATTCTTTGTTCTAGACAGTGAGAGTACCCGCCCCCCCCCCCCCCACACACACACACACGAATGCATCAATGGCGTTCTATGGAAAAAATCCGGATGGATCCGGACTCCCTAGAAATAGTGCGTAAAAGTCGCCCAGGCACGCCCCTGGCTATTTAACAATTTGATGCGTCAACAGACTCTTTGTCAAAGTCCTTGGAGTTGTCTACCACATTGCCTGGGTTAACCTTTTCCCACATTATCTCCGTCAATTTCTGAAAGTAAACCATCCGAAGTATTTCGAGTGCAGCCAAAACTGTCCTTCCTCTGTTTAACCTGGAAAAATAACCTGTGCATAGCCATACATTCGAGGGCGTATACAACACGCAATCTGTATTCACATGTATGGGTCACTGAAAATTTTATATAAATTTATAATAAGTATAATAGATAAATACACGTTACAATATTTTTAATATAGCATAATGCCCATAAAACATAGATTTTGTTCCAGTTTGCAAAGTTTCGTATACATGTATTCAACTAGTCTTTCTAATTTAATGAAATCCCAACCTCTCCTTTGACGCATTTCTTCCTTACAACTGACTCGTTTTCAGATTACTGGAACAAATAACGGCCATTACATTTTTGAGCTTAGTTTCAAATATGTTTGCATAAATTGTATTATAAAGGTATTTTTATTTCATATTATTTGCAAAGATATTATTTTTAAAAAAGTATATTGCTTTGTGTTGCTTGTCATGACTTGGCCGTTAGTACTTTTCTGTCAAAACTTTAAAGTTTGAAATTCTTGATAAAAAAAAATCTATATTTAGTCGAAGAGCACATGGTAATATAAAATACATTAATTCTAATTTATAATTTTTATTAAATATGAAATAAATACAACCAAATCACTGAGTTTATGCAACCAGATTTGAAACTATTT
The DNA here is from genome assembly GCA_007844125.1 of Sinonovacula constricta. NCBI lineage: Eukaryota > Metazoa > Mollusca > Bivalvia > Cardiida > Solecurtidae > Sinonovacula > Sinonovacula constricta. The sequence continues at coordinate 66,030,680 of CM017557.1, forward strand.
GAAACTAAGCCAACAAAAAAGTGATTGCCGTCATTTTTCCATTTAATAGAGAGCAAAGTACTTATTGCATATCATTTTGTGTGAGACAATAAAAGTTTGGTTAGTTTAAAATACTTTACTCTGGAATACATGCATATCGACATCAACAGCCTAATGTGAACACTGTTTTTGTCCGTCCCAAAGGAACTTGAAAAACAGAACACTCTATGAAATTTAATTAACTCCGTAAATACACTTGTAAAGAGAGGTGTCCTCTTTCACTTATACCCATATCGTGTTATTATTTTGATGATAATATTTTGTATAATACAAGTATTAATTTATACAATATAAATCAAGTTTTCAGCGGTATACTTGTAATGTTGTGTAACAGTTAAAGTAAGCATTGGTAGGGTCTGCTGACTCGTCCTAACTAATGCACTGACAACAATAAATAGAAACGTTTCTTCCTAATATATAAAGTCGTATCTATCAAATCGTATGAAAAGTTTACTAAAACATTCAAAATATTTTTTTATAAAAAACCTTACTAGTTGAACGGTTGCAAGCTATGGGAATACACTTCGTAAAGTTTGCTTATTGCTACCCAACAGTGGTCTATTTAGTTACGTTAAGAAAGTTTAATGTAAAATGTTTATTTTCTAAGACTTGAAGAAACTAATTGAATGTCATTTATGGATAAATTTATCTCTTAAAGACAGTGAAAAACTATCTAATCATTAGAAGATTATTTTCCTTCAAAGGTGGCATCCAACAGTTTGGACCAACATATTTTTCTCAAATAACCAAATTAGTCATTGTTACCTTTACGCATGTGCGTAACTTCCGTTCGAAAAATCGAAAATCTGAAAGTACCAAAAACACTAAGAAAGTCGATGCCTACACCGGGTTAGGAATGATATATCTTATTTCCGTAGTTTCTATGTTATAAAATCGTATTACCACACCATTAAAGTTGAAAAGGTTTTAAAATGATTAAACTTATACACTTTAGGATTTTTGTCGTTCACATTTTTCCTGGCATGTCCGCATTTTACCTGTTATTCATTAGAAAAGAACCGAATATAATCAAAAGTATTACTACAAAGGTTATTTCCCTTGTAATTGTGCGTAACTTCAAAAACGACCCAGATACGCGCCTGTTAAAGGTGGTATCAAACAATCTGTCATCACCAAATACATGTGAACCAGGATTATGGGAATACTTTCTGCAAAAGTCAAACCTACTCGTAAGTCTAACACAAGACGATTTTGAACATTATCTAAATTAAGACAGTAGAAATCGTGAACTTAATCAATGTAATTGCAAATTCTTTCTAAAACTATAAATAATCATTATTGTAATTTCTAAAAATAGACATCGCCGCCAAAGCGTATTACCCGAATGATTAAATAAGTTCACGGGTCACGTGATTTTCTTAGTTTTAAAAATGGCTAACTGTGCAGCGTGGCTTAGATAGGAATAGCCATTTGAAATGACGAGTGATGTGTCATGCTTCACTTTTCACATAGATGTAGGACATCAATAATCAGCATTTTGTGGGTTTTTTTTCAGGTAATACTAATTTATTTGGTTCTGTAAGAGAAAAAAATGGTCCAAACTGTCGGATCCCACCTTAAAGGTGACAAAACTGTAATGAGCTCTATGGAGAATTGCTAAATCAACAACAATGTATTCCGTATGCCTTAAGGTACAATTTTGGTATAACATATTTAAACCTAATTTACCGTCCGGTTATGTGTTTTTTTGTGTAAAACTCTGACATTATAAAGTCTTTTAAACATACAAATTATGTCATTTTAGTTGTATTACAGAATTACTTCATAAATATTTAGAAAAAAATGCGTTTACATGTATATTTATATAATAACAGTGATGGATCCAGGGGACGGGGGATTGGGGATGCCCCCCTCCCCCCCCCCGCAAACACACCCCAACCAGGTAGAATAATAAAGTTGTCAAAACAAATACATGTAAGCTTAAAAAATACTAAGCTTTTAATGTAAATTATGTCTGACTGATTAGGCTGAAGTTAGAGTCCCTTTCTGTGTGTATATGTCAAGTATTTACTGCGATAAATTTGAATCGATCTTCATTCATAACCCACCTCTACCCACTAATTTTTTTCTGGATCCGCCCCTGTATAATACATGTCGTTCCCCCAATAAGTAAATATGTAGGAAGTAAATTTTACATCAATAAAACAGGACATGATTATAATAATGTGTTCTTTCTTGAAATTTGCTTGAGAATTCCATTGGGAGGGGTGGGGCGAGCTGTGAGTATCACCGGCTTGTAACTCCTCAGCTCCGTCATTGCGTGGGTTCGAGTCCTGGTCGGGGCCTAAACTTTCATGCAGGAAGGTCTTCGAGCTGACCTTTTGCACCAGTGGTTTTACCCAGAAATATGTGTGGGGTCTTTTCCACCGAAAAGTAGCCGGACGTTGCCAATATAACTATAATTGCGTGGGTTCGTTCTCGTGAGAGGGTGGGTTCAAGCCTTAAAGCTAAAAGTATGGGGGTCGCGTTTCATCATAAATCTTAAAATCTATTGAAAAACTTTCTCAAATTTCGGTCTTACGGTCAATACTAAGTGTGTTTCAACAAACTGTTGTGAGATTTGTGGCAATTCGAACAACAACACTCTTAAGAGCGATTTCGCTCTGGAAGTGATTTCTGTAATATTAATGAAACGCTCTTAAGAGGAGAAACAATTCTTAAAACGAAAAGAAAAGATCTTAAGATTTGTGATGAAACGCGCCCATTTTTCTTACACCGACAGCTGAGACGTGGCAGGTTTGGAAGAAATATATATTCAGCGGATTCAAAAACTATATCACGACGTATCCAAATCTAGACCGTGTACATGTTGAATCGTGCCCCTTGTATAGACAAGTGTTGAACATTTTCGTAGATAACAACAGATAAGTTCTCAGTTAACGAATGTGAAGCCAGTTCCGTTTGTGACTTCGAAACAGCAGCATGCTGCGGCTTGTGCTGATTCTGTGTTTATGTGTTGTGGTGGCGCAGGTTATTTTTATGCTTCTTGTTTTGGTTTTACATGTCACTTGTACAAGATCTATTCTTTTTATAGAGGCGTCAAGCCATGATCTGTGAATACGGATAATGAACCTTTAAATCAGCGAATTTATTAAAGGTGGTATCCGATAATTTTTCTCTCTCAAAGAACCAAATAAAACTATTGTTACCTGAAAAGATCTCTCAAAATGCTGATTATTAATGTCCGACATATTTGTGAAAAGTGAAGCATAACACATCACTCATCATTACAAATAGGTATTTACTGTCCAAGACACGCTGCACAATAAGATATTTTTAAACTAAGAAAGCTCGTGACCCTTATTGAATTATTCGGGAACCGTACTGCGTTCTGACGTCGATGTCTACTTTTAACAGAAATCACAATCATGCGTTTTTAAATTTTTTGAAAGAATGGGCATATAGAGTGATTTAGTTCACGATTTCTACTGTCTAACAATTTAGACAGTGTTCAAACTCGTCTTTTGGTTAGACTTGGTTTTGACTTTTTGCTGAAATTATGCCCCAATACTCCCAATCCAGGTTTACGTGTATTTGATGAAGCTGTCCGGTACACCATTAAGATTGTCAGAACCTTTTATTATTAAATAAAAAAGACAGGTAAATCGACAAAGTATACTTTAGCATTAATTGTTAGTTTTAAACTGATTGAGGGATCTCTAAAACGCTGGATTTTGTTTTTTCATCTGCTTATTCTAGGGCAAGAAACGGCGAGTGTTGACGTTTCAGCACTTCAGGCATAGTCTTAATATAATTGCCAATTCGTATGGGTTCAATCAAACGATCAATAATATAAATTGTATTGCCAACATCGTGAATAATATGCTATAATATTATAACATATTTTGATTTTTTTAACAGAACATATTTTAATTCAGATTTGTGCTCATGTACATCATCGTATTATGAATACAATATAGAAATATAATAGCCGGTTTTGTTGTTAATATGGAAGGGAAGAAATAAAAATTACAACATATTAAATTTTTTGTGTGATAGTTGCATTATAAAAGAATAAAAGAAACAACAATAGACAATGAACTTTATGTATTATTAACGCTAATGTTCCTTCTTACTAAGGTTGCTTTCTTGATAAAAAGGGCGAGATTAATAAGTATGTTTTTATCTTTTGAATAAAACAGCAAACGCATTTTATAAAGAGACGGTCTATTATATACAAAGTTGAGTTGAGGTATTTTCTTCTTAAATCAGTGTATACTGGGCACATACAAATAAAATGAAAGAAATCTTCAATGTCCCTGTTATAACATAGCAAACAGTATTATTAGCATGCGTGTATTTTTTATTTTCGTTTCAAAGGCCGAGACGACCACAGTCAGGCACCACAACTCTCACTCCACCCATCACCTACCTCATACCACTGTCGAACCTTTGGAGAAGGATCAGATAAAGTTCATTTATGACCATCAGGTATACATAGCAGGGGCGGATCCAGAAAATTTTGGTGGTGTTGGTGTGGGGCGGGGGCGGGTGAGGGGTATGAATCAAGAGCCATTAACAAAGTAAGGGACCCTGATATCGACCTAAACAGTCAACAGACTACATTTACCTTAAACGCTTAGTATTTTTTAAGCTTGCATGTATGTGTTTTCACAACTCTACTCTTTTACCTTAAATATTTTACGTGTCGTGGCTGTCGCATGAATAGTTGATAAAACAAGTTCATAAAATATGTGAACAAAAACAACATTGTTGGTGGGGGGTAGGGGTTTGGATGGATGCATCCCTCTTCCCCACCCACCCCCGGATCCATCTCTGATAAATAGTTCATAAATGAACGCCAAGTACAGATAATGCATATTAGGGCACCTAACTAATAATGCTGGTTTTCGTGCACAAATCTTGTAAACCCTTAAAGAGTTTTGTCACAGTTGGTCAAAAGGGCATTTTGACAAGGTTTTTGTTCAAACAATCGAAGCTTTATTGACCCGCAGTGAATAGCGACATGAAATAGAACATCAGAATACTAAATAACACGTGCTCGCGCGGTCCTTCAAAATAGTGTGTTTATGTTGGGAGAATCGAATGCTTCGATTCTGATCTGACATACAAAATTGTTGTTATTGAAAGTTTCCTTATCGCTAGATAACGATAGTTATTCTGTTCGTAAGTGTATGGCCACGTATAATCTAGCATCAAAGGTATGATTCAACCTGTAACTGTGATGCGTGTACACAGATTATTTTTATTATTATTATTATTATTATTATTATTAATTATTATTATTATTAATTATTATTATTATTATTATCATTATTATTTTTATCATTATTATTAATTATTATTATTAAGGTAATATTATTAATACTATTATTATTATTATTATTATCATTATTATCATAATTATTATCAAATTATTAATTATAATTATAATAATAATAATAATAATTCTTCTTCTTATTATTATTATTATTTATATTATTATTATTATTATTATAACCGGCCGCAATAGCTTAATTGGTAAAGCGTCGGCTTGCGGAGCGAGAGGTCGCGGGTTCAAACCCCGGCCGGGTCAAACCAAAGACTTTGTAGTTGGTAATAGTGGCTTCCCTCCTAACGCTCTGGGCTAAGGGACAGCATTACGTCCAACTCGTCGGCGTCAGTATTATTGACCGGCCGGGTTTAGTCCCTGGGCAACTCATAAGTGCCCCTGTGCAATAATGATGGAAATGTCGCTGCACAGTAGCGGCAAAAATGCCGGCAAATCCAATTATTATTATTATTATAATTATTATTATTATTAATATTATTGTTGTTGTTCTTCTTCTTCTTCTTATTGTTATTATTATTATTATTATTATTATTATTATTATTATTATTATTATTATTATTATTATTATTACTATTTCTGAAAGGTAACTATTTAAACTTAATCAGTTACCAGGATTGTCGGACTTCATTTCTAAGGACTCACCTTACCTTTCGTCATCTGTTTCCGTTGTTTGCCTGTAGACCATGCACTGCTGTCGTCATTGCGAATTCATGCAACGAATACATAATAGGTCTACCACACAGTTAGTCACGTGATGACACTGAAGAATATTTAGAATCTACCATGTGAGCATAAAGCAAATTAGCATAATTAATATCTACGTTTGCCATTGCTACAGAATTAAAGACGATGGTTTGTGCCGCCCTGGGTTTGAATCCGTGACCTTCCGGACATGTAGCCGCCGCTTGACCTTCTGTGCTACCAAGACCGATACTCACAACTGAGATATTAAATCTTAATGTGTTAGGTACGAACTGAACATGCTTAAGCAAATAGTAGATCAGGATCGGCCAGCGGGTTCTAATCAGATACTGCACTATTTACTGATAGGTTTTAGCAAAATGTTTTGTTATCTTTCAACCAGATGTAAGCAAATACGGTATTGTATTGTTGTTCGATACATGTGTCCAATGGTAGGAGTTACCTTCCTTCTTCAGCAACATATGATTGTACATAACGGCCACGACTGTTATGTTGTAACGTTGACTGATGACGAGAAGGTGGCTGTACATACAGACTCCGGGCTCCGAGACCTCGAGGTTAGTGTCATCATGATCATCAAAATCACCATGATCATCATTATCATCATCAGCAGCAGCAACAGCAGTACCATTTTCATCATCATCATCATATTTATCATCTTTATCAACTTTATTGTCATCATCATCATCATCGTCGTCGTCTTCGAAGTAGTAGTAGTAGTAGAAGTAGTAGTCGTATTAGTCGTCGTAGTCGTCGTAAATAACACTAACATCATCCTTATAATCGTCATCATCATCACCACCACCTTCATCTTCGTCACGATCACTATCATCTATGCCATAGTCGTTGTAAATAATACTTATATCATCCTCCTTCTCATCATCATCATCGTCGTTGTCAGCAACACCATCATCATTATCGCCATCATCCTTTCGTCATCAGAATGATTGACCTCAGCGTTCTCGGCATCAGCCGAGCCACCGTTGTAAATGTCTCTTACACTGCCCTCATAATATGCATTTACAATTTAGCCGTCGTTGCTGTTAGCTTAATGTAATATGTTCAAATATCAATTTAAATAATTCCCGTTTATATTTTGCGCATAGCTATTCAGTGAATTCCGTATTGCAGAAAATGTGCAGAAATATTCATTTGATATAATTGCATAACACCGTTAATAAACGGATGGAATGTATGTATTAGGGATGTCAACGAATGCTAAAACAGTGCTCGAGTACTCGGTGATTGTCCGATCGAGTACTCGACTACTCGGTGATTTTTATCATAAAAATGATATTTTCTCTCCATGTTAACTAGTGTATAATTGTATAATTTAATGATTCAATATGAAATGATGATATGCATATTCGGATTTTTTTTTTTTGCAGTTGAAGATCCTGGGACTTATGGCCACTGCTACCACGGTAACGAAAGATGCCTTACACCGGCATGAGGTTGACCATAATTGTGGTACAAATATAAGGCATTACTACACCATCCCGTGAGAAACATCAAGACATCGGATGTTGTTAAAAGTTATGTTTGTGTTTAAAATTAAAACACGAAATTCCATCATTTCCGTTTTATATCTAACGAAAACACACTACGGAAACGTATTTATGTTTGCTCAGAATGATGGTCAGTGACAAGAGTTATGAAATTGAAATAAAAGCAAATATTAACTTGTACTTGGTTTATGCATGATTTGAACCCAGGACGCTTTCTATGACAGTGCATTCATCATATAATGTTTTTTGATGGGTTTCAACCAGTGTTCAGTGCATGTTCAATTAGTTTATTCTTCTGGTTATAGGTGGAGTACATAAAATAGCCCAGTTCTAGAGAATAATTCCTGCACAAATTCATACTTTTGTCTAACTAAATACTGTTTATAACATTACCTCAATTGTTAGACAGTGCATATCATGAAATATATCGCATAAAATCAAAGCACGATGAAGATTTTTCGACGTCAGAGCCGATTACCCGGATGATCCTGCAACGTGTCATCACGTGGTTTTCTTATATAGCAATAACTAACTGTGTAGTTTGGCTTTGAAAGGCATTGTTGTCATGACAAATTTGGTGTTATACTTCAATTTTCACATAGATGTAGGGCAACAATAAACGGCATTTCGCGGGGTCTTTTCGGGTAACACTATTTTATTTGGTTTAATAAGAAAAAAGATGGTTCACACTGTCGGATAAAATGACATAAATTCTTTTAAAATGAAGAGTCTTTTAAAATGAAGAGTGGTCTTTTTATTACAATAGTAGCAAATTTAATAGATCTAAAAGACTAAAAGAAGAAGGTCTACTTACAAATTCTGTAGGGATGGATCCAGTGTGAATGAGGGTGCATCTCTCGCCACCAACTAGGTAAAAAGAGTATAGTTGTGAAAACAGTACATAAAAGCTTAAAAAATACTTACATTTTTAAAAAATAATTGCCATTTTAAAAAATAATTGTCAGTTGACTGCTTAAGTAGAAGTCAGGGTCCCTAACTGTGTATGTATATCCAGTATTTAAAGCGAATTTAAAGTTTAATGGAATTTTGATTTATACCGCCCCCCCCCCCCACACACACACGCATAAAAAAATTGAAGTATTTCTTAATATGTTTATTAGGAAATGATGATGTTTTTCATGATATTGACATGTAATTTGTAATCAATGTAGAAATCTTGATAGTTGGGACGAACTGACAAAGACAAAAACCAGTGTGGTAGTTTTGATCATTTTATTGTTAATAAAAAGGCACCAATACACCAACATCTCAGATCAGAAGCACTTTGAGCTATATAATAACATAGGGTGACTAAGATAGAAATTATACTGAAAAGTGAACATTTAAAAACAATAACGTCCACATTTGATATGGTGGACATGCATTTAAAATCAAACTAGAAGGCCAAATTATCCAATATTATATTTTTATATTACTTATTGTATTAACCAAATACACTATTATTAAATATGACTTGTTCAAGTTAATTAAATCAATTAAAATAGTCAATTATATAAAGACAAGTTCAGTTTCGGAATGTACAAAGATAAATACATAAATACATGTTTATACGATGCAACACACGTAAATGAGGTATCAAAACATACAATTTGTAAGTTTCTGGGGAAAGAAAATTTGTTAACATAAACAAAAGACTAGAAAGCATATGAACACAAACAAATATTGACAAATTTTAAACATACGCGTCGTATTATTGTAACACAATGTGATAGCCCTATAAACGATATATATTATTTTTGGCACGTAAATAGTTATTTCAAAAGAACAGATTTCTGACCAAGAAATGCAAATTTTGAAAATTCGCAAAATTTCAGAATCAATTCGGCAATCACCACATCCCACTGTTAGGATGTAAATTTGTTCGGCTGTTTAACGAGTATTTTCAAGGGAATAAAACGAAAATACATATGACGATAAGCAGTCAATCTCATTTTAAACATTTTTGTATAGTATTTGAGTAAGCTTTTAACTTTATAAAATTACGCATTTCAACACAATGCAATTTTCACTCGGTTTGAGATCACACGATCCACCAAAAACGTTTGAGCCGATACTTCGTTCAGTTGCGCGCTTAATGGTTGTCACTCAGTGCCCGTGCGTTATTTACTGTACGATAAAGACATCTCGAACATCAACAATGTTCTGAACATTGTCACCTCCACGAAACACTTCGATGCCCTTCTAAACAAATATCTCGGATGGCGTCTTTGCTTGTCCCGACTGCATCCGCATATTGTTGTAACAGCGTTTTTCTTCACCGAGAAAGCCTGTTCTGCGATGAGCCAGTCCAACAGAAAAATCCTGGATGTGAAACAAACTAACGCCACCTACAATTACGTCTCCGCTTATATGATTCACGACTGTCCGTGCATGACATGCGTTCCTTCAAGGTGCATTGCAATACGTGGTGACATTTTGTATTTTTTTCTATTCTTTTTCCATCATTGTTTAATCAAAAGATTCGTCTTCACGACATCCTTGTCCATGCAGCGAAAAGTAAAAAAATCGCCACGACGTGTGTAGGGAAGCCATAACAAGATGGCGGCGCCGATGACGTAGTCGCAGACTCGTACTCATAGTCGTAGAATTTGTCGTAATCCTCGAATTTCTTGTCCACGCTTACATCGTAATGTGGCTCAATCTCTTTCTCTTCAGTGAATGGCATGCTTTCTGGAAAAAAGAGATGAATAAAATTAGAACTTTGGATGTGGGTGAAAGTTTGATCCTGATCAGTATTTATTAATTATAATAACAAGATTGATATCAGATTCTTTAATTTGTTTAAAAATTACGTGTACATGTACATTTCATTGAGTTTATCGTGTACAATAGAACGTTTAAATGAAAGTGGAAGTTTACCGTTATACAATGGTTTGTAAGATTTTAGCTTTAAATGATAAAAGAATAAAAATAAATGTGTTATGTTCGCTATAAAAATCGGATGAAATTAACGTAGCAAACACCTACCACATTCGGGAATGGCGGAGTCCTTACAGGTGAGATTACCATCGAAACAATGACAGAGGACACAACCCGCTGCCATCCATGTCCCGTGGCTGATGGTACCACATGACCGCTGCTTCTGTCTGTGCTGGCAGTATCGCCCGTAGAACTGCTTCTTACAGTGACAGAACGAGTTCATGATGCAGATTCCATCGTTCTGACAACACGACCCACGGTCGATCTTCTTCCCAGTGGAAATGGACGAATCCGTGTCGTCTGGAAAAGAAATAATATTTAAAAATATATTACAAATTAATATATATTATTCTTTTGAAATGTATCATACCTTATATATAGCATTACTTTATATAGTCAACACAAACACCGGCTAAGGAGAGAGTGTCGATGAAAAATAAAACCCGTACGAAAACGTTAACATAAGGACATTGATAAATGCTTCATTTTTTCTACACAAAAGAATCAAATTTTAATAACTCTTATGGTAGGCTACACAAAAAACGAACACACATTATGGCAGTCTATGGTGAGCTACAGATGTCTAACGTACAGACACAGCAAGATGAATTTTGTCGAAAAGCTTGACAAGGCACTAAGAAAGAGAACTGTGGTGAGCAAGGTGTCGAGAAATTTGAAGAGTTATCTCCATTTGCAAACTCGGAATATTAATGTTACAAAGCTTACTGTAATAGTATAAGTACATTTTCGCGACCAATTACATCATCATCATCATCATCGTGATCATCATCATCATCATCATCATCACCACCAACAACAACAACACAAAAATTTGGGGAAATATTATTATATCACATGCATAGGTCATATTTTTGTTTTTTATTTAATGCCTAGCAATTTCAAGAATAAAAATGAAAACACGGTTGTTGTGGGATTTTTTTACCAATTGGGAAATGAATGGGAAATGAGCATGCGTAGTCAGTTTTCATTCTGACATGCACAATATATTTTGTACTTTTAAATATAAATATTTGAATGTATGAATGAATGAATGATTTAATGAGCGAAACATCCTCGTTAAAACAGTAAGGACTGTAGATTGCTTGAAGACTAAGTGATTGTTATTAGGAGACACGTGTAGATGAGATCCAACACACAAAAACACAACTTTCCGGAAATGAACAATTGAAATGACATAACAATACTTTCCTCAGTGATCCACATGTCATGTCGGATGGGGTTAGTTTAAGCCACTCAATTTAATTACAAAGTCGTGCCATGCGATCTTATAATCACAAATGACTGTACTTAGTACAGAAGCAACAATTTACGAGTTTATTATTATTCATCCCATCCCATTAATTTTCCTTGTCTACCAAGGAGCGTTGACTGTATTTGGAGAGCGTGAATTTAATCTGAAGGACTGCGGTAAGCATTAACTTGACAACGGAAACGATTGCTTTTAATACAAACCAAACACGTTTGCAGATTATGTGGCTTTGTGATAAAGCTTTCGTCCACTTTTATCTTCACATGGCTACTCCGACAGTTTGCCAATATGAAATTTGCGAAACTATACCTTACCACTGCTTTGGAGAATTACTGCAAAATTTCGGCATAAACTTATACTTTAGTACAAGTAAAGAGGTTTTGAACACTACATATATTGTTAGACAGTACAAATCACAATAAAAATACCCTAAAGCTCAATCATTCCAAATCTATAAATAAGCACGATAGTGATCTCTGCTAAAAATTGATATCGACGTCGGAGCAGATTACCTCGATGACGATATAACGTTTTTTTGTGTTGAAAATTGCATTTTCAAGCGCCGCCCATGCAGTTTGCAAAAATGTCGAAGTGCAATTGCTTGAAAGGCCAATTTATCGAAAAATTTAGTGTGAGCGTTTTTAGAAAAAGAATCTACAGTTCCCTGCGGAACAATTAACATTAAAATACCAATACCAATGGCTTCGATGGAAATTGTCATACCTTTCTTGTTGGGTTTTGCTGCCTTTCTTTCTTGTTTTGCTGTCTGCAGGGAGGTCTTGAGCCAATCTGAGGAAAAAAAGCAACACTAGTTGTTGTTTTTTTATCTTAAAGTGATATCTCAGATTTAAATGACAGAAGAAGACAGCAGTTGGGTCTTTTTTATATTTTATTGCCATATTATGCTTATTCTATTTGGGTAATTTACCGTCATATGTATCCTGCTATAAGTAGAACAGTTAGTGTACAATGAGAGACATTAATGAATAGTCTCCCCTGAATAGTCCCTAAATGCAAGAAGGTCCTTCTATTTGTTTTACTCGGTTTTTATGCTTGTGCTCTTTGGAATGTATGATGTATGATCTGCCTTTCTTGTGATACGCAGGCTTCCCATCATCAACAAACACTTCAATTTTCTTTTTAAAATAACCAATCTCTATAAGTAAGTAAATGGATTTAAAGCTTATATTTGTGTAATAATAAGAAATTTCACTATTTTCTTAACGCAATGTCTACAAAGAAACAGGCGATAAAGTCCAAGAATTTCAACTAAAAGGACCTAACTGTTTGGAATACCTCGGATATTATCTAACAAGGGAGACAATTTCCATTTCACCAATGTATCCTATCATCATATTATTTGGCTGTAACGATGGTATCCTCAGTACCATCATTATCACTTATTCTTGTGCATTCTGATATTCCGTTCTCCAAAATAGCTTAGAAAGCGGTGTCATTAATAATAGCTAGATTGGCCAATATCAGATTGAAGAACGCACGCTGAGACCCTAACATAAACGATTCTATCAGCACACTGGACTGAGTGAAAAACCTGCATCGCACCAGTTGCCGAACTTCAAACTTAAACGGTTTTGACGGGAACCCCTAGTGAATGGTCAGACACAACTTTGATAAGGAAGATACAACGTTTTGACAACGGGCAAGAGATTAGCGGATGATTAACAGCATCGGTTAATGACCATGCGAGCCAGTTACCGAGATACTGGACCATGTTTACTCGCCCCAGACACGCCGATTGCCTCTCTGGTGCAGTATGTCGCCAGCGCCCTTGTCCCCAACCCATGTCCTTATCAAGGTGACCATTGGGTAAACTGGTAGTTTGTGCCTTATCGAATATACGGATGTCTTTCGAGTTATCGGTAGTTACTTTTAATGATAGAGTCAAGAGGTGGACAAACGGCCGATTTATGACTAGATTTGAGCCTGTGGTCCTTATATTCAGTTTTCTTAATGTGCAACTGACGAGACGGGATTCAATTGTTATTATCCCTGGATACATTACAGGAATCTTGATATGCACGTGTACATGTTTTTTTTTAAGATGAAAACGTCGCATGCATGATGCCACATTAGTATTTGTATTTTGCTTATGTTATACTGCAGCACAAATAAAAAAGAACAAAAATGTATGGATGTGATTTTCCTTTAACTTCATACTAAATCACTCAAACTAGAGCGCCTTCATTTGTATTAATGCAGTCTTTTTCAGATTTGATTTAAAACGGGCCCGCCAATTCCGAAGCCATTCTCGTTAAAATTTGTGTAAAATTTAGATCCATGCCTAATCCGCGTTGTGTAGTAAGAAAAATACCCTCCTAAGCTATAATCTCATAACGAGCTAATTACCAGCAATCATACAATGGGTACAGAATGGAGGTGCGACAAACAACATATTGGTACACAAATAACACGTTGCAGTACAGAGATTCGAAATGACACGCGAGAACCCCAGCTGTTCATTCTGTTCTGTTCTATAATAAAGTTGCCCCGAGAGATGCCAATCGTTGTTTATTACATACATGTCGTGATGACATTTATACACTACTGTCATAGTCCGGTAATGTCTATGCTGTATGCATTCACTACCTTCTCAAGATATGCTAATAGAACCTGTGGCGTATGACAGTTTTACACACGCTCGTATTCATGTGGCAAGTAGCTTATGGTAAAACGTCACTCACGGCTTTATTATTCGAGAATAACAAACGTTTAATGTACTAATGTGGCATTATGCATGCGACTTTTTCGTCTAAAAATATATGTACACGTGCATATCAAGATTCCTGTAAAATATGCACGGATAACAATAATTGCAACAATTACATTAACAATAAAACAAATAAAAATGTCAATTCAAGTTTGGTGCATTATATCAAGCATTATAAAATATTCAAAATTTCAGCATTTCCAATGTGTACCTATCGGGCGGAATGTCTCTGCATTTTGCTACATTACATGTTAGAAAAGAATAGTAAAGAATATAAAATGGTAATACATACCGCCTATATTCACAACGTGAAATTATTTATATAAATCTAAAGTAAATGAAGATTCCTTTACTTCCAAAAGATGTGCACCCAAACTAGGCGTTCTTCTAAAGTAGATTTTTGAATGACTGTGATATTGTTTTAGTAAACGTGACATTGTACATAAGATTTTTTATAAGAAAAAATCTACGACAAACTTACCTGAATTTAGACCGCTCGACTGGGTGACTTGCAGACAACTGGCAACCACTGTTAAATATCTGAAACAGACAGTTGAGGACTTAATAAAATGAAATACTTAGTTGGAGTTATTCCAAAATGAGTAAGGTTAAAATTATTAACTTTCCCTGTGAGAAAATAAATCGGGTGAATTCTAATGCATTGCTATAGATAAATTAATGTAATACATTTTAGGTGACTTTTCAGGCAAAACGGCTATTGGTAGTTGTTATTTGTACTTATTAAAAACAAAATATATTTTTATTGACATCAATTTTATGTCGAATTACATTATAAAATGTAAAATAAGAGTAAATTTAGTCCTTCTAACATAAACCAATAGATAAATCGACCGCACTTACTTGAGTAGTGTATATATATCCATGTCTACTTTTGTTTTTTATTGACTATACAAGATGTATAATGTACTCCGATTTCCCACATAATCTGTCCCAGAGCACAATGCTGCACTTGTTTTATCCCCCACGTGTAGGTGTTGACAAACATCATAATCCAATGTATTCCGCGCTCTCATTGGCTGGCCGATTAGTTAGGCGCATGTCACGTGGTTGAATCCATCCAATCAACTGTCACGACAGGAAATAGTTGATTAGGAAGTACAAACCGTGATAAAAGTGAGTTGCGTTTAAGTTAATTGTCGTATAATTGTTTGATTAGAAGCGACACGCTCGCAATAAACAAATTGCCATCGATACTAGATTTATTTATGGTTATAGCTGATACTCTGAATAAAAATAATAGTGTTATAATTGTTTAGGAATCTTTATTGATAATAAAAATGTGTGGGACAATGAATGCGTCACAAACTTCGAAAATCTTCATCGATGACACTACAACCACAAAACGGAAACGGATGTAGAAAAAATAATGAACAAAATCCATTGTATTTATATATTATATTTTTAATAAAAAAAACATGACTCTGAACATCTCCATGGTTTAAAGTGAAAGATAAAATATAATCTCGCGGGGTAGTATAAGAAATGTGACCACACACAAAAAAAATACGTTGGTGATATTAGCTCCAAATAATAACAAGAGTGCCACAGATCGATTATCGGTTATAATTTAATTTTAGCCTACAAGGAGATAAATGTGAAAACCTCCGACGAAATATTAAGTCTTATCTGATCCGATTGTTTAATCTGCGAAAATATGATAAAAAAACAAAACATAGTTGAAAAAAACGTGTTTGGTGACGGGATTAGCACAAACGATTTAGAAATATATAAGCACTGACAAACCAACTGTACACATGTAATACAAGTAGAACACTCCCGTTGTCTTTTAATCTAACACATTATTTAGAAGGAAATTAGGAAGAAAAGAAAATGAAGAAAAAACATCGTTCATTCCTTTTTATGTCCGGCGATGGTCGCAGTTTTTGTTGAGCTACGATAGACGGTATGTCGCCATATTTCTGGCGATTTTATGTAATATATGGTCAGTTCAGATCAAACCGTTATTATGTTCACTTTAAATTATTGTTCGGGTGAGACAAGCCAATAAATTTGTTTAAACGTTTTTATTAAAATACACAGTCATATGTATTGTTGATTGAAGTTATTGATGCTAGTAGAATAGCTTAAATGCATTAGTGTCTTTCTATGTTCCGATTCCGAAACCAAAATTTCTGCTTATGTTAAAACTAGGTCGAACTACATGGACAACCAGTATATGGTACTTGCATTATGAACTCGCACACAAGACATTGTTTTTTAGATACATTGCAGCGACCAATTTTGATCATTATAGCGACGTCCAGCTGTTTTATTGGAATACACCAGACAAACGTCTGGGTAGAACCACCGGTGCACCGCAGGTCAGCTGGAAGAATTTTCCACGTTAAAGTCCGTCGACCCGAACGGGACTCGAACCTACGCGGTAGGAGGCTAAGCAGTCAGAGCAGTTACAAATCGGCAACTACACCACTATGCCACCGGCACCCCCGTATACACAAGACAGTTTCATAACATAATTTCAAATATACGTTTAAATTACAATTCAGGTAAAGCAAGTGCAATAGAAAATATATAGAATTTGTAAAAAATAACACAACGGATGAGTCGTACACTTTAATGTAGACGTGTGTGCAAAAACTGAAAATTCTCCATCCAGTTTTGAATTTATAGATATATTTTTCTTCTAAAATTGGTATTAAATGCGTCTCCTATTTATGAATACGAAGACTCCAAATATTATGTTATATCCTCTTTAGGAGAAGTGTTTTGCTATTGAGTAGCATTTGGAAACAAGATATAGCATTAAACAAACCGACCAAAATTGCACTTGATTGCAAAAATCACAGAGCTGTTGATAGCCACACGATTTATTTCAGAGTTGCCCAAAAATGTTCTATAAAGTATTTAAGTTGATGCTGCTAAATAAAAAAGATACCCCAAAGTTTTTATTTAATTAGACTTTGAATATACCAGGTAACGAATTTGTAATCAAATTTAATACAAATCATACAATTAAAATTCATTAACAAAAATAAAATTAAAAACTATACAACTTCCTTCTTAATCTGGTAGAGTGCTGCAGAAATAATTGGAAAAGTGAAAAATTAGAAAGAAAAAAAAAATAGACCATTCGTGCCCATACCGGGATTCGAACCCTCAACCTTAGATTGAACCATTTTAACCTTAATTTTGATACTCTCCAGTTGGAGGTGCAGAATTTCACTTGCTCTCCCTTAATTCCTTTTTATATTTCAACTGCATATCAAACATATTATTTACATCATCACTTTAAAAGTATTTATATATTCGGATTAAAAAACAACAACATAGATTAATGGTGTTGACGGCAGCAAATCATCAAACAGCACAATGTCCCCTTTAAATGCATTCATCAAACAGGCTCAATGTAATGGGATGTTTTTTCCAGTATTATCCAAGCATAATGTTTAGAACTATTTACTTATCTTTAAAAATTGACAAGTTTTAAACAATCCCAATTTTAACGCCTCACCATAAGTAGTAATACGCATGTAGTTTATAAGTCTTTTTCGCTGATGGTTGGAAATAAAAATAAAAATATTTTGTATGCGTTTATTACAAAAATATACAATATGCAATCATTTTTATAGATACAAAAATGTTACAAATTCAGTAAAATAAAGTCACATATATGTGATCAAAATCAACAGTAAGAAAGACACCAACAAAAATATTTAACGATCAACAGAACAGAACAACCTGTTACTATCATGTTCAATTAATGTGTAATTTCCTTTCTAATAAGATTTGCTGTTAATTATAGGGCATGAAATTTATAATACTACATTAATTTGGAGAACCGGTAACTGGAGCCATTTAGTGTATAACAACACTAATAAGCAATTATGACTAAACATGAATTTATTACTAGTAACTGTTAAAAAGGTACAGAAATGTTTGTTTCGTTTAGGAAATACACTGCAGCGACCAATTATGATCAA
The DNA here is from genome assembly GCA_007844125.1 of Sinonovacula constricta. Classification (NCBI taxonomy): domain Eukaryota; kingdom Metazoa; phylum Mollusca; class Bivalvia; order Cardiida; family Solecurtidae; genus Sinonovacula; species Sinonovacula constricta. Next base: position 66,049,143 of record CM017557.1, read on the forward strand.
TATTGATCATTATAGCAACGTATATCAATTCTGGATGAGGGAGGTCCCAAACAAATGTCTGGGTAGAACCACCGGCGCACCGCGCTTCGGCTGGAAGAGTCCTACAGAAATGTGCAATCATAAATGTCATATGCATTTATGGTAAATCTATTGTTAATTAGGTTGGGTTGGGATGGGATTGGCCGGCATTTTTGCCGATTCTGTGCAGCGACATTTCTATCATTATAGCACAGGGGTACTTATGAGGTGCCCAGGGACTGAACCGGCTGGTCCATTATACTGACACCGACGAGTCAGGTGTAATGCTGTCCCCTAAGCCACCGAGCGTTAGGAGAGAAGCCACTACTACCAACTTTAAAGTCTTTGGCTTGACCCGGACGGGGTTTGAACCCACGAACTACCGGCAAGTCGACGCTCCACCACCAGTTATTGCGGCCGGTGCTAATTAGGTTGGTAAATGTATGCATTATGTTCAGATATGTGCCGTTGAAATAAAGACTTCTAATCAAATTTCCACCAGTTTTGTTTAATTGTATGATCCTGAAAAAAACTTTCAACATAAAAGGAATTAGTAAGAGTGAGGTACATATTTTCATAGTCGCTGATGACTCGTATACTTTTATTTGTTTAAGCATTAGGCTAATAAGTTATTAAATAACATATCGTTCAAACTCCACTGTGTACGGTACTTAATTTATAAGTTTTTTTTTATAATTTGTAAACATTTATTAACATCTAGTTACTGCAAGGTTTAAATGATGGTAACACGTTGATTCTATTATACAAAAGAGTCGAATGAATCTTTATGCTTTATTACATATGTATTATTACATATGTATTAATCTTAAACATCATGCATTCTCTGTTAAAATTCATGCTATACCACCTTTTGTTGTTATAGTGCTATATTGCCTCCAGCTATTTTGGTGGACGAAGATCCCAGACAAATGTCTGGGTAGAACCACCGGCGCACCGCAGGTCAACTGGAAGATCTTCCCACATTAAGTTCTTCGATCCGATCGTTACTCGAATCCACGCGGCGAGAGGCTAAGCGACCATAGGAGTTACAAATCATCGACTCTACCACTACGCCACGGGCGCATGCTTCGATTTTTGTAAACAGGGCAACTGACCCTTCCTCAGATGGGCTGTAGCCACGCCCACCTTATCGACAGGTCTTCACTGTAACTAGGTTAGCCAAACGATCATCAAAATTGTGTAACAAAAAATGCGTTACTTACGTTACAAATTTAATTAGGTGAGTTTTAAAATCAGACGCAGTTGTCTTATACTATATATTTAATCTCAACTTCTTAAACTTAACATGTCTGAAAACTTGGGAACAAAAAATGACAAAACACAGGTTTAGCAATGAATTTAAAGGTGGTAACCGACAGTTTGCCTATATCAAATATATGTAACAAAATCGGACCTCTGTTATTGTATTTGTGCATAATTTCTGCAGAAACAATCATACTTTAGACTAAGCTTTGACGATTTTAAAAAATATCTAAATTTTAGGACAGTTAAACTCGTTAAACAACACACAAACTGTTCATTCTTTTCAAATCTATAAATAAGAATACCTGCTAAAATAGATATTAACGTCACAGCGGATGGCGTGGAGGAACTAAAACATAAGTGGTCACGTGGTTTTCTTTGTCTAAAAATAGCTTACTGCAGCGTGGCTCAAATAGGAAACACATCTTTGTAATGATGATTGTGGCGTTATGGTTCACTTTTCAGACAGGTGTAGGGCATAAAAAAACAACGTTTTTCTAGATATATTCATGTAACAATAGTTTATTGAGATGATTAATGAAGATAAATTTGGTCCAAACTGCCACATGTATACCAGCTTTAAGGACACGATGTAACAGTTGATAATAATATATAGATACATTTAAAGACGAACAAATATTGTTCATATACAAAAAGTGGACCTCTAAAAGGTTTATGGTGGTTCAAAGCAATAAACAAAATAAAAAACAACAACATCAAAATCATAATGTACGAAATGAAAACGAAAACAACATATAAAGGAAAATATAAAGCGTTAAGGGTCTAAATGGGTGAGATGGCAGAAAAAAAAACAACATCAAAATCATAATGTACGAAATGAAAACGAAAACATCATATGAAGGAAAATATAAAGTGTTAAGGGTCTAAATGGGTGAGATGGCAGAACGAAAACAGCATATGAAGAAAAAAGATGAGGGATGTTCGGTATATAATGAAAATAGGCTTGTAAATAGGAAACCTCTTGATGTATATTAATGAAACTACACCAACAGAAAATGCAAAACTAGAGTAACAATTTTGACGCCAAATGTAATTATTACGTCATGTACTGATGACGTCATCAAAACATGACGTCAGTTCCTGTTTGGTTCAAAATGGAGGTCACCAGAGAAAACCAAAGATTTTTCGTCTTCACAAGGCTGCAGCTCGGAGATGAATTGAAGAAAATTCATGATGATTTATTTGGTGTATATGCAGACCTAGCTGTACCATATAACACATGTGCCAGGTGGGTTAGAAAATTTAAAGATGGAAGAATAAACAGTGTTAAGGGACTAAATAGATGTGACGGTAGAAGAGTGCAAGATAATTGTAAACTTGATGATAAAGATACTGTATGTTTCAAGGGCACATTAACGCATTCAAACCGTTAATACAACAAAACGTAGTTACAGGTAATTTTACCCCGAAGTGTCCAGTACAGAAAAATATTTGGACAAGTGCCCAGATTGAAAAAAACACAACATTTTGGACTAGCTCTCAGGCAAAGTGTAAACTGTAAAAAAGCGTAAAATTACCTTGTTTATTACTCTATATACTTTTTTTCTGTTAGACTTAGTATCATACATTTGATTATACTACCGTTATTACTACTTTGAATTTGTAAACAACATAGCCTTTTTAAAAAAACTTATAGTTTCCATGTGATGTCATAGACACTGATAAGACAATTTTAGGCAGCCATCTTTGAAGGGTGAACCTAATGCAGGCCGAAATCTGGAAATATGTGCTGTATTAAACTCACAACTGTGTTTTTTTTTGTAGCCTTTTTTTTTTACTGAATTTTATGTCAAATTTAGCAGCTTTTATGAAGTATTTTAAATACCGAAACTATATTTTGATAGTTTAAAAGGTAAAGAAAATACAACCAGAAAAGATACACTGTTTATTTTGTTTAAGGATGGGCTATTAATTTTATCTATTTCTGTGTATTAATTCTTTGTGCATTTATCAATTTTTAAAATAAAGTATTTTAAAAATATGTATTTCAAGAGCTTTCCCATGGTGTATAGCTTTTACTTTTTGAACCAAAATTGAAGAAATTGCAAGAAAATAACATTTACGGTTCTATACAATTCATCTGAAAATCCCGTGAAGTTGCCATCAAAGATGGCTTCCAAGATAAGGGATCTTCACTGATGTTTAAACTATCTATTTGGTTTTATAAATAACACAGATGTAAATAAAATAAGTTTACGACAATAAACACAAAATATAAGCATAAGGTAAATGTTGTAACCATACTGCTGACAAACGCTTCCGGTATTCAAGACCATGGAATAGTATTCTCTTAATATAAACAATACCTAATGTAAAACACTTGCTTACATCAATTTCATCTGGATACTTTTTGTTAAAGGCTTTTATAGTTTACTGTTCGTGTCCGCGATAATGAGATTACTGTCCAATTCCGTAATATATACTAGGGGAAAAAAGAAACGTAACGTTTTAGTTGATACAAAAAAGTTAATTTTGTTTTATCTGTGCAAAACCTCTGCTAAAATATGGGTCACAATTGCCAGGGAATATGATACGCTCAGCAGTGTTGGAGGAAAGCATGCGCATAGTCACCAGAAACAGCATAGTCACCAGAAACAGACTTTCGGAATGCAAGTTCTGCACTTGCAGCGCTAATTACTTATGAAATAATTGAGTATAGATCTGTTGTTGTGTTTCTTTTCCCCCCTAGTATATTTGGAAGATGTACTGTTTAATACAGCTGTGTACAGGATGGTCATGTGGTACAAATCAACTGCATTGATTTGTGAAAAAATATGGATATAAAATCATAAACTATTTATTATTATGACGTTTAAAATGTACATAGTACATTACCGTACTATCTTAAATGCAACAATGAAATAATCCATGATTTGGATATACATATACTAGTTATACCTAACAAATATTAGAAATATTAAAACCATACAAACCCGTCAAACAACGAAATAAACATTAACCATTATCCAAAGGTGAATACAATAGACTAAAATTGAAAGATTTGCCTTCATGATCTGCGCTGTCTGAAACCTATCAAAATCATAATGATAGTTATGTTGAAAGCATTATGTGTGCTTTGTGCCAGTCACAATATATAAAAACACCTACAAAAACAATGCATGTACCAAGAATTACGAGCACAGTTGGAAGATCAAATTATACAAAAACAAATCATTTGTTTAATTTTTTTGTTTGTTTGTTTATTGGGTTTATCCCACCAACAGTATTTCAGTTATCTGGAGATGGGGTCCACTTGAAGCAGATATAGCGCTGCCTTCACTGTGTATAGCATGCCGGGAACATCTGGCATGATACCACACACAGTCACATTATCCTGAAACCGGGCCAACAAGTCATGGAACTTCTCTTATAATTGTTTGTGCGTTAGCAAGGGAGCTATACCATTACCATTGTTCAAGACGAAGCAGGTCGGGTATTACATTATTTTGCTTTCATAAAAAATATTATTTCTTTTTGCCATTGGTACCACACGCAACGCTCCTAAATTCATTTAAAAACTATGTTGTCTGTTTGTTTTGTTTTCTGACAACAGACCATTTTAGAATGATTTTGAGGAAGGTGAAATAGTAAGTCTGCCAGCGTTCTTTTGGCCTTAAGCACAATGGAACAAAAACAACATTTACAGACAATCAATGGAATGTTATTAGTGTTAATGATGACAATGGTATCATTTTGAACATACAAAACATCGTTAATGTCTATTATCTCGATCTCTTCCTCCCAATAAATATTCCTGATACAAGGGTCACATATTGTCAAAAACTGTTGACAAAGACATAATAATGGTCCCATAAAGATTTCATAATTACTCATATAACCATACAAAAACATGTACAACTTTATATTTATCGGAAATTAAGTATCTGTAATAAGGTAATTAAATAAATGCATTATTAAATATTGCACATCTGAATAAATGAAATTCTACTAATACAAAAAGAAAATGGCAAGACCTGAAAAAAAAACCCAATCATAATTAACATTTTTAGTTAACATTGCATTACATCCATTGCTTCACTGTCCAAAGATTCAGGATACAATCTAACAAATATAAAAAATAAATTTGCTTTTTGCTATATCACCCTTACACAATACCATGGTCATAATAAAGCGACGTCCAGCTAATTATTGTTGGAGGAAGACCCCAGACAAGTGTCTGGGTAGAACCACCAGCGCATCATAGGTCAGCAGGAAGAGCTCTACATATCTTAAAGTTCTGGCTCCTACTCGGACAGGAACTTACGTCGTGAGCGGTGAAAATGGGTTGTATGTAAACATTATGCAATCATAAGTTAATATTTTTACCTTAGCTTTATACCTGCCAAACACAAATTAATCTGGCTTGAGCAAAATAGCATATCCGGACCAGCCAGCTCATACTGGCAGCTATCTAATCCCTGGGGGTCATATTTATAAGGAATCTAACTCATTTCTCCTTACTCAAACTTAAGAAATTTTCTTAAATTTGGAAAAATGCTAAGAATTTTTTAGATTAAATTGTTTTATTAAGAAATTTTCTTGTAGCTAAGCAAATATTTCAAGATTTGAGAAAATTTCTTAGTTTAATCTAGAAAAACAACTAAGAATCTTTAGCAATAGAACCCCTGAAAAGACACAACTGTCACAGAGTCCTTGATAAAAATATAACTTGTTATCTCGGCATGTAGTAATTAGCTCTAAACGTAGAACTAATAGACTAGAAGCATTGATATTCAACAACTTCAAAAGAAAAAAAAAGACCCAGATGAAATAGTGAGATGAGGTAGTGAAACTTATTTTAAATTAAACCTGTTAATTATCTTAAGAACTTTACATGTGCTTTTTCTTTCGACAAAAGAACAATGCAAAGGAAGTAATGGTTACTTCAAATCATTTTTCATATTCTTCACAACAATCCTGAAGAATTACAATGTGAGGGAGTGTCATAATATCTGCATTGTAATATTTAAACAAAACATGCAAATCATGTCTTTACTGAAACACAACAAATGTTAAAAAAATGCAAACAATAAAGTTTGATCAGGAAATGATGTATAAACTTTTGTATACATTTTTATCAAGACTGTCTTACTGTCACTGAAGGCAAGATTAAAGCTGAAAATAAAAGCATAAAATGATATCATAATAGAGTATGAAACACCAGGAAATTATATACCACTAGTTAAATATAATTTTATGGATTTTTTTTCACTTTCCCTAAAATAAAGTAAAGCTGGCAGATGCATGATCAGGCTGTTTAGTAAGGGAGCAATACATAGTATAGATATAATGAAAACAATTAATTGATGTTAGACTAAACTTGTTAAAAAAAAAAAAAAAAAAAAACTTAGGGGGGGTGGGGGGTGGGGATTTGCCCATCTCCTCAACCAGTTATGGTCATATTGACGGCATTCAACTTGAAATGTACATTTAAATAAGAGGGCATTTATGATTGAGAATTATATCAAAATACCAAAAAATAATACAAAGCACTTTTCTCCTGGAAAAGATTGTATGGTTTGCTTTACATTAAAAATTTAAATACAGTCAATGCTTGAGATCAAATACTAACATATGAATTTACTTGTAGAATAATCATTGATCTATAGGTAAAATATAACAATATGATAACATAACAGTACAGGTCCTTACTTAGAGTTCATTTAATTGAAATACAAATTATAACAACCACATCAACCTGTGGACAAATACATACACTGACATGGTCAATGACATTCTCATATTACTCAAGAATACATAATCATTTAAAATTAATAAATTAATTCAACGAACTGACATAGAGGTAGTTAACATGATAGAATTGCACTAATGATAAAAAGCACTATATATGAAGATCAAGGACATTACAATAAATCTAAATGTAAACACAGAGTGGGCAGCTGTGGTCAAAACACTAGTATCTGAAATAAAATGCCAGTCTCTGACGGTTGAGAGTTGGAGAACTCAAACCAGGCTGGAAGTTTCGAAGCACAAAAATTTTGAAGACAACTTTCAGTAATTCTTAACATACCAAGTGTGCATCAACATAGCTTTGGCAGATTGTGTCTATCCGGGTCAGTCAGCTTCCTGCTGGGAGCAGTAAAGTCAGTATCTGCGCTATTTTCTGCTGAGTATCTAGTAATATTAGGGGTTAAGTAAGTGGTTCTAGCACAGCCAGCACTAATGTTCTTTCTCTACTACCTGGATGATGTAAAAGGACCTGGTGGTATTTTCATGATGCAAAATACACAAATGCAGTTATATGTTACTGCAATTTCAGCTACACCTTTTAAAATGTATAATTTTGATTAGGGATGGCAATGTGTACTAAATCAGTAAATAGTTAAGCTTACTGAACATTTGACCTGGGATTGGGATTTGCCGGCATTTTTTTTTCCAATACTGTGCAGCGATATTTCTATCATTATACCACAGGGGCACTTATGAGGTACCCAGTGACTTAACCCGGCTGGTCCATTATACTGACACGTGAGTCAGCTGTAATGCTGTCCCGTTAGCCCTGAGCATCAGGAGAGAAGCCACTATAACCAAACTGAAAGTCTTTGGTTTGACCCGGCTGGGGTTTAAACCCGTGACCTCACAATCTGCAAGCTGATGCTCTACCACTTGAGCTATTGCGGCTGGACATTTGATCAGTAAACCTGAACATAATGCCTAACCCCGGGTTTGTACACTCAAGTTGATCATATATGATCTGGAAAAGTACCCCAATTAGAACAGTTTGATTTGCAATTAGCTATCAAGAAAATCTGAAGTTGAAAAGATCTGCTCAGATGTGAATGATGGGGAAAAGTAGAGGCTATGATAGAAGCAAACCTGAAGTTGGGAAGACCTGCTCAGATGTGAAGGAAGGGGAACAGTAGGGACTATGACACCCAGGTCAACCGTAGGGTTGTGTTTTCAATGTTTATTGCACCTTAAGGTGACACTATACACATTGATATGCAGATATATGAGAGGGAAGGTAAACATCACTTTATCTAGAAATAGATAAGACTAAAATAACTGTGGGATTTATAATATAAATTTTATCCAAAAGATTTAATTTACCATTATTATAATCAATTAGTCAGTTACCAAAACCAACCAATTTACTGTTGCTAGCCCTTTTTTGATAATGATATAAAATACACGCAATATCTATATTATATAAAAATATTTTCTATGTTTCTTTCTTGATCCAACAGTTAATGCAGAACCTCATATTGTTTTATTGTTTGCACCACAGAATGAAAAGACAAAAGCTTTGTTGAAACAGGAAAGTATATGTAAAAGTAAAACAGCAATAATTGTTTTGCTTGCTTCTAAAAGCATCCCAAATTTTGACCCCCAGCATCCTTGAATGTGTTCACAAGTAACAACAGATATTTTTCTGTGAATAAATAACTGTCTGAATGTTCACAATAGCAACACAATTCACTAAAAACATCACTGATCAAGTATATTTAGGTCAGGTGAAATTGAGAACAGGTTAAACTTGCATTCATATGACAAATGCTGCCAACATGTCTTCTGGAATGGGGATAAATATATCTCTCTATATATAATCTATCAAAGTATTGGACTGGTTTTTTTTGTGTGAAATAGACCTGAACAAGTACACCTACAGAATCTACCAACCAAATCTATAGGTCTATAATTTTGTGAAGACAACAATATACCAATTATCAAGTCAAAATCTTTCGATCACTTCTTCTAATTATCTGGTTCAAATAAATTGAACATTCTGCATGAGTCTGATACTGGTCGCAGATAACTGACTGATTAGCCTGTTTTTCCTTATCACCACACCAACACAATTATGGTCATACTGGTGATGTCCAGCTAATTATTGGTGGAGGAAGACCCCAGACTTATGTCATGTTAAAGCAACCAGCACTCCGCAGGTTAGCGGAAAAACTTCACCACACGAAAATTCTCGCCCTGACCAGGACTCGAACCCAAGCGGTGAAGGGCTGAGCAGTTACAAGTCGACCACAGATGCCCAGGATCAGCATGATAATCTAAATAATATCTAAACAAGCAATACCTGAAAATGGTTTTGTTTCACATATTAACATATTATAATGTCAAATTTAATTTTCAAGCAAATTTTAACCCCAATCAAAGTGTTGATGAACATCCAACCCTGCAACTGAATATTTAAACTGAGCTCAAACTAGCAACCTCAAGTTCTATAGTTTAATTCTTTCAATCTTCAACTAGTCTTAAATACACATTTAATCATAAACAAATCCTTAATAAAAGTCATGCTAGATTTGCATCAATATCAAGTAGTAAACACTGTTAAGATACAGTTTTAATTACATTTTTTCAAAATCACTTATTGATGCATGAGCTTCAAATCTTAACAGCAATAAAGGTACTATTTTAGTCTACAGATGCATTTTATAATGAAGTCAAGGATTGTGCTGCATCAAATAAAAACAAAATTCAACAGTGATGTAAGTCAAAATGTAGTTGCATAATCAACAACAACAGCAAAACAACCCAAACAACAACAAAGCATTCATAGTGTTTGGCTGCATTTACTGGTTACTGAATATCTTGCAAAGGTCGATTTCCATTTGCATTCTCTATAACTTCATCAACATAACACTATTTAACAACATGCATTGAAAGGACAAACCCTAACAAATTCTTAAAAGACTTTGCTGACCAGAGTCTGTTTCCACAGCAGGAGATGCAGCAGACCCTTCAGTGCTTTGATCAACAAGTTACAAATCCCTCTACTGGTTTGCTAGCTTATCTCTTCCTTCAATGAGAACCTCTCGCACAGGGCCCTCAGTGCATTACCAGGCACTGGCTGATGTTTGCGTATCAATGACTCAATGGCAGATTTGACCTGCAAGTAAAATAAAAGGAAGTTTGTCTAAAGATGAACAGCAACATCATCAGAATTAAAGGTACCGGTAAATACTTTGTTTTCACTACATGCATATATACCAAGGGCTACTTGGCCAGAAAAACTTTGTTCTCATGAATATATATATATATGAAGCATTGGACTGGCTCTGACATTGAGCCATCAAATGCTTCATGTATATATTCAGCATGGAAATTTAGCCAATGACATTATTATAATTTGTAAACAAAAGAAATCGCAGGTTAGTAAGGCTATCCTAACATTGACAGAAAGTGATTTTTTAACATTAATTGAAGATAAGCTTCGATGTAACCCATATTTCATTGAACCACTGGCTGCTACCAATATTCATAAAAAGCTTAATTAGTGATATTTTTTGGTGTGCGATTTGCGATTTTAGCGCATATTTTTCAAGAAAAAATGCATAATTTTAATACATCTGCACTTAAAAATGCAATTGATAAACTAGCAATCATAACGTCTGAAGAATTTCATATCCATAATACATAGTCTTTGAGCAATTACACCGAGGTAAAAACTGTCTGGAACACCACTTGTTCGCACGCACTTGTTTCCCGTTTATATTGGCAGTACAACACGATGTCGGTAACCAGTTTGATCTCCAGTCATTTACGTTTTCTTTTTTAAGATGCTAATGTCATGCTTCCTTAAAAAAAGACTTCATCCGTTGTCTGATCAGCGACTTATCACCATTTTTGGACAGAATTCGACGGGCAAAACTATCACAAACGAAAATAAGATATAATGTTTTTGAACAATAAATGCACATTGTTATTTGTTTCTATGCGCAAAAATAAAACTATTGTCATAGATTACTAAAAAATCTCATTAATTTTGAAAAAATCTCATTGTTTTCAAATATGTGCGTTTTTTTATCTCATACTTTTTAAATGAAAAAATATTGCTGCCTAATATCCCACAGGCACCATGAAGCAGAGTGGAACAAGTGAACGTGGGATCCAAAGATGGAACAGTTAATGTCAATGTCAAATTTCTTCTTGGGACAATGTATGTGAAACTTCAACCTCAATTGTGTAAACTTTTCCAATAACTGAACTGCCATATCTAAATCTGTTTGATTATGAAACTTCTTAAAACAGACAAATCATATGCTGGGGACTGGTTTCAAATAAACCTCTTGTCATTATGTTTAATTTATTATTATTTAAAAAAAACAACAAAAAAAAAACATTTCTAAGATAAAATCATGGGTCATTTTAATTGTCTGCTTAGAACCAGCAGTAGACCACTAGTTAGCTGAAAGACCTTCCAACATATTTAACTTCTCGCAGAGACTCAATACTTGGAAGTCACAACTGGATACTCTACCCACTATTCCAAGGGCATCCCTGTAAGTAATGAGTATAGTTCATACGCATAACAAATTCTCATCTATTCAATACTGTATATAACTAGGTAACTGAGTAAAACTTTCTAGGTCTGTTGTTGGTTCAAAATAAATACTTCAATTAACTTCCCATCCCATTTACAGCAAAAAATGAATTATGCTGAGGAATTTAAGGCAATACTATCTCGAAAAAAAAAAACAACGATGTATTCAGCACAAAAAAATAATTAAGTACTGTGAAAGTATTTTATTTCGTGGGGCAGAAATTTTGTTGTTTGAAGAGGACGGGCATATACGTAGGCACTTGACTTTGTGGATTGCCCTACCCACGAAATTAAAAAAAAATTATCTTCGATTTTTGACAGATGCGAAACTGAGGCCTAACACTGAAACCGGGCCAATTGCGAAACTACGGATTAGGGAGTGACTCTGCCTATTGTCACGCCTGATGATATTGATCCACGGCAGCCGGTCATTGTTTTCACAGCCGAGTCTCATCAGACGACTTTTATGACATCAAACTGTCAATTAGCGTGTCATTTAAGGGATTATATTCATAAAGATGTTAGGGGCCCGGGTTCCTTTAAGGGTCTAATTTAACGAAGCCATTGACTGTCAATTAACGCCAATTATCGTACTATGCAAACTGACACAAAACAGACCCTTGAGTAAACATCTTACACCTATAAAGTTGACCAGCGCTTTTATTTTTGTCTCACTTTTACAAAGATTCTTTCTTATTGACAAAGTTTGATTATTTATTGTGCATAATAAACTTATTAGCTACATTTTCACTTGTTATTTGTCATGGCACTTTGTGCGTGGCTGACAAACTGGTTTTCAAACCCGTGGACCTACTATGCCTGTTTAATTAACGTGTTACAAACTTGCAATATACGTGGCTCATACCAAATGTTGACATGATTTACAAGTAAATCTAGCATTCGAAAGTCTAGCCGAGGGGATTTTATATTGTTTGTACTTAAATTCGTGGATTGTCTTGCCCACGAATTCCACGAAATTAAATGCCCCACGAAATAAAATGCTTTCACAGTATATGGCATAAAAGACTGACAAAGAAATGAGCAAACAATGGGTCTGTCTTTAATCCAAATAAACTGATGAGTGCCTGCAGAAACCTGTCAATATCAAAATATTCGTACAGCATGGCAACATAAAGCTTGCCCTTTTCACTTTGCGACAAGGTAAATACCGTACATACTTCTCAATGCTGAGGCCTGGTTATAGGCTCGGGGCAAGTCCCCGAATTTTACCTCCTTTGACTACATACTTCCTCAATGCATAGGCTTGGGTATGAGTCTGGGTGAATCACAGACTTGTACCTCCTCTGTCTACATACTTTCTTAACTCATAAGCTCGGGCATGAGTCTGGGTGAATCACAGACTTGTATCTCCTCTGTCTACATACTTTCTTAACTCATAGGCCCGGATATGAGTCTGGGTGAATCACAGACTTGTACCTCCTCTGTCTGCATACTTTCTTAACTCATAGGCCCGGATATGAGTCTGGGTGAATCACAGACGTGTACCTCCTCTGTCTGCATACTTTCTTAACTCATAGGCCCGGATATGAGTCTGGGTGAATCACAGACTTGTACCTCCTCTGTCTACATACTTTCTTAACTCATAGGCCCGGATATGAGTCTGGGTGAATCACAGACTTGTACCTCCTCTGACTACATACTTTCTCAACTCATAGGCTCGGCTATCAGTCTGGGTGAATCACTGACTTATACCTCCTCTGACTACATACTTTCTCAACTCATAGGCTAGGCTATGAGTCTGGGTGAATCACTGACTTGTACCTCCTTTGACTTCATACTTTCTCAACTCATTGGCCCGGGCATGAGTCTGGGTGAATCACTGACTTGTACCTCCTCTGACTACATACTTTCTCAACTCATAGGCCCGGGCATGTGTCTGGGTGAATCACTGACTTGTACCTCTTCTGACTACATACTTTCTCAACTCATAGGCTCGGCTATGAGTCTGGGTGAATCACTGACTTGTACCTCTTCTGACTACATACTTTCTCAACTCATAGGCGCGGGCATGAGTCTGGGTGAATCACTGACTTGTACCTCCTCCGACTACATACTTTCTCAATGGATAGGCTCGGCTATGAGTCTGGGTGAATCACTGACTTATACCTCCTCTGACTACATACTTTCTCAATGGATAGGCTCGGCTATGAGTCTGGGTGAATCACTGACTTATACCTCCTCTGACTACATACTTTCTCAACTCATAGGCTTGGGTATGAGTCTGGGTGAATCACTGACTTATACCTCCTTTGACTTCATACTTTCTCAACTCATTGGCCCGGGCATGAGTCTGGGTGAATCACTGACTTGTACCTCCTCTGACTACATACTTTCTCAACTCATAGGCCCGGGCATGTGTCTGGGTGAATCACTGACTTGTACCTCTTCTGACTACATACTTTCTCAACTCATAGGCTCGGCTATGAGTCTGGGTGAATCACTGACTTGTACCTCTTCTGACTACATACTTTCTCAACTCATAGGCGCGGGCATGAGTCTGGGTGAATCACTGACTTGTACCTCCTCTGACTACATACTTTCTTAACTCATAGGCCCGGCATGAGTCTGGGTGAATCACTGACTTGTACCTCCTCTGACTACATACTTTCTCAACTCATAGGCTTGGCTATGAGTCTGGGTGAATCACCGACTTATACCTCCTCCGACTACATACTTTCTCAATGGATAGGCTCGGCTATGAGTCTGGGTGAATCACTGACTTATACCTCCTCTGACTACATACTTTCTCAATGGATAGGCTCGGCTATGAGTCTGGGTGAATCACTGACTTATACCTCCTCTGACTACATACTTTCTCAACTCATAGGCTCGGGTATCAGTCTGGGTGAATCACCGACTTATACTTCCTCTGACTACATACTTTCCCAATGCATAGGCTCGGCTATGAGTCTGGGTGAATCACTGACTTATACCTCCTCTGACTACATACTTTCTCAACTCATAGGCTCGGGTATCAGTCTGGGTGAATCACCGACTTATACTTCCTCTGACTACATACTTTCTCAATGCATAGGCTCGGCTACGAGTCTGGGTGAATCACTGACTTATACCTCCTCTGACTACATACTTTCTCAACTCATAGGCTCGGGTATGAAGCTGGGTGAATCACTGACTTGTACCTCTTCTGACTACATACTTTCTCAACTCATAGGCTCGGCTATGAGTCTGGGTGAATCACTGACTTGTACCTCTTCTGACTACATACTTTCTCAACTCATAGGCGCGGGCATGAGTCTGGGTGAATCACTGACTTGTACCTCCTCTGACTACATACTTTCTTAACTCATAGGCCCGGCATGAGTCTGGGTGAATCACTGACTTGTACCTCCTCTGACTACATACTTTCTCAACTCATAGGCTTGGCTATGAGTCTGGGTGAATCACCGACTTATACCTCCTCCGACTACATACTTTCTCAATGGATAGGCTCGGCTATGAGTCTGGGTGAATCACTGACTTATACCTCCTCTGACTACATACTTTCTCAATGGATAGGCTCGGCTATGAGTCTGGGTGAATCACTGACTTATACCTCCTCTGACTACATACTTTCTCAACTCATAGGCTTGGGTATGAGTCTGGGTGAATCACTGACTTATACCTCCTCTGACTACATACTTTCTCAACTCATAGGCTCGGGTATCAGTCTGGGTGAATCACCGACTTATACTTCCTCTGACTACATACTTTCCCAATGCATAGGCTCGGCTATGAGTCTGGGTGAATCACTGACTTATACCTCCTCTGACTACATACTTTCTCAACTCATAGGCTCGGGTATCAGTCTGGGTGAATCACCGACTTATACTTCCTCTGACTACATACTTTCTCAATGCATAGGCTCGGCTACGAGTCTGGGTGAATCACTGACTTATACCTCCTCTGACTACATACTTTCTCAACTCATAGGCTCGGGTATGAAGCTGGGTGAATCACTGACTTATACCTCCTCTGACTACATACTTTCTAAACTCATAGGCCCGGATATGAGTCTGGGTGAATCACTGACTTGTACCTCCTCTGACTACATACTTTCTCAACTCATAGGCCCGGGCATGTGTCTGGGTGAATCACTGACTTGTACCTCTTCTGACTACATACTTTCTCAACTCATAGGCTCGGCTATGAGTCTGGGTGAATCACTGACTTGTACCTCTTCTGACTACATACTTTCTCAACTCATAGGCGCGGGCATGAGTCTGGGTGAATCACTGACTTGTACCTCCTCTGACTACATACTTTCTTAACTCATAGGCCTGGCATGAGTCTGGGTGAATCACTGACTTATACCTCCTCTGACTACATACTTTCTCAACTCATAGGCTTGGCTATGAGTCTGGGTGAATCACCGACTTATACCTCCTCCGACTACATACTTTCTCAATGGATAGGCTCGGCTATGAGTCTGGGTGAATCACTGACTTGTACCTCTTCTGACTACATACTTTCTCAACTCATAGGCTCGGCTATGAGTCTGGGTGAATCACTGACTTGTACCTCTTCTGACTACATACTTTCTCAACTCATAGGCGCGGGCATGAGTCTGGGTGAATCACTGACTTGTACCTCCTCTGACTACATACTTTCTTAACTCATAGGCCCGGCATGAGTCTGGGTGAATCACTGACTTATACCTCCTCTGACTACATACTTTCTCAACTCATAGGCTTGGCTATGAGTCTGGGTGAATCACCGACTTATACCTCCTCCGACTACATACTTTCTCAATGGATAGGCTCGGCTATGAGTCTGGGTGAATCACTGACTTATACCTCCTCTGACTACATACTTTCTCAATGGATAGGCTCGGCTATGAGTCTGGGTGAATCACTGACTTATACCTCCTCTGACTACATACTTTCTCAACTCATAGGCTTGGGTATGAGTCTGGGTGAATCACTGACTTATACCTCCTTTGACTACATACTTTCTCAACTCATAGGCTCGGGTATCAGTCTGGGTGAATCACCGACTTATACTTCCTCTGACTACATACTTTCTCAATGCATAGGCTCGGCTATGAGTCTGGGTGAATCACTGACTTATACCTCCTCTGACTACATACTTTCTCAACTCATAGGCTCGGGTATGAACCTGGGTGAATCACTGACTTATACCTCCTCTGACTACATACTTTCTAAACTCATAGGCTCGGCTATGAGTCTGGGTGAATCACTGTCTTATACCTCCTCTGACTACATACTTTCTCAACTCATAGGCTCGGCTATGAGTCTGGGTGAATCACTGACTTATACCTCCTCTGACTACATACTTTCTCCACTTATAGGCTCGGCTATGAGTCTGGGTGAATCACTGTCTTATACCTCCTCTGACTACATACATTCTCAACTCATAGGCTAGGGTATCAGTCTGGGTGAATCACTGTCTTATACCTCCTCTGACTACATACTTTCTCAACTCATAGGCTCGGGTATGAGTCTGGGTGAATCACTGACTTATACCTCCTCTGACTACATACTTTCTCAACTCATAGGCTTGGGTATGAGTCTGGGTGAATCACTGACTTATACCTCCTCTGACTACATACTTTCTCAACTCATAGGCTCGGGTATGAGTCTGGGTGAATCACTGACTTATACCTCCTCTGACTACATACTTTCTCAACTCATAGGCTCGGGTATGAGTCTGGGTGAATCACCGACTTATACCTCCTCTGACTACATACTTTCTCAACTCATAGGCTCGGGTATGAGTCTGGGTGAATCACTGAATTATACCTCCTCTGACTACATACTTTCTCAACTCATAGGCTCGGGTATGAGTCTGGGTGAATCACTGACTTATACCTCCTCTGTCTACATACTTTCTCAACTCATAGGCTCGGGTATGAGTCTGGGTGAATCACTGACTTATACCTCCTCTGACTACATACTTTCTCAACTCATAGGCTCGGGTATGAGTCTGGGTGAATCACTGACTTATACCGCATCTGACTACATACTTTCTCAACTCATAGACTCGGGTATGAGTCTGGATGAATCACCGACTTGTACCTCCTCTGACTACATACTTTCTCAACTCATAGACTCGGGTATGAGTCTGGGTGAATCACTGACTTATAACTCCTCTGACTACATACTTTCTCAACTCATAGACTCGGGTATGAGTCTGGATGAATCACCGACTTGTACCTCCTCTGTCTACATACTTTCTCAACTCAAAGACTCGGGTATGAATCTGGGTGAATCACTGACTTGTACCTCCTCTGACTACATACTTTCTCAACTCATAGACTCGGGTATGAATCTGGGTGAATCACTGACTTGTACCTCCTCTGTCTACATACTTTCTCAACTCATAGACTCGGGTATGAATCTGGGTGAATCACTGACTTGTACCTCCTCTGACTACATACTTTCTCAACTCATAGACTCGGGTATGAGTCTGGATGAATCACCGACTTATACCTCCTTTGACTACATACTTTCTCAATGCATAGGCTCGGGTATTAGTCTGGGTGAATCACCGACTTATACCTCCTTTAACTACGTACTTTCTCAACACATAGGCTCAGCTATGAGTATGAGTCTGGGTGAATCACTGACTTTTATACCTCCTCTGACTACATACTTTCTAGACTCATAAGCTCGGGTAAAAGTCTGAGTGAATCACTGACTTGTACCTCCTCTGACTGCATACTTTCTCAACTCATAGGCTCAGGTATGAACCTGGGTGAATCACTGACTTATACTTCCTCTGACTGCATACTTTCTCAACTCATAGGCTCAGGTATGAGTCTGGGTGAATCACTGACTTATACTTCCTCTGACTACATACTTTCTCAACTCATAGGCTCGGGTATGAGTCTGGGTGAATCACTGACTTATACTTCCTCTGACTACATACTTTCTCAACTCATAGGCTCGGGTATTAGTCTGGGTGAATCACTGACTTATACCTCCTCTGACTACATACTTTCTCAACTCATAGGCTCGGGTATGAGTCTGGGTGAATCACTGACTTATACCTCCTTTGACTACGTACTTTCTCAACTCATAGGCTCGGCTATGAGTCTGGGTGAATCACTGACTTATACCTCCTCTAACTACGTACTCTCTCAACTCATAGGCTCGGGTATGAGTCTGGGTGAATCACTGACTTGTACGTCCTTTGACTACATACTCTCTGAACTCATAAGCTCGGATATGAGTCTGGGTGAATCACTGACTTGTACCTCCTCTGTCTACATACTTTCTCAACTAATAGACTCGGCTATGAGTCTGGGTTAATCACTGACTTGCACCTCCTCTGACTACATACTTTCTCAACTCATAGGCTCGGCTATGAGTCTGGGTGAATCACTGACTTATACCTCCTCTGACTACATACTTTCTCAACTCATAGGCTCGGGTATGAGTCTGGGTGAATCACTGACTTGCACCTCCTCTGACTACATACTTTCTCAACTCATAGGCTCGGCTATGAGTCTGGGTGAATCACTGACTTGCACCTCCTCTGACTACATACTTTCTCAACTCATAGGCTCGGCTATGAGTCTGGGTGAATCACTGACTTGCACCTCCTCTGACTACATACTTTCTCAACTCATAGGCTCGGCTATGAGTCTGGGTGAATCACTGACTTGCACCTCCTCTGACTACATACTTTCTCAACTCATAGGCTCGGCTATGAGTCTGGGTGAATCACTAACTTGTACCTCTTCTGACTACATACTTTCTCAAGGCATACGCTCAGGGACTTCAGAGATGTTATGGTCTTGTATAAGCAAACATACAGATATTGTGGATTTAAATATGTTTAACTATTAATTTTTTGCGGAACAATGCAAATATGCATGAGTGCCATGTTATTGCTGCCAAATAATAATATGGAAGTTTGAATGTAAACAACAGGCTGATAGCACAAGCAGATACCAGAATCAGTAATAGAGTCAGTACATTAATGAACTGTCATAAAAGCAGTATGTGGTTCAAATCTATGAAAAAAAACACAGCATTTCTTTTTTGGGTTTTTTATAAAAGCATATATGCTATTTCTATATTCAATATAAATTCATGACTTTACCTTTGCAGAAAGCTCTTCTGGTGACATGTCTCTGCTAGGATAGATTGGCTCTCCAAAATATGTTCTGAAAATGCAAAGAACATATAAAGAATCATACAGAGGATTCTTTTTGAAAGTGAAAATTTCTATTAAAAAGAAAGTGTCAGAGATTGTTTCATGTTCCAACTTCTTTATAATGGTAATTTTTGTATTTTGGGTTTTATGGCACACCGACACTTGATAGGTCATACGGCGCCGAATATATTGAAGTTTAACGAAAATAGACTATAATCAGGTTAAAATTAAAATACGTGAGAAGAAATATAAAAATTTAACATGATAAAATAATGTAACTTATAAATGAAAAAAAGGTAAACAAACTAAACAGTTTAAAATGTACAATATTAGTACAATAAACAGTTCAAAAATCTACAACTTGTTAAGAATACCAAATCTTGATCAAGAAGCAAACGAGCTTAGAATTGGACACTGTCATAAACAGTTTGTACATGTTATTGCATAATATACTAGTAATAGCACAAGAACATAAAATGGTCCAAATGACAATGCCAGCTCGGGTTATTATTGATACAGGAATATCCTTGACAAATATTCAGGTAGAACCACTGATACTATACAAGTCTGCTTAATGACCACACAAACTGGGAGCAGACTGTAGTGCGGCTGAAGAGTTACATTATAACAATAGTAAAGAAAATAAAACACATAACAAAAAAAGTTCCTAAAATCTAACAGTTTCTTATCTTTCGAATTTTCAATAAACAAACTTCAAGATTTAGAAGTACTGCACTGATATGTTATTTGAAGAAATTTGAAGACCTCTTTATATAGAGAGCTGTTAACAAGATCCACTTACGCCATTTTAACCGGAAAGAATCCATATATAGGCACTATTGGTATTCGGTATCTCTCATAGAGCCAGCGAAGAGCTGCTGCAAGGGATAAGAGATTCTGAGATAAGCAAAGGAGTTAACCCTTGATATGATTAAATTGTTGTTATATGTTAAAAAATAAGTGATATGATATTGGCCCTGTTTTTTGTCTGAGGGCAGCCATATTGGCCCAAGTCCGAAAAAGTGATATTGATATTGGCACTGATTTAAAGCAGGCCATCATGTTATTGAACCTGGCAGGTGCTTTTTATAGGACTAATAACAGTGTGTTATTTAATAATTTATTTTACGTAGCTATTTCTTAGTCACCTGCTAGCAACTACATGGTATTTACAGCATGCTATACATAGTGAGGGCAGCACTAGGTCTGACTGAAGTGGACCCAGTCTCCAGATAACATAAATACTGTTGGTGGGACGATAAACCCAAAAAACAAACAATACACAAACTATTTTCCCAGACCTGGCCAATGCATGCTTAGAATAGATCATATCAACTATAATACGACTTATAACACAACTGGATTTTTCAGTCTGCAGTGAAGTTTTAAGGAACTTAAAAATATACCATCAAAATGTCTATACCTGGAAGGGAAGTAACTCAAAAGCTAATTTTCAGATGAAGTGTATATAAGCTGTGTCTTACAATACATTTAAACCTACTTTTCTAATAATCAATATAGCATATCAAACACATGCACCGTGTATCAACTTTTCAGCGAAGCTATGTTTTGTTTTGAAATACCATCACAGCGACCAGTGAAGATCATTATAGTGATACCCAGCTAATGTATGGAGGCAGACCCCAAACAAATGTCTGGGTAAGTCCACTGGCGCACTGCAGGTCAGCTGGAAAACCTTCCCACTGTAAGTCATTCACCTTGAACAGGACTCAAAACCCAGGGGCGAGAGGCAACGTGGTCAGAAGAGTTACAAGTCAGCGACAGTGAAGATTAATAATGCATATACTTACTTCTTCCCCAACCTGGAGTTCTGAAACTCTCACGAATATTCTTTGTGAACATTGGTATGATTGGCTGTAATGAAAATGTAAATGTAAAATGTAAACTTAAGTTTTTTTTATTTTGTATTCATGTACCAATATTATACGAGTTAAACATACAACAGGTAATGTATATTGGGTTTTACAACCCAACAACAAGTGATAGGTCACACGGCGACAAATATAACAAGTAAATATGTAACTAAACAAGCAATGATATCTCCATTGACAATACATTTAAAATTGTATTTATTTCTGCTTAAATATAGGCAGCTCCAGTTTAATCATGCCTAAAGTACTATTGATTTAGGTTAAGTTTGAATATTCAGTCAATTAATCATACCTCCCTTGAATGCTTGTTTTCTTTTTGTTACCTTGCACTGACACAAACAGGTCATATTGGCGACATCCAACTAATTATTGGTGGAGGAAGACCCCAGACTTATGTCTGAAAAACTTTCCCACTAGGAAGTTCTTGCCCCAACCATGACTTGAACCCATGACAGTGAGAGTCTGTGGAGTTACAAGTCACCGACTTTATCTGCTCGGTCATGGGCGCCCCTCTTCAATGTTTAAGGCATGATTAAACTTGATATGTTGATTGCTTATCCATTATCAAATGATTAACCCATACATATTATAATTTGTACATTTTTCAGGTTTGCTCTTTTAGTGAGCAAAAACAGAAAAAAAGATATCCAGCAACTGTAAGCTGTAAAGAGTAAATCAGTTGAATTTAAGATTGATAAAAACATAGAATCCCTAGGCAAATGCAAAAAAACCCATGTATGTCCTTCTAATAATGAATAAGTTTAAAGTACTCTACAGCCCAACATACAAACATCAAATTACAAAATTATCAATTTAAAAGTCATTGTAGATATTGTCTGTTTCTGTATATAATAATAAATAAATAGCCCAAATGTTGCATATTACATAGTTTAAGATATGACTACCTCCAATGGCAAAGTTTAAAATAAAATATAAGTGATACTAATTGAGTATTTGTTAAGAACTTGTACTAGCATTCCTAAAATAACTCACCACTTGTGTTTGCAGTGCCACCTTAGCGAAGCCTGACCTCTGACCCCACATAACTCTGTAGTATTCATCCCCAAAGAGAGCCTCTCTAACCCCACCTGTAATTTTATAAAAAATAATTTTGCATCAATTTATTAAGTTTACAACATCTTAGCACTTTCCTTACACACTAGGAAAATACCGTGAAAACTGACTACACTGGGATACCAGGCATGTACTTCAGTTTCCCTTCACCATTTAGTAGCTCCAGTACATTTGCAGTACCGGACCTGGTAGCACAATCAGTTGAGTGTTGGCTCCAATAACGAGAGGCCCCAGCTTCAATCCCGCACCATGTCGAAAGTTGTTCAAAATGGTAGTAGTATAGCTCCCTTGCTAACGCTCAAGTAAATACAAGGGTAGTTCCATGACTGGTTGGCCCGGTATCAGGATAATGTGACTGGGTATGGCATCATGCCAGGTGTTCACAGCATGATATACACAGTGAAGGCAGCATTATATGTGCTTCAAGTGGACACCATCTCCAGATAACTGAAAAACTTTGCAGTTAGCTAATGTTCTTAGATTTTCTGATTTTCAATATCAATGCCTTCTGTTTCATTAACTTGTTAAATGTTTATACTTTTTTTTCTCTTGTATTCTTATATATGTGATGGCTTTCAATTTTATCATTCAGCATAACTATACATGGAATGGCATGACAGTACAGTAAACCATCAATACTTTTACTGCCAGGCCTTAAATTTCCAATATGTACTTGTATTGGCAGGGAATTTCTGTGAAATGGCTGTGTCGTTTGAACTGTAGGTCTACAATGTTTTCTCATTATTATAACCATATAAAACCTATACTTTTCTGAAAGCTTATTGAAAATGCAATTATTTAATCTTATTTATTTATTTCTTTTTATGCCAGTTTAAGGAGATTGATTGTGTAGAAGTTAAAATTAAAGCATGGAATGAAAAAAAAAAAGTAAGCCTAATTTTTATTGGGTACCTAAGAATTATTATCATGGAAAACTAATATATTTTCTGACCCTAATCTATTTAAGTATTTTTAGTAGAACAGTTGTAAGTGATAAAGGTGTTTTCTAAAATACTCAATGTTACACTGTCAGTCGGCGTATTTTCTAACTGTGTTTTATATTTCAAATCATTATCTGAGTTATAATCCAAAGAATAGTCACTCTCCAAATTATCATCCAATGAATCATTATCTAACATACAAAGAACGTCTTCTGTTGAGTGTATTTTACGTTTTCTGGACAAATTTGTATTGGTTTTTTTTACCGCTACTACCATTCACGACATTGCCGTCCGCCATTTTGGAGAAAACAAAAATGGTGCATGGAAAATACTAACACCCAGCTTCAAAATTTCAAGTGATGTGTTTTCTAATTTTAACTACGTATCTGCAAACAAAATATCATTGGTCGAATATTTATAAAATGTGTGACATCAATCTGCTTCTGGAGTATTTAACATATTGGGGAATTCCCGAAACGGGTTGACCTGTCTTGAAGGCAGTATACATAACATTTTGTGCAGACGGGTAAACCCGTCTTGATGGCAGTAAAAGGGTTAATAAGGATTGGGATTTGCCGGCATTTTTGCCGATACTGTGCATTGATACTGAACCTGGCCGGTCAATTACACTGACAAGGACGAGACAGGCGTAATGCTGTCCCATGAGACCAGAGCATTAGAAGGAAAGCCACTACTACAAACTTTGGTTTGACCTGGCCAGGGTTTGAACCCGCGACCTCCCGATCCGCAAGCCAGGGCTCTACCACCTGAGCTATTGCAATATGTGTAACCAATTATTGTCCTAAATGCATCATACAATTTCTAACTTAGAGGTCAACTTATGATACGTTTAAGGAAAGAGCATGCTGTTACTGCTAATAACTTGACAGTGCATACTTGACTTCTTCCAAACACTTACTAAAAAATGTCTTTTTCAAGCAAAAATTGACTTATATTTAGCAGGGGAAAAAAGTAAAAAGTAAAGAAAAGTGTTTTTCATCATAACTGCAGCTGTGACAATTACAGCACTGTCAAAATGGATTCTGCATATTGTTTTTTTATTGGGTTTATCGTCCCACTAACAGTATTTCAGTTATCTGGAGACGATATCCGTTACAGTGCTGCCTTCATTGAGTATAGCATACCGTAAACACATGGCATGATACCAGACCCAGTCACATTATCCTGACAACTGGCCATCTAGTCATGACTTTGGTATGTCGCAGCCCCGGATCGAACCTGGGGCCCCCCGTACCTGGAGCCGACACTTTACCGATTGCGCTAATAAGGTCTGGTCAGGGTTCAGTATAAGCTTGGACCTAAATAACTAAGAAAAATACTAATAACAATATATATTATATATAAAATATATATATAATAATAACAAGAATACGATAAAGGTAACTAACTTGTATGTGATTTGAAATGGTCACACTGTTATTTTGGTTCTCAAATCAAATTTCCCTCACTAAATGACAATAGTTGTGTACAAGGATTCCTCACTCACCTGGTGCAATGGCCAGAATGTGACCATCCTGCAGAACCTGGGAGCAACTCTGGACAGTGCCTGGACTTATACAGAACACTTCCATCATCAATCTCCAGCCTACAACAAGAAGGGGCAAGTTATTAAAAAAGGTACCCAACAATTTGCATATATCAAATACATATTAAATCACTGATCTGGGGAATGTGGGCATAATCTTTGTATAAACCCATACTTAGTCTTAATAAATAGGATTTTGAACACTAACTGAATAACTGACTAATTGCAAAAAAAATCACTTTGTGTATTCTTTCCAACTGCACAAAAAAGCTTGATAGTGGTCTCTGCTAACAACAGATAACAAAGTCAGAGCATATTACCCGTATGACTATATAACATCTCAAAAGTAAGTGGCCACATTGTTTTCTTCGTTTAAAAATTTATTTCTATTTTTAATTTCCACAGCATTGCTTGGAAAGAAAATACCTGTTTGCAATGAATGAGTGGTGATTTATGCTTGACTGTTCACAGAGATCTAGGACATCAATGAACAGCGTTTTGCAGGAACCTTTCAGGTAACAATAACTTTATTCGGTTATTTGAGAAAAACATTTTGGTCCAAACTGTCGGACACCACCTTTAAGATTCTCAAGACTACAAAACTGACTTGCAAATACTTCTATAAGCAACATACATGTGAGTAAACAACAATAATCCTGGAAAGCATTGATGCTATACATCAAACATTGCCATCATGCTACAGTTTAACTATAGTGCATTTAGCCATGAAACCATCCACAAAAGCAAAACGTTGTTATCAAACATATTTAAATGCTGTCAAAGTAAGTGTTTGTTTATTGGGTTTATCATCCTGCCAACAGTATTTAAGTTTTCTGGAGACGGTGTCCACTTGAGTAAGTATAGTGCTGCCTTCACTGTGTATAGCATGTTGTGAGCACCTGGCATGATACCACACCCAGTCACATTATCCTGACACCGGGCCAACCAGTCGTAGAACTACCCTTATATTTGCTTGAGCGTTAGCAAGGGAGCTATACCACTACCATTACCATTTTTGAAAAACTGGTATTTCGTATCCCGGGATCGAACCTGGGGCCTCCTATAGCTGGAGCCGTGATTTGCTATTCATGAAATCAGATGGAATGAAAGGCGAGACCTCCGATGATAATATCATGAATGCATGACATAATGTCGCATATTTTATAATTTAGAGTTTCCCTTACCATGAAACTGCGAGGTCGAATGCACAAAAGTAATGAATCACCACATTCTTAATCATAGATAATCATAATAGGTCTGGTAGGTAACATATGCACTCTGTTGTTTCGGGTTGGTGAATGTTCTGTGTTCTAAAATATGCCAATAAGTTATCTCTCCTTTCATAGTAAAATGTTACATTAAGTGCAATATGTTACCTTTCAAACAACTGATGATCATATACACTTTAATAATAGGCACAATAGTTCTCTTAATATTGGATCTTTCTTTCTTTGGTTTAGATAACAACATACTTTACCAACAAATAAACATGGTCATAACGTTTTAAAAAGTTTTCAACACAAATGATTTACATTTATCTGATATGAGAACATACTTATATTTTAATTAAAATATTTTGCTTTGTTTTTGAAATACATCCCACTGATCATTAAAGCAACAACCAGCTATTTTGGTGGAGTATGATCCCAGGCCAATGTCTGGATAGAACCAATGGCGCACCACAGATCTGCTGGAAGATATTTGCCCTGACCAGGACTCGAACCCACTCAGTGGGAAGCAAGCTATTGAGGTTACTATTCATTAAGATGGGATTTGCTGGCATTTTTGCCATTACTGTGCAGTGACATTTCTATCATTATAGCACAGGGGCACTTACGAGGTGGCCAGGGACTGAAACGGGCCAGTCCATTATACCGACACCAATGAGCCAGGCGTAATGATGTCCCCTTAGCCTCGAGCGTTAGGTGGGAAGCCACTACTTCTACACTACTTCACCAACTTTAAAGTCTTTGGTTTGACCTGGCCGGGGTTTGAACCCGCGATCTCCCGATCTGCAAGCCGACACTCTACCACTTGAGCTATTGCGACCAGTTTACTACTCATTGACATTTCTACTAAAAGCAAAGGGCCATAACCTGGTACATTGAAGAGGAAATTATCTCCCACTGCATGAATTTGTCGTTGTTTCTCAATCAGTGTTCGGGCCATCACATAATAGAAGTCAATAGGAATGGTCCCATGGTAGTAAATGATCATTGCTGGACCAACGGTGGGCACACGATCCAAGCCAATAATCTCATACCCTATAAAAAGGGAAAAAAAAGTTTTTATTTTCATTTCGCATGTAGGTTATTTGAATTTTGTAAGCAATACGTAATATTAAGTGAAATATAGATATTACAAAGTTATAAACAATAATCTTGGAATAAAGGTAAACATATTTTCATACACTTGACTATTTTTTAAAATACACACTGGGAGACAATGGCTGTATGTAAAAGAATTTCAATAACAATGCAACATGTATTGGAAGTATGGAACACTTTTCTGAAGTGTTACAGCTGTTATATGATATATGTACAGACAATTTATATACTGAATAAAAAAAGCCAAATGAGGACAGTGGAATATACGACTAAAGGTGAATTAATCCAAACCTTTCAAGTCAAGACAGATGTTTCACAAATCAAAATAAGAATCACTAGTTGCAAACTTAATTGTAATGTTGCAAAAACAATTATATCTGTCTAATCATGATCCATTTAAATATCCAATAAAATATTTGATTTTTTTTATAAATTATGAATGTGTGCATTTATAAATTTTTAGGTTTATGATTCATTTAACAACAGGTATTGAGAGAACTTTAATTGAGTAAAACTGTGTAACATTTGTATCGCAAACTGATGTTTAATGTAATAAGAAAATATATCATTTTTCTTCAAAAATGTCTACAACAGAATAATATTCTGCTTGACAGGTAGCTTTTGTTGATGTAAATGACCACTGTCTAAAAATAAATCGCATTATCAGCAAGTAGTCATATGATTTGCAGCATACATAAATATTGTTGGAAGGGAAAATAATACAAAACTTCTAGCTTATCCAGTGTACATCTGTAGAGATATAAGTTAGATATTGTCATTTGTCAATAATATTATTGGGCAGGTTGTATTCCTTGAAGAAAAATTAAAGAAGTAAGCCACTTACTAAGCTTGACGGCTGACGATATACGGTATATCAATTTAATGTCTCGATGTAAATATAGTAGGGATGGCGAAATTCACTCACTGAAGCATTCGAAAGTTCGGATAAGTTTTTATCGGAACGTTTCAAAGTTCGGAACAAGTTTATACATCCTACAAAACAAAGTTTATATGGGTAGCTTAAAGCTATAAAAAAATGTTGAGAATAAGTGCAAATGGTTTTAGCAATAAGATCCGAGTGTTCCAATCTACGGAAAGTTTCTCGGTATACAGTATTAATTTCTCGTTAATTACTATCAGAATTAAAAACAAAAACAGGGAAATAATATGTCTGTGCTTGCTTAATTTTATCATACATACATAAATGTAAACTTTTATTTTGGCAAACAAAGAATTTTTGAAAACGATTTAAGCAATTAGAACTGAGTCCCGATTCATCTGCTATAGAATAATTTGGCCAATAAACAGGGCCAATATATACTCAATCCTAATTTTGAGTAATACTTTACTGACACTATGTGTATATGGCTTTATCCCATGGCATAGGTATTATGTTAACTATACAGGCTAGTAAACGGTGACCTGGGATGAGTACTGGTATTATGCAATTGTCATCTGAGGTGGGGGTGGTAGGTGTGATAGTAGGGCTGATAGTAGGAGAGGATATCATTGTCAAGGAAACAGCCAGCATGTCCCCAAGATAAGAACCCCGTCATTCCTCTACCCCCATCCCGGGCACATGATCTACCAGCCAGTCACACTTGTGAAAGAAAATCGCTTGAAAGTTCACTTACATCCCTAAAATATAGCACTCAATCACAAGGAATTGTGTTTGGCATCACTTTCTTATTTGATTTCACTTGGGGGCATCAAACAAGTGGTGAGATTTTACATTTAATGTGAAAACTAATGTTTCATTTGGGTTACTTGGCTTTTATGCTTGTACTCTTTGGAGTGTATGTTGACTTTTATGCCATTCTTGGGATAAAGTCTTTTTATTGTTTTACTATATCTCTTAAAGTGTTTCAATAAATTTAAACCTTGAATTTATGCAAAAGTAAGAAATATCACTGTTTGAAGTGCACCATCTGCAAAAGAACAGGGAATAAAATAAAAAAAATTCCAACTATATGGACCTATCTACTATTTGGGCTACCTCAAACATTATCTAGGAAGGGAGACAATTTCTTTTTCACCAATGTACCCTATTACAGCAGCTAGGAATGGAAAAAAAAAATCTGGTTCTGATTGTATTAATGAGCTTAAGGTAAAGCCAGCTAAACTGCAGTGATTGTTATCTTACCATACAGGCATTTGCAAACCAGTGTTGACAGTTATTCATAACATAATTTTTCTTCCAATTTAATATATCTGCATTACACATATATTTATATGACAGACTGTGGTTTTATGTTCTTTGAAGTGGCAAATATTCATACTTGGTATCCTGCTATTGCTTGTGCAATTTCAGAACTCTAATACTTGCCCCTGCCCTAAACTTAATGTAATAAAAAGTTCATATCAAAACAGATCAGAGAATACTCTTACATACAAGATAAGTACAGCAAAAGCTCTTGGCGATACATACCATGCCATATACGTCCCTGAGCATCCCAGAATGCTGCAACAGTTTTCTTGGCTCCGTCCCAGAAGTCGTGGGCATAAGCATCCCGTAGCCTATGTCGGTAGCGGTACACTTGCAGAAAGATTGCCGAACAATACAGGAACACAAGGATGATCAGAGGCAGTAGGAAGGAGATGATGATTGGGTATAATACCCAAGCCACCTAAAATTGATGTTATGGGGGTTGTTGTAGGTGCAATGTATATATTATATCATAAAGAGAGTTATAGGTGCAATATATATATTATATTAGAGAGAGAGAGAGAGAGAGAGAGAGAGAGGGAGGGAGGGAGGGAGGGAGGGAGGGAGAGAGAGAGAGAGAGAGAGAGAGAGAGAGAGAGAGAGAGAGAGAGAGAGAGAGAGAGAGAAAGAGAGAGAGAGAGAGAGGGGAGGGAGAGAGAGAGATATTATATATGCATCAAAGTACCCGAGTTAGTAAATATAAAATATACAACAGTTACTCTTATGGTATCATATATATATGTAATACATTATAAATAAATATATATTATGTATGCATCAATTTTCTGAATTAGTAAATATAAAAAAGTTACTCTTATTGTATCATGGAAGGAAGAAAGATGAAAATATAAATAATATAAACATTGATGGGAAATAGTATTAAAAAACAAACCTAGACTAAAAGCTATGTCTGTGGAACAATAACCAGAGCAACAGATAAGGATTGACTGTGAATTGAGTATAACCTCACTACTTTAAAATTAATCAATTGAGTACCAATAAGTATTAATGAGTACCATGCATCACATTACTCACTTACAATAAGGTCAATTGAGTACCCAGGGCCTACTGCATTAAGTGTTGTAAGAAATTAAACCAATAAGCTACGAAATCGATGACCGAAGCTATCTGGAAATATCGCCGAAATTATTTTGCAATTAATTATAGCGTGCAGGAAAAACATGCATGGTCGCATTATATAATTCTAACTTTGATCAAACTCTTTTTAAAAAAAACATAATCGGCAAATATTTATAATTCTTCCAAATTCAAGTTTCGGCGATAACCAGCTTGTTATGAATATTAATGACGCGCGACATCACGAGGAGGAATAGGCCAAAGAAATTTCAGCACACCTTCCTCTGGCAGCTTCGATTCGATTTTATGAATGAAAGTAACATAGTACGTAGTTGTGCAGTCGATGATGTAGTGTCTGTTAAGCATGTGGCTCAACAATTTTAGTTTTACTGAATTAGCAGGTTTTTCATAGCTGTTTTCACTGTTATGCAACCAAATGATTTTTAAATGAGTAATGGATTTTTTAATTGAGTTTTGTCACTCACTACCCGGCATTTTGATTTCATAAATGGCCATTTGGAATTGCTTATTTACGCAGATATGCACCTTATCTGTTGCTCTGAATAACAAAGAAAATACAACCAAAGTTTAGATGCTTGGAGGGTTGTCAAATCTTATAAAGCAGGTGAACACAGATTTTTGCAATGGAAAATTGAAAATAAGTCGGAACTGTCAATTAAAAAGTTAGTAACATTTTCTCTATGCCTCATTTCTTTCAAAATTACATTATCCAATACATCTCTTTTGTTATTTTAATGCACATTGAAGGTGTGCACATTTTAAGCAGGAACCAGCAGTGAAACCATGACTTGTTGGCTAGTAGCACAGACAAGGACTTTTTTTTGTTACATTGCACAAAGACAATTATTGTCATATTGGTGACTTCCTCTAATAAATGGTGGAGGAAGAACCCAGACTTATATCTTGAGCTATTGCGGCCGGTTATAAATATATCTTGATTTGCCGGCATTTTTGCCGATACTTCGCAGCAACATTTCTATCATTATAGCACAGGGGAACTTATGAGGTGCCCAGGGATTGAACCCGGCCAGTCCGTTATACTGACACCGACGAGCCAGGCGTAATGCTGTCCCCTTAATCCCTAGCGTTAGGAGGGAAGCCACTACTACGGAGGGAAGCCACTACTACCAACTTTAAAGTCTTTGGTTTGACCTGGCCGGAGTTTGAACCTGCGACCTCCCACTCCGCAAGCCGACGCTCTACCAATTGAGCTAATGCGGCCGGTCCAGTCATAATTAATGTGTACAGCTGCTTTAAACCAGACAAGGATTAAAGCAGCTGTACACATTAATTATGACACATTATTCACACCACATACTTATTTATTATGTTACAATTGGGCTAATTAGTGTACTGTTTGTGAATGACATGATTTGTATATACAAAGTTGCAATATGAATATCTACAAATTTGAGAGTTTTTTTTGCAGGCTTAATTAGCTTGATTAACATTATGTTGCTTTCAATACTCCAAACCTAAATCAAATACATGTATTAGAAGGATTTTACATATAAAAAAATAAAAAGAGAAAATATTTTTTATGTAATATGCATTGTGACTATGTATATTTTGACTGTATAAAATTTTAGAAAGAAACGCAAACAAGAACAACTGTGTCCAGGTTGTTATGAAAGAACGACAGAATAAAAATACTAACCCATTTCCAGTATTCTACATCTAGCTGCTCAAAGAACATCCAGATCAAGGCAATAGTTCCCCAAAACATACTCCCTTGTGCTTGTGTACCCCAAACAGGTGGTATGTTTCATTACTTTGTGCCTGAAAATTTGTTGGAAAACAATGTAGAATGCTGCAGCAAGACTTAAATACACAAAGACTGGATTCATAGCCTGTAACCTTAAAACTTAAAATATAATTAGAATGCATGATGTCACAGTAAACATGGGGAAATTAGCCTTGCTTCCTTTATCAATATACCATAAAGTTTATTTGATCTTATTTATTTAATTATTTATGTTTTAATGTCAAACATGGTTTGCTGAATAATTATACAAAGAGCAAAGACAAATCTTTTTTAATGGATTTTCTTGTTTTCTTGACTCAAGACCTTATATGATACTTTAGTTATTGAACTTACATAGATATATACTCAAGAGTGATGTAATTAAAAATACAAACACTCTGCTTTAATGAAATTTAAGAAATAAATAATTCTTTCATAACAGCTGGTGAAAAATTGGAAGTATACCCAAATGAATAAAGAATTATTACAATAAAAATAGATCTATGCCTCCCAGACAAATATGCTAAGAGGAATTTCTTGACAATTAGTTAGATTACATCTCCGATCATCTTTTATTCTTATGAAGATGCCAATAGACACTGATGCCATCATACATTTCCACCTTATTCCAGGATGAATGCACTGATGGCAACAGACAAAGGAAAATATTGATTATGTGCTCCGGGATTGTTACTTACTCAGACTCATGATTCAAGACAAGAAATTTTATTTTACCTATTTAAAATGCATTTATAATTTTTTAATAAATGTATTAATCTTGTTCTATAAATGTGTATAAATGTGAACGAGACCCATGCACTTACTGATATGTACAATCCACCTAGAACATTCGGTGTAATTATAATGCAAGGTGCTGCATGTTTTGAACATTTTGTTTCTCTGTCTTAATCCAATTCCAAAACTGGTAACCAGTTAAAAACTTAGTTATCTATTAAAGGCTGTGTCTATTTGGGTATACTTGAATGAAATTATTCTAAAGGTTTTGTAATATTTAGGTAATGACAAATTTTATATTTTCTTTAACCAGTCAATACACTTACATAGGTATTTATATAACAAATGAAGTAAATGCAATTCAATATTTTACTTTATCCAGTTCCACGAAACAGATAACTTCGAATGGAGCAAATTAGGATGGATTTTAGATAATTAAAAAAATGTTTTTTTGCAGTGTTTTTGTGTATATTATCCTGGTCATGAAAGTGGAGCCTTTTTTATTTCTTTAAAGTAAGTGGATATAAACCTATATTTTAATGTATTAGATTATTGTCCCACACATCTCCAAGTGATGTGCCAAGTGATGTGTTTAAACAATCATTGTGATTGTTTGTTTTTTAGTTATTCACACATTAATTTAAACTGTGAATGTTTTAGCACAATTGTGTAATTAATGGTATTTAAAGTTTCAAATGGTCATGATTAAAGTATTAAAGATGTGAAAGTATGCTTTTGAAGATGATTTATAATGGTAATTAATATGGTCATATGAAATAGATCAAAGACATACCGTACATGTACATTGTAGTCAATTTGAAGAGCGCAACAAACAATTAAAATTAAATTCATCAATATCATTTAACAGTTTGTGAACTAAATGTATTGTTCAGATAAGTATAAAAACATAATTTTACTTAAAGATGAATTAGTCAAGTGAGACTACCACCAGTACAATGTGTGTTTTTCTGTGCATTGATTGTGGAATTAACATCACTAGAAGGAGCCATGCCGTGCAGTGTGAAGAATGCCCCAGAAAGATTTTCACACCTAATTATCACCCCTCGATGGGGTCCTCCACACTGAAGAATAGGCCTACCATAATCCCTATATAAACTATATATCAGGGTTGTCTCTAGAAATATTTTGAGCCGGCTCAATTAACTTTTCAGGAGGCTAGGCTATGCGAGCGCCGAAGGCGAGAAGCGCTGCTAAGGGGGGTCCGGGGGCATTCTCTTGACCGATTGTCTTTTTTTTCAAATTTGAGGCGGCCCGATTTTCATTTGAGGCGGTCAAATTGGCCGCCAGCCGCCTCCTAATGACAACCCTGATATATGGTACATTCGATCCAAAAATGGTACATTAAGTCCTGGTACATTACGGTAATGGTACATTAAGACCAGCACCCATTTTCAAGGCACCCGGTTCAATTCTGATGTATTAAGAGGGTTTTCAACTTCAACTTTGTACTGCCAAAAGTCAATACTGACTACATAAGGCAGGCGCAAGTCCTGAACATTGACAATTTAAGACTAATAATTTAAAATATCAATTAAAAAGCATAAAACTTATTTTATAAGCAAATATTTTATGCAAATGCAGGTACAGTTGGGGCATCCTTAATCTCAGTCGGTAGTCCGTTCCAAAGTCGTATAGCCCGCGGAAAGAATGAGTTCATGTGGTGTTTTGTTTTTGAGTGGGGAATAAGGAATTTGTTGTTTCGTGTAGTTGTGAGATAACAGTGATCGACATTGACCTGTTTGTTATGTATTTTGTGTAGCATTTTGAGACTGTCTTGAATTCTGCGTTGCTCGAGAGTAGACCACTTTAACTCTCTGAGCATGTTAGTGACACTGCTTGTGTAGTGGTAGTCATTTTGAACATACCTTGCGGCTGACCTTTGAACCATTTCTATTCTGTGTGTGAGGTGTTTCTGCCATGGGTGCCATATAGTTGAACAATATTCGACCTGGGGGCGTACATATGTTCTGTATGCAGCCTCTTTTAGTTGTTTGTTCTGTGTTTTGACATTTCGTCTGATGAATCTCAGACTGTTTTTGGCCTTGTTTGTGATGGTGTTTATGTGAGATGACCAATTGAGGTTACTACTGATAGTGACCCCCGAGATATTTTGCGTGTTCTGTTGTTCTGAGGGTGGTGTCATGAAGTGTGTATGGGAAGATAACCGGTTTCTTTTTCCTGTGTATTCTGAGAACTTTGCACTTGTCAGGGTTAAATTCCATTGACCATTCTTTTTCCCAAAGTTCTAGGTTGTGTAAGTCTTCCTGAAGACTTTGTGCAGATGCGTGTGATTTTATTGTGAGGTAAACTATTGTGTCGTCTGCAAACAGACGCACACGACTCCTGACACTTCCTGGTGGCTAAAAATAGGCTTGGGCCCACGACCAAGCCCTGTGGGATACCAGAATGTACAGGGAGACTGTGAGAGACCTTGTTTTCGACTAAGACCTGTTGTGACCTGTTATGTAGGAAGTCTTTAATCCATGTGGTGATGTATGGGTTTACCCCCATGTGTTTCAGTTTGTGAACGAGTTTGTGGTGATCAACTTTATCGAACGCTTTACTGAAGTCCATGACAATGACATCAGTTTGCTGACCTTGATCTAAACTGTCTGCTATTTCCTGTGTGAAGCCAATGAGTTGAGTCTCACAGCTGTGTTTTGACCTGAATCCGTGTTGCTGAGGGCAAAGTATGTTGTGAGTGTCAAAGTAATCCATCATGTTTGACACAATGATGTGTTCCATTAGTTTTGATGCTATGCATGTGAGTGATATTGGTCTGTAGTTACTTGGTTTTGACTTTGACTTTGACCCTTTTTTGAATGCTGGTGTGATTATGGCATGTTTCCAGTCCTAAGGAACAATACCGGTGTCCAGTGACCTCTGAAATATGATTGTAAGAATCGGTACTATCTCTGTGTGTAATTCTTTAAGCAGCCGAGGTGAGATCTCATCCGGACCTTGGGCTTTATTGGGGTTGAGTCCTGTCAATAGTTTATCAACTCCTTGAACTGTGATGGTGATTGGTGGCATGGGTGGATGATCTAATTTAGACATTGAACTTTTTGCTATTTGTTTGAGGCTGAGTGGCGAAGGCTTTGAAAAGACTGATTCAAATTGCTTGTTTTTCCCATTATTACACTTACCATATAAAGCCTGGTGTCAGGAAAATTAAACTGAAAGCAATATCAACATATATCAACCTTTAGTTATGTTAAAATACACTTACAATGTCCGAAATATTGACTATCCGAATAACGTTAAGTTTTATGAAACATGTCTAAATGTAATTTTAAAAAATTATAAAGGCTTTCTCATAACAAATGCGAAGCATAACACATATATAATTTACACAATTAATAATGTTTTCAAAGCTGCTTTATGACAAACATTTTTTTTAAAGATTATTCAATGAGAATACATAAATGGTATATCTTACTTGTCAGTCATTGAAGAGTTACTAGGGGAGGAAACTCTGTGTACTGCGTTATTTCGAAAGCAAGGACACACTCTTAAAAATAATCATGGGAAGCTGGAAGCTAGAAGTTTTTAAGGTTTTTTTATTTCATTTTCATTGGAACGGAATAAATTTTTGATGGAAACTAAAAACATGATAATTAATAGAAGCATGTGGATGTTTGACAGGTTTTCGCACCGTATTCGGACCTTTTGTGTTCGTACGGATTGTTTGTTATAGTGTAGATCTGGGAGGGCAAAAATCCTGTCCATAACGGGTATCGAACCTAGGACCTTCGGTTCTGTAAGCAGACATTCAACCACGTCGCTAAATCGTTAACCCAACAGCATTGATCTTGGAAGTGATTTTATTAGAAAGTAAATTACTTTGACTTAAAAAAAACCTCTTAAAATCATTTATGTTTTAGCATTTCCAAAAAATTAGAAAGCTGGTAAGCTGACTTCTGTGTAACATATTTTCTTTGAATAAAAAAGAACCTCAGGTGACAATTGCATAATACCGGTACCCATCCCATGTCACTATTTACTAGCCTGTATGGTTATCATAATACCTGTGCCATGGGATAAAGCCATATACTATATCCATTTTTTATATTTTAGATGGGCATTTACATGATGTTTCCAATTACAGTCTGGTATGTTTACAACACAGAATACTTTGTGAAGAAGTATATGTACCCTAAAATGAAGGTTAGTATTTTTTAAAATGGACTGCTATGAAGTGATGAATCCATGAAAATTATTACTTTACATTGATGAGTTAATGAAACTGCAAGCATATATATTGTGCATGACTAACATGTCATAGTTTGCCATAGGAATGGTACTGTTTTTTCCCTATATAATCTTAATAGATAGTTTCCATGTGATGTCATAGGCACTGATAAGACAGTTTAAGGAAGCCATCTTTGAAGGCAGAAGCTAATGCAGGCCCAAATCTGGAAATATGTGCTGTATTAAAAACGCTACTGTGTTTTTATTTTTCATTCTTTTTTTTACTGAATTTTATATCAAATTAAACAGCTTTTATGGAGCATTTTAAATATCAAAACTATATTTTGATAGTTTAAAAGGTAAAAAAATACAACCAAAAAAGGTACACTGTTCATTTTGTTTAAGTATGAGCCAATAATTTTTTTTATTTCTGTGTTTTTATTCTTTGTGTATTTATCAATTTAAAAAAAATGCATTTTAAAAATAGGAATATCAAGAGCTTTACAATTGTGTATAGCTTTTAATTTGTGGACTAAAAATGAAAAAATTACAAGAAGATAAAAATGTACGCTTCTATACAATTCATCTGAAAATCCCTTAAAGTTACCATCAGTGATTGCTGCCAAGATAAGGGATTTTCACTGATGTGGAAACTATCTATTAAAGTAAGGTAAAGAAGCAGATCTATTTGCTAAATATATATTTTTAGGTTATTCTACATTTTTCTTTTAAAAAATAAATCTATATTTTCAACATTTAGTTGATGCTTCTAAAACCTTATCAAACATTATTGACTTAGTTTCCAAAAATGTTAATCTATTGTAGGCTCTTATAAGCTTTTTAAAAAAGATCCAATCAGTTAGTCATGTGAATTAAAGATGCTACAGTACTGCATATTTAAAAAATATATTTCCCTTTTACTTTAATGCCAAACTACCCTAAATCCTTATAAATACTGCGACCTCTTATTGGTACAAAGCAGTTCAATACTAGAAGTTTATGGCACAGAGCCAGGGCCGTAACAATCGACTCCTCTTCGAATTTGGCATTTGTATAAATAAACTCAAAAGTGCCAGTTGAAAATTATTGCATAGTCTTCGTTGAGAGAAATTGTAAAAATTGTGCAGAATGTTGGCCACACATTGAACACGGACGTATAAAGTAGTGATTGAAAGGACATTTAAACATGACCCGATTATCCCATTCAACTTTTCTGTTTGGTTTCTAAAGATAATTTTTTTGCAAATTATACATAAATATATGAATCTGTGTACCTCTTTTCCTCTCACATTCAACATTTTTCATACAAGGAATCAAGCAAAAATCATTTTATCTGATTTACTATAACCCTGAACGTACTTAGTCCTATTTGTTTACACCCTTGTTGTTTTGTTCAGACAGCGTGTTAGTATGGGCTTTTGGTGCTGTTCACTGAAATAGTCCATTTGTGTTAGATATTGCCTCAAAAAGTCAGCAACTGGCTTTTTTTTTAATTTGAAAAGTCACTTCTTACTTACCATCAATAGTATAGCATTTGACAAGATGTTTAGTGTGCTGTTATCAGTGGAAAATTAAGTTATGTGTATAATGGTCACTGTAAGTAATTATTTAAATCTATTTAATTAAAAAAAATTAAAAAGTATGTTTTACACACCAAAAACAGATAAAATTTACAATGAAAAGATATATATGTTACATTAATTAGGTTTTCTGTAAAAATGTTTAGTGTCATAAGTTGTTGAGATTGTGGGATTTTTAAAGCTTTAAGGATAGCCTGTGAAGTTAATTTAAACTAGTTATTGCAATTGAGTTTGTTTTTTTGAAGTAAAAAACTGTTTTTTATGTATAAGTTGACTATGTAATCAACATTACAGTTAGGGTTTTATTATTATGATTTTCTTTCTTACAAAGTTTTTATTTCTTTTCAGGGAAAATTAGGTAATATTTATTATGTCCACATTTATTTGTCTATGCAAAAAACTATGATTAAATGGGTTTTACAGCAAACTGATACAATAAAGTTCATATGTCACTTCAAAAAACATTGTATAATGTCTTACGATGATAAACATTGTAGTCTTCTTACATTTCAGAGAGAAAGGCCAGATCTTGCACCTTTATTTGTGGATGATGAGGATGAAATTGTAAGTTTTTTTTATACATGTACATTTTATTTGTCTTTGATGATACCCCTGCAATTGAAGAAAGTAAATGAGCATTTGTAGTTGCTGCTAACTGTCTGTCTGTCGCTTCGCCCCAGGCTCAGGGATGTTAGGGTTTACAGTTAGATTGATATTATTGATTTGTATCTGGTCATTTCGTGATTATGTATGTAGGGTTTGGCTTGTGAAGTTACAAGACAGTATGTAAAACCTAGAACATATAAGACATATCTTAACCTATACCAATGATTGGCAATTTCTCTGTCAATATTTGGTTTCTGCTCAATAAGTTTTGAATTCACTTTTTGTATATAGATCTATGTATGATGTCAAATTACAGTTCAAGTTTGATTTTGAATACTTACTGACCCAGCCAGCTTTCAGCTTTTATTGTGCCTTTTTGTTGTATTCTAGGATCATTTTTTCATTTTGACTAAACTGAACTGATTGACAAAATAAACACTCCTAAACATGTATGCAATAATCTCATTCCTATAAAGTTGTCTAAGTACTGAAGCTTCTGGGTTTGGCTGGGAAACTTTTTCAATATTATGCTTCTTAAATTCATTGGAACCTTTTTTGATAACTAGATTTTTTTTAATTCACTAACACACTTCAAAGTTATACTTTCATTCATGTTTACAGGTGATGCCCATCAACCCATCATCAAAGAGTTAGACGAAGTTGTACATAGATCTGTGAGACATCCTGTGATACACATGCATGTCTATTGTAATAAATAGACTTGTGGGACTCTGGCTGTGTTAAAGGAAGCATTTCCTGTTAAACAGAGAAGAAATATTAATGAAAAGATGATTTAAATAGTCTTGTATTGCCATGCACAAAAATAACACAGATTAATGTATGAACTGCAAACGTTTCTGTTTTAAAAGCATTTTCTTCTCAGGTTGCCCCTACACTTGAGCAAGTTCAAGGTAGAGATGGGTAGATCACACAAGTGGATAAACTACAATGTTCTTTTTTTTATTTGTAATGACACATGTTTGATGCATTGGATGGCCATTATACTTGGCTTCGTACTTGTACAGTTTTTAGGTGGTACTGCACATGCTTATTTATTTTAAGCTTTCAAGTTCTCATTTCTTAAAAAAACACACACTTAAAATAAGAATCATTGTAAAAATTGTTTTGTTTTTTATCCAAAAGATAATATCACTGCAACAATTTTTCCAAAAGTTTTCAATTTGATTTTTTTATTTGTTCTTTGCTTTTGTTTAGCAAGGGAGCCAACTTCATTTTAAATGAACATTAATTCAAGATGAGTAACTCCCCTTTATAGATCTCGGCTAAATAGTATAAATTTTATAAATGGTACCTTCAACTGAAATGTTTCAAGGCTTCTGAATGAACACATATACCAAACATTCGTTAATAATTGAACATTTCATGATGCATTCAGTGATGTTAATTTCTATAGAAATGTATTCAATTTTCGTAGAGCTTTATGTTCAAAATGTTAGGAAATTTCTATTACATCTTGAATTATATAACTCATATAAATTATATTGACCAAAAATAAAAATGGAATGTTAGTTTTAATGTATTTATGATAATCGAAAGTCAGTGGATTTTTATTCTTTTGTTAAACTATGAGTTTTACATTATTATGTAAATAAACATTTATCTTTATTTTTTATTATTGTTTTTGTTTGTTTGTTGTTGCTATGTCTGTTATCATTTTTATTTGTAGGGAG
The DNA here is from genome assembly GCA_007844125.1 of Sinonovacula constricta. Lineage (NCBI taxonomy): Eukaryota > Metazoa > Mollusca > Bivalvia > Cardiida > Solecurtidae > Sinonovacula > Sinonovacula constricta. The sequence goes on from CM017557.1 coordinate 66,090,539, forward strand.
ATGGAGTTACTTCGTGTCTTCTAAACAAATAACTGTTAACTTCATCACAGATTGTGTTTTCTTGAAGATGTAAGCTTTCAAATGACTGCCATGATTAGACATCTCTTTTCCAAAGTTATCCACTAAAGTGACGTCTGACGATGCCAAAGCAAAAATTGGACCGGACCTGGTAGCCAATCGGTAGAGCGTCGGCTCCAGGTACAGGACCGCGGGTTCACTACCGGGCTGTGGCATACCATAGTCGTTAAAATCATAGTGTTATAACTACCTTGCTAACAGCTCAAGCAAATACAAGGGTAGTTCCACAACTGGTTGACCCAGTGTCAGGATAATGTGACTGGGTGTGGTATCATGCCAGGTGTTCACGGCATGCTATACACAGTGAAGGCAGCAGTATATCCACTTCAGTTGGACACCGTCTCCAGATAACTGAAATACTGTTGGCGGGATGATAAAACCAATGAACAAAGCAAAGATCTGTGCGTATAGGTCTATTAGCAAAGCAATCTCAACAAAGGGGGAGTTAACTCTTTCTGCCTATTGTTGTTCAATTTTTTTTGTAAACCTCCACAGTGAAGACCAAAGCTTGCCTTATCAAATACTTGTGACAATTTCCTGCGGCTGTTTTAGAGAATTTTGGAAAAATTTCCATAAACTCATAACGTAGTCTAAGTAAAGACGACTAAGACAGTACAATACCCGAAAAATCGTTATATGTTTAATTATTGCCAAATCTATAAATAAGCACAATGAAGATTTCAGATTAAAATAGATATCGACGTCAGAGTTAATTACCCAGATGGTAATATATCGTGATGTCAAAAGTAAAGGGTTACGTACTTTTCTTTATGACAGCTAACTGGGCATCGTTGGTCAGATGGGTAAATACATGTGCATGAGTGTGGTCGGGATGTGTTTAACAATTTGAAGTTGTGCATGGAATTGGATTGATTAACACCTAGCTTCAAACAACAACAAATCGCATAATTTACAAATATCTTTCAGTATAAGTTATGCAGGCTTTAGTGTATTTTCAAACACATTCTGCTGACATTAATATGCGCAATCAGATCTCATTATGATTATCATTCAATTTATACTGCCATGTCAGTGGCAAAAAAAAAAAATTATTAGCATTATGTTAAATAATTAAATTGCGTTATTAAAATTTGTGTACGTATTATTTGTAATGCAATGAAACGAGTCGAGTGGTCTTATTTTACATTGTATCAGGTATCGACGGATTTTGAATAATTAAATTGCATTAATTAATATATGTTAATGTGGTAAATGAAGCCTGAACACATGGAATTAAACTAAGATTATATTTTCAATTTTTAGCGATTGGGTCGCCTGTGGTCTGTTGTAAGAGTCGCCAACTTGTTACTAATGTTAAAGGTGGTATCGACTGTTTGCCTGTATCAAATTATGTGATAACGTCTTACTCCTGTTCTGGGGGATTTGAGCACAATTCCTGCATAAAATTACTCTTAAGTTTAATTAAGTAAAGGCTATTTCCGACAGTACATCAATTGATAGACCGAATAGAATGAACGTTTATGTTAATTTCTTTCGCGATTAGCACAGTCTAGCAATAAAGTGGTCAAAATCGTCTATACAAAAATTTAAGTACGATATTCAAAAAAAACAAAGGTAGAAGAATTTGTTGCATGTGTTTGAAGCAGTCAAACTATCGGATACCACCTATAAACGAGTTCGGGAAAAGTGATAGTAAGCGAGCTTATGGCGAGTTTTATAAATGTTTGTATGTAATGACAACAAGTGTCAGATTCTTTTTGTCACATTATTTTAGTCGCAGAATTTAACAAAATTTCAACAACATTACTTGATAAAATAATGGTATGAGACGATCTGCATTAGGATGACGTCGATGACGTTATTAGGACGACGATGACTTCATCAATCAAAAAGCTACATTACACTCATGTAATCAATCTGAACGCTTCGGATAATTCACGAATCATCTCTCGGACCAAACTCCGCACAGGGTTTACGACATCGATACGCTGGCTTAAAACCACTGCCATCATAGGCACGATAGGCAGATGAGCTATGACGTCTTTGCCTGCCAACAGAGACTGCAGACACTCGATCTGTTTGGGTTTCGCTTTTATGGAGGACTCAAACTCCGTTATTACTTTGTTAATATTTCTTCAACAGTATTCATTGATTGTTTACATAGAACCGGTGTAACACTGAAATTTCGCCATCGGCGAAAGGACGGAAATGGCCGAGTTGTTACGATTGTAGTGATAAATACATTCTTTTTTTTTTCCCTTTGTCGTTAGAATTTGTTTTTTTATTCATTAATAGTCGTTTTTCTAATATACACATTCATTCCGATTGTCATTTTACTGAACATAAATTAAAAGTAAAAAAATCAAATCCTTCCAGATCTGGAAGGATTTCTGTGTGGTGGCAGAGATTCTCCTTACTGAAAGGGGGAGATCACTGCGTTGGAGATTGCTCTCGGACGTATGCAATCGGAACGCCTCGGATAATTCACGAATCATCGCTCGGATGTATGTAGGTAGTCGGATCACCTCGGCCATTTCCCAAAATGGGACTACTTTTGAGACAGACTTCAAAACAAAGATGGCAGCTCGGGTGACAGCTCACTACAGTACGAAGCCTGTAAAACTTCAATTTGTAGCGGCTTCAAATTTAAATCATCCAATTATAAAAGAAGCTGTCAAACGATGGCAGTGTTTATGTTTTATGTGAACTACATAGGCATATTCGTCTTCCGACTTCCGGCGAACAAAACGATCGTGATTTCAGTAAGTACAAATGCACCAGATGCATACGAGGGATGATTGTCCCGAGGACGGAATCACCCGAGGAGTTCCAATTGGGATGTTTGATGACAAAACCCCGCGGAAATAAACATGATTTCAGTAAGATTACTGCACCAGACATATCCGAGGGATGATTGTCCTGGGGACGGAATTACCCGAGAAGTTCCGAATGGGATGTATGATGACAAAACCTCCCGAAATTAAACGTCATCAAAACAACAAAGATAACTGTTTTGTTATCTCTTTTGAAAGTGCAATAACAGTTGTTTATCTGTCGAGATGTGAACAGTTAAACTGATAACTGAAAGTTTATAGGATGAAATAATCCTTTAAACTACAGCTATCGCTTTTCTGAAGAACTTTTTATTTCCTATTCTTCCTATTGCGAACATACCGAGGTTGATTCTTTAAATATTATTGCACCGCATGATGATTGTCCCGAGGACGGAACTACCCGAGGAGTTCCGATCATAGTGTAATATAGGAAAATATGTAGAGTGTTAATTAAATAGAAAACAAATGGGAATCATGTGATATATACATTGTGAATATTGTGTTTTGAATTAGTGAAGAACGATTAAATACATGTAGCTCGAAGTTACAATCTGCTTCTCAAGACAAGTGATTAATTCTGAATCGGAACAAATTTGATCTTTTTAAAGCACTTTTGTAACATATTTCTGTTCCAACCTTCTGCCAATGTACGTATGCAGCAAAAATTGAAAACTCTTTCCATATATTTTGACAATACATTATGACATTCAAAAACAACCTTAGGGTTATTCGACCTGGAAACAATCACAAACTGTGTCAATTGTCTCTACCTTGTATTTAACAATAAGTCGAGGGTTTGTATAATTACATTTGGGACCCCTTCTTTGACGTGTCTAAGCCACAAACAAGAGCTCTCGAGCGCCCACAAGTAGCTAGGTACATAAAGAAGACACCTAATGTAGACAATCCACTTTAACATCGTGGTTGAGTCTTTACATATCTGCACAACAAGACATCCCGTCTTTTTAATGTCAATATTTAACGCACTCACAGAGGCAATAAACATATCAAGGCATGTACCCATGGCACGAAGCATGTTTCTTGTAAATTCTAGTGTTTGTTTATGTTTTAACTATGTTGTTTATGGAACAAATACACGACATTGTTGAAGTGTTTTGACCGAGTTGGTTTTCCCAAGGAAGTAGGTAACAAAATTAAATAGAAAATTAGACACAGGCATATATACCTTTACATGTATTGAGACTATAGATCTGTCATTCTTATATGCTACTATAATTTACAAGTTATGATTAAATTATTTATTTCCTCTACAAGGGATAATAAAAAGTTGAAATTAGCCAGTAAGTAAACGAATACCATTTGGAATTATACCTTGGACCTTGTTCATTGTTAAAATATAACAGAATACATATTTACATGATATATATCAGGAATTCAGGATGTGTTCATGGTCATAGTTTAACATAAGGAAGGACGTGTATTGTGAAGCAGATTTCTTAATGAGTTGTTGTCTTTGATGTTGTTTAAATACATATTGTAGACATCCGACGAGGGCAAGCTTACATCTATCATTAATAGAGGATAGACCACACAAAACCTTCATGGTATAGGTGCGGTGGCAGATCTTGCGCCCCAAATCCCGACACTGACATAAACCATATATAATACATTTATGGAATTAATGAACTAGTAAATGTCTAAATCCGTATGTTTAGATATACACCAGAACGGATTTCGGACATTGCAGAAATCAAAAACGATGCGATTTTACAGATTAGTCCAGCATAAGTAACATTCGAAAAAAACCCACAAAATATAGCCCCTTTTATGGTAAACTCCTAGATACGTACCGTAACAGAACCACCGACGTAATGCAGGTCAGTTGAATGGCCATATTACACTCCAAATTTCTTTTTCTTAACCATTCGCAATCATGTTTAACCTAATTGCTAATATAAATGACATTTATTTAATGGTAAGAATTTACACCGGAGACTCAAGTATAATTTATAAGATCGGGTTGAACTTGATTATAAGGTAATAATATGTTTATAATATTGAAAACATATTTTATTGTCCATCGGTTGTCCGACTACAAGTGAGCGGGGACAATAAGGTATTCAGTTATATTGACTCGCCGACTGATTTATGTAAATGTGCTAGTTTACAAAATAATTTTATAAAGAAATAAATCAAGGAGGATTTAGAAATGTGTGATAAATGATCTCGATTAGTTTGGAAAGTGAATAAATTTACAGCCGTTACGCATTATAACAACATTTGGAAGGTTAAGTACCACCTTTGTGAAGTTTTTTTCAGTACATTTATATGCGCCGCACCTCTTTTGAAGAACTATTAAAAGCACAATCGCGTTCAGGCCACCATAAAACATTTTCTTATGTTATTGCGTGATAAATCAGATAAGATAATAAATTTTATGATATGGTTATATATATGATTATAGATTATGATATGATTATGATGACATAAATAACTGTTATCTGCGTACAAAGAAAAGAAATAACTTGAAGGTGGTATCCGACAATTTGGACCAAAGATATTTTCAATAAATATTCAATAAACTATTGTTATCTAAACAGATCACGCAAGATACTGTTTGTTGATGTCCTACACGTGTCTGGAAAGAGAACCATAACGCCAAAATCGTCATTACAAACATTTATTTCCTATCTGAGCCACGCTGCACGATTGGCTATTTTTAAACAAAGAAAACCATGTGACCACTAATGTTTTAGCTCATCCACGTCATCCGCTGTGACGTCGATGTCTATTTTTAGCAGAATTTCCACATCGTTCTTAGTTATAGATTTGAAAAGAATGAAAATTTTAACTGTTGTTTTTTTTCCACTAAAATTGAGATACATTTGAAAAGCGCCAAAGATCTGATTAAAGTATGATTGTTTCTGCAGAAATTATGCTCAACTTCCGCAAACAGAGGTCATATATTGTAACTTAAATGTAATAGATATCGGCAAACTATCGGATACCACCTTCACTACTTTCTTGTTAAATGACACGTTTATATTTACCCTTAGTTATTAAATCCATAATGTTAATCTATACTATATATACATATATATATATATATGTGTTGTTTTATTTTTTCTAACAATTCTATACGTAATACTTATAGCGATTTGACGCAACAAAGTAAAATCTCGTTCCAACAGCTCCCTATCTGACCCGTATCTACATTCTCCGCTTGGTCTTAGCGGGGTGTGAGAGAAAAAACAACAACCCTAGATCCCCGTGCATGTAATCTATGTTGTCATCATCCTATAAGTATTTTTGCGTGTATTTCCTTTGATGGACATTGGACTTTGGTTCCTCAATTCCATCATCAGATAAACAGGGTGCTACAACCATTTGTTCTTCTCTGGTCTTTTTTTTCTTGATTCAAAAAGTTGATGCGAGATTAGAGCTCTGTAAAACCGGTTTTAGCACCCCAGTCGGCCCATATTTCCGACTGACCGTTCCAAGGCGGAAACTGTCGGGTTTGCTCTTTTAGAATCACAAAAAAATGTCTTGCTTTTCACTTGGCTTGCGTGTGAAATACCTTTGTCCTGTGACTTTTCAGAGTTTGATACATGTTGCAATGCTCATAGGACTTGGTCATATATTCTTATTTAAATTTTTATCGAACTACAAGCCTTAGATCCTCACAGTTGTGTGTTCGAGACCAACGTTGCCATGAGTCTTTCAGTTTGGAAACTATCCGACTATTGGAGAAAGTGTGTTGTTTATTGCACAGTTGCTTGAATAAAGTAAGTCTCTGGATTGGCCTTTCTAGACAACTGGCAGACAACACACGTAACATTGAAGTGCTTGAAAAAAGGGTTATATTATTTTCCTAAAACGAAAAAAACAACAACACACTTATAAGCAAGAACACAATTTTTTTTGTCGAGCCTTTAAATTTACAATTTAAATCTACAAATTTACTTTAGAAGTCAAAGGTTTCTTTAAGTAGAAATATCTTAATTTACAACCATATTATTACACGAAACTAAACTGCGCCATTTTAAGATTTTGCTTTATTGCATTTAAATTTAGGTCTTAATAGAATATGTTATGCTCAAAGCAACAAGAAAAAATAAATAACAAAAACAAATACAAACCACAATCACTGAAGTTTTACCAATATGCAGCTGGAAAATAAACGGCATATATAATAGGGTACATTGGTGAAATGGTAATTGTCTCCCTTGTTAGTTAAGATCCGAGGTGCTCCAAACAGTAGGTAGGTCCTTTTAGTTGAAATTCTTTGACTTTGTCGCCTGTTCTTTTGTAGATATTGCAACTAAAAAAGTGAAATTTCTTACTTTTGCAAAATCATAAGCTTAAATCCATTTAAAATACTTATAAAGATATTTTATTTAGAAAAAATGGAAGTGTTTGTTGATGATGGTTAACCTGGGTATCACAAGAAAGCCAGAAAGTCAACATTAACACTCTATAGAACACAAGCATAAAAACCGAGTAAAACAAATGAAAGGACCTACTTGCATTTAGGGATTATTCAGAGGAGACTATTCATTAATGTCTTTCATTCCTAAAAAGTCGGTAAATAAATGTTAAGTGTTATTCTTTTATGTTTGATTAAATTATAAAATAGTTTGACCTTTATATGTATAAAATACACTTCTTTATATTCTAGTGAAAAATGTCTTCAAATTTCTTTTTTTTTTCCATTTCACCTCCGGTTAACATAATTAACACACTACAACATTTATTTTTTCTCCTGTGTCATGGTGGGCAATGTGATTAAGATTCTGGCCCACATTCGATTTCATCTACCGCATTATTGATATCACAGACGCTTATTTCAAATGGCAGCACTTCATTATCATGTAATTATCGACGGATGAAGACAGGTAGTCCATTAAGCAAGAAGTACTCGCATGTATGTGAATGCTTTGTGTACACTTCACTTATAACGTGCCAAGGAACGAACGTTCTCCCCGTCTCAAATAAAAGTAAATGACATTGCTTCCGTAAACTCAGTATAAACCGTTCCGTGGGTTGTTTAGCACTGTGCAAGCATTGTTTTATTGTGAATTGCTTACTTAAGAAGTCTCAATTAAAATCCTTATCTAAATTAATTACTCTACCCTCAAACCCTCTTTTTTTTCTCCATCATCCATTTTTTTATCACAAATAACATTCTTACTAACATTACCATTAATGGTGGTATCTTACAGTTTGCCTATATAATCTTATATATGTCTGGTAATTTGTGCATAATTTCTGCAAAAAAAACAACATACTTTAGTCTAAGCTTTGAATGTTTTCAACAGTATCTCAATTTTAGGAGCAGTAAAACTAGTTAATTAACACTAAAAATGTTTTCAAATATATAAAGAACGATAGAGATTCCTGCTAAAAATAAACACCAACGTCACAGCGGATGACGTGGATGAGCTTAAACATAAGTGGTCACTTGATTTTCTTGGTTTAAAAATAGCTAATATGTACAGCGTTGCTCAGATAGGAAATACCTGTTTGTAATTACGATTGTGGAGTTCAGACAAGTGTAGGATATCAATTTACAACTTTTTGCGAGATTTGTCCAGGTGACAGTGGTTTATAACGTTGTTAATGAATATATTTTTGGTACAAAACTGTTGGATACCATCTTCAAAGTATAATTTCCCCACTATTGCTGAATAACTGCAACATCCTTGATGTTAGGGGCTATAGCTACGAATAACAACAGAGCAGCAAACACAGCAGCAGCGACACATAAAAAAAACTCCGCCAATAAGCAAACACTACCTGGACCATTGTCTCTAAGATAGTTGTGCTGTTGTTTGTTGTCTGCATTCCTGCTTCCCCGACTATCATGCACCCCTCTCAATGCCATTCAGACTCGCTTCTGACATACGCCTTCCATATATTAGCTACCATACGGAACCTCCCCACCCCCCACCCAAAAGCATACCCACGACCACATTTGTTTTGTTTTTGTTTTAAACATCGCAGCGACCAGTTGTGATCATTATGGCGACGTCCAGCTGTTTTGGTAGAGGAAGACCCGAGACAAGTGTCTGAGTAGAACCACCGGCGCACCGCAGATCAGCTGGAAGACCTTCCGAAATTAAGTCTTTCGCTACGAATGGGACTTGAACCCACGCGGTGTGCGTCTAAGCAATTAGAGGAGTTACATTGGCGACTTTACCACTACGCCGGGGGCGGGGGGGGGGGGGGGTGGGGGGGGGTGGGTGGAGGGGCACAACACGTAATCACCACCACCGCTTCTGTATACCATCAGAACCAATTACCCACTAATACACCTGTCACCCGCCACCGATTTACTGCCACTTTAAGCCATTTCTCGCAACAGCGACTAACCACCCATCACCCACTATTTACTATTATCTAAACCCGATACATACCACTCACAAATCACCGAATATCCATCATCCACTTGCTACCACCTAACCCAATTTTAACTTCATACCACTGACCAACCACTGACCACCAACCACCACCTCTAACTACCACCTAAAGTCCATTTATCCTGCATCACCACCTACCAATCACTGACTACCCATCACCCACTAGGTTACCTCCTGAACCCACTTTCACCACATACCCCCTGTACCCCCTGCCAACCACTATCCCCCCCCCCCCCCCCCCCCCCCCCCCCAATTCTAAACTACCACCTTAAAACCACTATCATTACATACCACTCACAAATCATTTCACAACCAATCATCATTCAACCGACAAATTGTTTATAATTGTTAGTGGCTTGTCCTAAAGTATAAGACATTAATTGCTCTTTTGCAGTACTTGATACATGTTCCATACCACCATACTGGAGTTTTATGCACAGAAAAGAAATACTTCTAACCACCCGACCACTGCCACCTTTCACGACCACCTACCACCCTCTACCACCCGGAAATGATCGATAAATGAATCAGCTGAACATGTTCGTTTCTCAGGCCGATGCATCATCCATCCCCGTTAGTTGTCACGTCCACCCGACATTGGCATTGTTTATACGTTGGGTAAAACGGTCTCAGGCGCTCGCTGGGCGACATTTATCAACCGGGCTATCTTTGATCGGACATTGTCGGGGTGATTTATCTTAAAACAAAGCAATTATTGCGTGTCCGCACTATTGTTTTCGCTTTCACATGGCACGGGTATTTATGGGTATTTTAAGCAAATATTTATTCTGAGATATTGTTACTAGTTCGCCGTTATCACATCTGCTTTAGCTGCATTTAATTAAACATACCGCGCATTCGAAAGTGGGCGACGTAGACTCAATCTTTTATTATTGAAGTTGGGATTTAAATTGAAAGCAAGGATTTGTGAAACAATTTAATGGGATTATAAAACTGTAAAAATAAGAATCTACACAACAATCAATCATTGATACATGCAAGGGAGGAGTGGGTATAAGTAATACGCCATTTGACACTTAAGGTGTCAGACAGATGTGACCATAAACGGTGGATAGCCGGATCTGTTTTGCTGATGTGTTTATGATATTTGTACAGAACAATATGAAGAAGTATGGAATGGTAAGTAAAACTGCACAGCAACGATTTTATTCACTTTTATACACGCGTTAACATGCAGAAATCAGATATTCTTCGGAAAAAATAGCCAAACTGCTCTGAGGACCACTGCTATGTTGCTGCGATGGATTTCAAAACTTATCATGTTTTTAATCAAGTGAAATATTTAATGAACTTATAATATTTAAAACTTAATTTTAATTAATAAGAACTTAACTCAATAACTTAAAATACAATTTATTAGATAAAGTTGTAAACATCTCAATAAATTGTGCAGTGAAGAATATTTAGACGAATATTTAGACGAAACACACTAAGCAAAGCATGCATACATCTTTCGGAATTTATCTCGTAAAAAAACTGCAAATATATTTCAAAATGTTGGAAATAAACAAATAAACATTCACATTGTAATAAGTCTTCCACTATTTATGGAAATGTGTCATGTCCTTTGTCTTTCAAAGTTCAAATTTAAGTTGCAGTAAAAACTGAAATACTGCCTCAAACACGCTGTACACATTGCAAATCATAACAAAATTACCCCTATAATAAACATAATAGTAAGCAGTGTTACATGTATTAATTCACAGCGTATAACTTGACATAGCATTGTACTAATTCATCGGTACAAGAGTTGTTATTTGTTTAAAATGTCCGACGGTAAATTAATATTGTTGTCTTTCCATTTTGTTATATCACACCTTCACAGTAAGGGTCATATAAACAGAACAGAACAGAACAGAGTTTATTCATTAGACTTGTACCGGTCGCAATAGCTCAGGTAGTAGAGCATCGGCTTGCGGATCGGGAGGTCGTGGGTTCGAACCCCGGCCGGGTCATACCAAAGACTTTAAAGTTGGTAGTAGTGGCTTCCCTCCTAACGCTCGGGGCTAAGGGGACAGCATTACGCCTGACTCGTCGTCCGTATAATGGACCGGCCGGGTTCAATCACTGGGCACCTTATAAGTGCCCCTGTGCTATAATGATAGAAATGTCGCTACGCAGTATCGGCAAAAATGCCGGCTAATCCCAACCCATCCCTCATTAGACTTGTAAACACATACATTGTCTTTGATACAGAAAACAAACAACCCTGACATACTGTCACCGTGATGTAGGCAAAAAAATCAATATAAATAATAACTTATGCATCAATGTTTTCTTATAAGAGAAAAGTAGTGTTTCTTTAGAAAGGAAAATACTAAAATATAATATCAATCTGCAGATCGAATAAATTATTACAATTACTTCTCACTTTAAATGCATTGTTATCAAAGTGAGCAATATTAATCAGAATTGTTCTATTCCCTGAAGTCATGCAAAAGTACATACCCGCTTATTTCTCGGTATATAACTATTTGAATATCGACTTGTTTGCATTCTTAACGAATGCGTAGATATACGTAGACGAGTAATGTAAAAACGTAGATCATACGGTACTAAACCCAAATAAAGTTTGACGTCTAGTCAAATATTGGTGGCGGATGACATCTGTCTGGGTAGAACCACCGGCGCACCGCAGGTTAATTGGGAATCCGCCTCACAAGATCAAACGTGCTTTATTTTGTAACCATTTCGTGGACACATTTTATGTTTATTTTGTAAATATGGTTGCCAAGGGGCTGTGGACCCACGTCTTCCCTTCTATATAAGAGTTTATTCCCATTTATGTATCATTCATGTGTCCGATTTTATCCTACTAAGACGCCACAATTATACATAATAACTATCTTGCTATATAGGTGTTCATTACAACCCACATTATAATTGTTTGTCAACGATGGTTAATACGAAATTTGTGTCAAGAAAAAATCAACAACAAATAAAACCACATCGATAGCAGAGAACTGAATGATTTTTTGTACCATGTTCAAATTATCAAAAATATGACCTTTTAAAATCATGCTTATCAAGAACTAATTTCCTTGCTTCGTGTTTCATAATATTTGATCGTGGTCTGTTGACATTTCTTTTGTTCAAACCAAATAGAAATCGAGTGCATTTGCAATCAAAACAAAGTCCTCTTAATACATGACCGGTACCTGTCAACTGGAGGATATATCGTGCAGTCCGGGAGAGGGATGACAATTGTGCTTCATATTACAACATGTCATCAAAATCCTCACTGAATAAACTACCTAAAATCATCTCCATTAAGTAAACATTAATCAGGCTATAACAAGAAATCTTCATTTCTCATTGTTTGTTTCCACAACCCTGTTCGTCTCCACAACCCTGCTTACAACTTTGTTTAGAACCAGCAGTCTTGAATACAGTCGTGAGGCCAGGTATTTACAGCGAAATGGATGTTCCTGCGGTAGATAAATGATAAACATCAAAGTTCAATTAAAAAGGAAAAGCCGAATTCTTAGTAAACACAAAAAATAGTTTTTTTACCACCAAAGAGATTTAGATTACTTTTTTAATTAAAGCGTCAGATCCATTTTTGCAAATAGTTTAAGTTTATTCTTATTTACAATAAATACCATACAGTAACTGTAATATAAACATATCAATTACAACTGAAAATAAAGATGTGATATCTGCATGTAGATATATGTAGGCCAGTAGTCACCAACTATTATTTAAGTCATGGATTTCAATCCACAATATCTTCATTATGCATTTAGTTACTTATCTGTATTTTTGCATGGCATTTTAACTTTGCTAATTTGTGCTTCAAATCAAAATCCCATTGAAACTTATAAACAAGCTAATTGTCATTGGTATGAAAATTGTGACTTGGGCTTAAGTCATGACTTAGGCTTAAGAATGGTTGGTGAATACAGGACTAAGACTAATTATTAACTTAAAAAAGACAATTAAAGTACTGTCTTTCCGTATGAAGATACACGTAAAGAGTCTTACTTACTTGGACCTTTTTGTACAAAAGAAATGAGAAATATATTTTAATTCAATTTGTATGTCTTTTTTATTTTTTGTAAACATAAAAAAAATTACAACCCCAACACAGCATGCGAGTTAATACTTGTCAAAATCTTTGTATACATATAAAATAATTATAATGAATGCACAATATTTTGTTTATATAAAATATGGTTAATGTACAATCTTTTGTTTATATAAAATATAATAAATTCGCGGTATTATGTTTACATTAGATATAATGAATTCCACCTGTCGATATTTTATTACAGTCGATCATCACATTCATCAAACACCATGATATTTTCACATTTTCTACCAAAAGCAAACACTTGAATGCAGAAGTAGTTCTTGTACTATACCCTACCCCAGCAAAAGCAATTACTTTCAGCAGATCAAAATCGACAATAATTCCGCTCGTTTTAAAACAAGCACTTGAATGCATAAGCATCATTCCTGCCCCATCCCCACCCCCACCCCCACCCAACAAGCCATATCTAGCCGGGTGGTGTACACCACTCTCAGTATGCGGTAATATGCAAATAGAGACAAACGTTTGGAAATGGCCAATTGGCTTAAACAAATATACATCTGTCACTTTATATTTTATTGTCTGATGATAACTTATTCCCGCCCCATTAAAGCTGTTTGGACATAGTTTTGCGAATGTGCAGTACACTAAAAGGATATTAATTCCTACAGCTACACAACCCCTATTAAATAGTCACTATTCGGCCAATCTAAGTACTGTATATAACTGACTGCTACTGATCGTACAAAAGAATATTTATTGATAAACTAGCCAGATAAATTTTATAGTGATGAAAAACAGGTACAAGGGTTAAGAAAGTAAATCCGTTTTGACGTTTTCAATTCACGAATTTGATGACATCTTGATATTTTGAAGTAAAAACTAATTATATACTCTTAAGAAAGTTTATAAAATAGTGGGAGAAATCAATATTTATAGGTCCACTCGTTTGTGGACATGCTTTTTTACAACAAACTGTAATCAGGCCGCTTTAAATGAAGTGTACTGATCTACAGACGTGAATGAACTAAGCCGACTTCTGTATTTAACGGCTGTCGAACTTATGTCTCGCTCACTTGGTTTGAAATGGTGATTTGATCATTCTGAGTGTTTGTATTGTGGAATTTTAAAAACTAAAATGATCTTAGCAGAGTCGTCTCTTAGAATGTTTCCGGTATGTAGTTATGTTGTATATATATATATATATAGCGTTCTTATATATTGTGTATATATTGTGTTCTTTGATATACGATATATTTAACAAAAAATCCAAGTAGATATTTATTTTAAACAATGCTATGGCCTTTTGCATGTGTTTGCGGATTAAAATATTAGGACATATCTTTGCCTAAAATATTGTTATGTTTTTGTTATAGTCTTGTATGATAAGGGATTTTAAAGTATCACTTTTTTATATTTTAGTATTTAAAAGGATACAAATTGTAAGGTTGAACTAAAATAATAGCTTGAAAGATATAAAAAAAAACATAACACACATAAAATGAAGAAAAACACCGAGTTTTCCCCTTTAACACGATTTCTTTTCCAGTGAAATATTGTTCTGGCACTGAATTATCTTTTTAACAGGATACTTTAAAGTTAAAAACGCAAAACATAGACCGTTTTAACTGACTTTTCACTCTTAGGTTACCAACGCCTTAACTTTCCTTGCTCCCAGACTTCATTAACGTCCAATTAAGGGCCTTTTTCTTGTCGTAATTGTGAGCTGAAATCCGATATGATTGCACATTACATGTGCCA
Source organism: Sinonovacula constricta (assembly GCA_007844125.1). Classification (NCBI taxonomy): domain Eukaryota; kingdom Metazoa; phylum Mollusca; class Bivalvia; order Cardiida; family Solecurtidae; genus Sinonovacula; species Sinonovacula constricta. Next base: position 66,105,607 of record CM017557.1, read on the forward strand.
CACACAGGAGTAAAAATTTAAAAGCTTAAAAGGGTATTGTTTTAACTAAATCTTACCTTAACATAACCGATTTTTCTATGGACCGGTATTAACATTTATACCTTGAAAGATTGTAAAAAGATGGTGTACTAGTTGCATGATTTAACATGGGCTCAAAGAAAGCATATGATTGATCTTGCTGAAACGGAAAAGAACGGAAATGACGACCTTAATTAAAAATCAACGTTTCCGTTCCCACAAGTGATGTCAATACCAATTATGGAATTCGGGATCCAATTAATTATCAATTAATTATTTGTGTTCTTTTTCCTTTCATATTTTTCTTCTTAAGGATTGCCATATCGTATCATTTTGAAATGCATTTAGTTTTCGGAGAGCCTTTACAAAATTTGATAATTGTTTTTTTTAAATCTCATCAAAATAATCCGTAATATTTAATTGAACTTTCTAACATTTGATACAATTTAATTGTTAATTTATTTTTACAAACGCTCGAGTAAATAATAAGTTTCCACCACACTGGTGATATTTTACTTCAATGCTTGCACTCATAGTATTCTTTCTGTTAGACTTTGGGAATTCCGCCGAGCTCTCATAAAACTTGGTTAACATTCGCAGGTGGAAAAATACGCAACTTATCCCTACTTTAGGGCAACGATCTTTATTTCCCATGACATCATTTTATCTTTCTATCTGCATGTTGATGACTAGTCTGGTGTATTTAAAGCCATACACTCGTAATTCATACGCACGTCAATACCTGAGAAAACTGCATAGCTGATCGGTGCGATGTATTAAAAAAGTAAAAGACATATATGAGAAACAAGAAGGTCTATGTATCTTAACATTACTTATATACCATCTGAAAAACTTTCAATTTGTTTTAGGATCGCAAGACGGCGATTGACCCAATTTTCGGGTTGGCAGCCACTCGGGACTCACGGGCCATGGACAATGCACGCAGCAAGAACTTTTCCTACGACAAGCGACTGAAGACCGCTATTAAAACTATCGAACAAAATGAAAAATCTCAGCTGGTTCGTTCATTGAGCCGGCGTGCCTTGGCCCAAGACTTCCTGGAGAAAATAAATCCGAAGCCGGACAAACGCATTGTGTGTCCGCCGGGTTTGAGCCCTAATCAAAGACAGGCCGTCCGGCTTCTACGTCAAGCGTCCGGTCCAAGTATGACATTGGACGAGTTCGATCAGAAACTTTCCGACATTCGCTCCTGTCGACAGATAACTCTGGCCAAGCCATCGAGAAAGGCTGAAAAAGATACAAGAAAACAAATGTCTGAATATAAGATTAAACGGAGTATTTATAAAAGAAATAGTAAAATTACCCTTACGGACAAAAGTGCTTTGACAGACGAGGCTTCGGCTGTCGTGTCAGAATCAGACACTTTGACCCACTATCCACTCTATAGAAGGAAATCAGTCGTGGAAGAAACCTATCAACGAATCACATCCGCTGATATTGTGCATATTTCTGGAAAAAGCACATCGATGAAATATAGATCTAAGAGTGAAGCGGACCAGATTCGGGAAGCTCAGTCGCAAGATAGCTTCGGAGTATCACGGGAACGACTTCCGGACATTGCCTCACGCAGACGCATGCTTAGATTGCGCAGGAACACAGTTCCAGATCACAGTGCTTCGGTTGAAAATAATCCCCATTTAAGTAGTTCGTTAAAAGCGTTGAGTTTGTCAAAGTCATTAAACGAGGGAAGTTATGACAAATTTCTTGGCACCTTAAGAGCGCAACACCACCTGCCACAGCTCAAACATAACACACCAGTATCTACTGGAGATATAGCTGTTTGACCACATTGTTTTATTTTAAATTGTTGACTTTCCCGTGTGAACAGTGAGCCATTATACAGGTTGTCCACGTTTGTTTAAAAAGGAAAACACGCATGCGACAAATGTGATTCATTGAATTAAACCATTCGAATAATTGTGTCAATACTGTCATTAGAAATGTACCATTCCATAAAAAATACATTCATCTGTGTCCAACCAAAGAGAAATGATTTGTCTGGGATACATTCTAGAGTTTACTTTGAAGGTGACAATCAAATAATTGTAACATACGTTAACTTTTATATATTTTATAGTCTTCATTTGTTTATTTTATTTCGAACTTTTATGTATTTTATAGTCTTCAGTTGTTTATTTTATTTCTAACATTAATTGTCGTCTGAACACCACCGCTATACTCTAGCACGTATTTAATACGCAAGCCTGTATCTTACCTCTCATTTAGTTTTAAATATTGATTTGAAATGGACTCTCTGTTGGGTTTATCGCCACACTAGCAATCGTTCAAGTATCAAGAAACGGTAATCACTTGAAGCAGATATAGTACTGCCTTCGCTGTGTATAGCATGCCGTTAACGTCTGGCACGATACCTCACCCGGTCACAGCATCCTGATACCGGGCCGACCAGTCGTAAAACAACCCATACTTTAGCTTGGGCGTTAGCAAGGGAGCAACACCATTTGCCTTTTTTAACGAGTTAGGTATGTTGCAGTCTTGGCTTGAAATTGGGAACTCCAGCTGTGTAGCAGCCGTTTTTACTTCTTCCATCTGGTAATTGGGAACTCCAGCTGTGTAGCAGCCGTTTTACTTCTTCCATCTGTTTATTGGGAACTCCAGCTGTGTAGCAGCCGTTTTACTTCTTCCATCTGGTAATTGGGAACTCCAGCTGTGTAGCAGCCGTTTTACTTCTTCCATCTGGTAATTGGGAACTCCAGCTGTGTAGCAGCCGTTTTTACTGATTTCGCATTATTATTATCATTATTATTATTATTATTATTATTATTATTATTATTATTATTATTATTATTATTATTATTATTATTATTATAATTATTATTATTATTATTATTATTATTATTATCATTATTATTATTATTATTATTATTATTATTATTATCATCATCATTATTATAAAGTTGTATAACAAAGAGATTTCTTCCATTTGTTTATTTGCCACAACACATACCAATCAACATGTTGTTCTAAATCATCATTACGGTACAGCAATTATAATGCTGTACCTCCAGTTGAAGAGCTTAAATTCTAGTTAGATATAAATATTAATGTTGCTTTTATCTGTATAATATTAAAAGACATGCATACAAAATAAATATATAATATGTACACGCATTTTATGTCGTCAGGATACTGGGGGATTTCATGTGCGTCTTCACGGATGTACTAGAAAAGCATATTTTATCATGCTGTCAATTAAGACAATGGCATACAATCTCATCCTGCTCAGAAGCAACCTGATTAACTAACAACAATATTAATAACAATTATAAGAATGATCAAAGCCTTTCCGTAACAGCAAGCATTAATATTGTTTGCCTCTGACCGCACATCCGCTATCCAATTTTGCATTTTATCGCACATCCGGTATCTAATTTCGTTTTTTTCTTCAGATTAAAAACAATACTTTTATTTATTTTCCGAGAAAAAATATATGTACACAAGTGTCGACATTGCCAGAAGGAGGGTGCATCCACGGATGACGAATTAACGAAATAGTACTGACATACGAGCACATCGACGGACAACACCATTACATTAAAAACAGTTTCACTCAGCTTAAAAGTAAAATAGGCCATCCGTTCGCCATGTTCTGTACTCGGACAATGATTGGATAAGCGGGTTTATATTAATAGACTTGGGCGAAAGGAACCGAATTAAAGCTGGTATCTGACAATTTGCTTATATATCAAATGTGTGTAACAATATTTTACCAATGTTTGGGGGAATTTAAACATACTTTCTTGCATAAACTCATAGTTAAGTCTAAGTAAAGCTTTTTTTATTTTGAAGCATCAACCAAAATGCTTTATAAAACCTTTTGAGTTACTCTGAAATAAGTCGCGTGACTATCAAGACCTCGGTGCTTTTTGCAATGAAGTAAAGTCAACAAAAAGTGAAAGACAGTCTTAAACGTGTTTAAGTTTATAAATAATTAAATGCATATTTGGGATAGTTTGAGTCAATCAATTCAAGTTACATGTTTGGTTGGTTTGTCAAATGTTTTTATCCCTTTTCCAAATACATGTAATACTAAATAGCAAAACTCTTCTCCTAAAGAGGATATACCATATTATTTGGAGTTTTATAATTTATAAAAACGAGAGACATTTAATACCAAATTTAGAAGACAAGAATCAATAAATTCAAAACATAATTATATATATATATGCAGTATGGTATGCAAATAAGATTGCTATGACGTCATATCAATGGGTCGAGTACACAAACATATACCCACACATATAATGTGCAAGAAGACTTCACGTGAGTATAAATTTTAATCATTTATTCAGACATCAGTCAAAGAGTTTTTAAGGACAACTATTTATTGACCTCTTGACGTCTCCTAACAATTCAATATTTGCCAAGTAACTCATTAACACTCACCAGTCAACGTTCGCATCATCTTCGACCGAGGTGTTCCAGAGTAATCAAGGGGAGGAAATCACTTGTAGGGGAGAGAAATCGTACAAACGTTTGTCTAAAATTAGTTACATAAATATCTTTTTGAAATATTTCTATTGAGCCAATATTCAATTAAAAAACATGCGATATCATTCATCACAACTTGATAGTGTTTAATATTTAATTGCAAAATGCAAGCGGTGTATTATTACTATATTTGGTCGGCAAGAACATACTTGATTTTGTGAGCTATATATTTAACTGCAAGAACTAAATATTATTTATGTCATATTCGAGAAATGAAAACAACAACAAAACAACAAATCATCAACAACCCAACAACACTAAATACTGGCTATTTCCGCTTTTTCTGTTATAAGGGGACGTTACTCTTACTATTCAAATTATATTGTTACCTCCCTTTTGGGTAGGTATTTAGTATATACACGTATTAACAATAGAAAATTGTGAAAGTTTCACTTTTTAAACCATAGAGATCGCTTCAGACTGCCATATGAACATGGAATCATATCCTGTTACATAGATAATATCAGGTAAAAGTGCCTGAGCATGGTGAAACTAGGCAAATTAACAACGACATTAAGAATATTTCTCCCGCAAAATACACGAAAATACCTGTCCACAAGGGACAAAACTGACACATTATCTTTATTTGAAAATGGGGAATATACAGCACTATTTTCGTATAGATTCTGTCTGATTTATTACGACTGCTGGCACCGATCTGGACAGCGACGAATCTTATGGAGTAGCATTTTATAGGGACACTAGTGAAGCCGACAACAGCATTATCCCGATGTTACATAATGTTCTAAATATTGTACCGCAAAGTCTTTGTTGAATATATAATAACATTTACAAATGATATTCCCTATTACATTTTAGATAAAAAAAAGGGTCATGATGGCCCTTTATCGCTCACTTGAGTGCCGCAGATATAAAGCAATTTCAAAACAAACTATAGTAACTGTAGAATTGTCAATAGGAAGGTTCGGCAAAAAATATTATTTTTGGAGGAATAACTTGAGTACACTCCTGATCGAGAGCCACTGACATAATGAGGCTCTAAATCTGGTAGTTTCTGACATTAAGATTTGCTATATAGATTTATTGACAAAATAACCACGCCCTGGCAGCCATGTTTTAACGGATCAAATTTATTTAACCAGTCTCAATAAAATGCCCTCCAATGGGACATGTTTACCAAATATCAGGGCCCTAGTGCTTAAAGTTTCTGACAAGAAAATTTTCATGTTTTCCTCTGTAAAACCCTTTTTGGTTCAATTCATTGGATGAATTAAAATACTTTGAAAAGGCTTACACATCCAGAGCATTCAGTATCACGTGACATTTGACGTAATAAGTTTATAGCGATACAATCGGAACACCTCCGATAATTCACGAATCATCTCTCGGATGTCAATCGTAAAACTTCGGGTATTTCCGTATGGTTCGTAACATACACCTCGTACATAGCTCTAGAATACACCAAAGTGCGTCGCCTGAGTTATGAAACAGTGTCCGTTCGCGAGAAAGTAACAAATTATATATATATCATTTAGTTGAGTATATCTTGCAATAACAACGATTTTTTTTATCAATACAATCTATATGATTTACGGAAAATTGAAAAGTCAACATTAAATACCCAGTATTAAAACTAAGACACACAAAGTAGATCCAAGATGGCGCCTTATTATGTCAGAGGTCTCTTGCATAGCATAAAGGCCGAGGTGATCAGATTGCTCGGATGTATGCAGGTAGTTGGATCACCTCGGCAATTGCCCTAAATGGGACTTCTTTTGTGACAGACCTCAAAACAAATATGGCAGCTCGGATGACAGCTCACTATAGTACGACGCCTGCAAAACTTCACTTTGTGGCTGCTTCAGATTTAAATCATCCAAGTTTAATTTACCCAGGGAAGCAAAGATACAGCTTTCAAACGACGCCATTATTTATGTTTTGTGCGAACTACATTTTAAGCATATTCTTCCGACTTCCGGCTAACAAAACGATCGTGATTTCTGTAAAAATCATTGCACCAGATACATCCGAGGGATGATTGTCCCGAGGACGGAATTACCCGAGGAGTTCCGATTGATAGCGATAATGACAACGCATGCAGATATATACAAGCTCGATTTGAGGAAAAATGTTACAAACGTGAATTTGAACTTAATAATAAGCAATCTTAGAGCATTTTTTTCTTTATTATTAAATACTTTTGGTAAAATACTCAAGTTCAATATTATAACTGAAAGAGTCATTTAAGGATAAAGCATCTAGTATCCCTTCAACAGTTCTGGTCATGACAGTGTGCCTATTATAAAGAATGAAGAATACAGTTGACACAGATTGCCTTTGCCGAAGTCATCAATTAACTTAAAAATACTACATTCAACAAATGAGCCAGTCTGTTAAAACGGTTCCTTATTGTAATTTTATCGAATTTAAGATATTACAAGAAACAACACTATTTCAAAATCAAAACATAGCTCGATTAAAATTTATATTATGCAACACCGACTTCGATTGACTGAACAAAATTGGAATCATTTAGGAATATATTCACATGAACAGGATGCTACAACCATTTACTCTTGTCTAGTCATGTTTTTTCTTGATTTTAAAAGTTAATTTCACTTATAATCAACCAGTTCTGTTTATTTTTTCTAATCGAAATTATACCCCTCTCTTTTTTGAACACTGTGGACATTATGTTTCATTGTCGTCACTACTTTCGTCATAAGAAAACATCAGCGCTTGGACATTTTTTATTCAAATAGATCGGTTTTCTTCCTATTGCTTGCATTCGAGAAACCCAGCAAGAAGTGCGAGGTTAGAGGCCTGTAAAACCGGTTTAAGCTTCCAGTCGGTTCATACTGCCGACTGACCTTTCCAAGGCGGTTACTGTCGGGTTTGATCTTTTCGTTAAATGACTCATCACAAGTTTGTTCTTACTTTTCACTTGGCTTGCATGTGAAATACCTTTGTCCTGTGCCTTTTCAGAGTTTGGTTTATGTTGCATTGCTCATAGGACTTAGTCATATAATCTTCTTGATTTGTTACTTAATGGCAGTATATCACTTTCATATGAAGATAACGGTTTCACCAAAAGTGTTGTTACGCTGTTTAAAGATGGTATTGGACAGTTTGCCTATATCTAATAAATGAAACAATATCTGACCTCTGTTTGAGTATTTGTGCATAATTTCTGTAGAAAAGAACCCACATCAAATTTAGTCTAAGCTTTGGCGATTTTCAACAGTATCTCAAATTTGATGCAGTAAATCTCGTTTATCAACATTTAAAATGTTCGTTCTTTTCAAATCTGTAAATAAGAACGATTGAGATTTCGGCTAGAAATAGACATCGACGTCACAGCGGATGACGTGGATGAGTTAAAACATAAGTGGTCACATAATTTTCTTAGTTTAAAAATTGCTAACTGTGCAGCGTGGCTCAGACAGGAAATACACGTTTGTAATGACGATTGTGGTGTTATGGTACACTTTTCAGACAGGTGTAGGACATCAATAAACAGCATTTTGCATGATTGTTTCAGGTAACAATATTTAATTAAGATGCTTAAGGAAATATGTTTGATCCAAACTGTCGGATATGATAGTTTCCATGTGGTGTCATAGGCACTGATAAGGCAGTTTAAGGCAGCCATCTTTGAAGGCAGAAGCTAATGCAGGTCGAAATCTGAAAATATGTGCTCTATTAAACTCACTACTGTGTAAACTTTACGCTTATATACAATCCATTTGAAAATCCATTGAAGTTGCCATCAGAGATGGATGCCAAGATAAGGGATCTTCACTGATGTGGGAACTATCTATACAGCGTTTACGCCTGGGCAGTATAGTTAACCGGATACAGCTTACACCGAATATGGCTCTCCACATGTGGGATTCGCCAAGATGCTACATACCGCTGTAAATGTATTCACTGCGCTGGGAAATACAGTACAAGAAAAACATTAACGCAAAGCATAAAAACGACGCAAAAGTATGTATTGTACCTGTAAGAGAAATATGGCAAAAATAAAACTAAAAAACACACGATTCCAATCACAGTAATCTCCCTTGCTTGACTCATCAAATTAAAAAAACAAACAATACAATATAAATAATAATAATAATAATAATAATAATAATAATAATAATAATAATAATAATAATAATAATAATAATAATAATAATAATAATAATAAAATAATCGAAATTAAACATATTGTTGACTATCATTTTCTGACGACAGTTTTTTAATGTGACAATCATGACAGTTTTTTTATGTGACATGTTTTTTTACGTTGATTATGAAGCGTATTTCTGATTACTACTTAGATCCTATTGGTAAACATCCTGGTCACATGAATCCCCTGTGGCAATCAGCAAACGTAACTAACTTAAAAACGTAACTTCTGCAAACATGTGGCTTCCGACCTCACAGTAGAAGACTATCCTTATCTCCAGCGCAATAAAAAAAACCAGTTCCATGTATTTCCATGAAAGGTTGTGAAATGGAAACAATCGGAACCCCTCGGGTAATTCCGTCCTCGGGACAATCATCCCTCGGATGTAGCTGGTGCAATGATACTAACAGAAAACACGCATTTTATTCTGGAAATCGGAAGAATATGCCTAAAATGTAGTTCGCACAAAACATAAACAATGACAGCTGTTTTGTTTGCTGCGCTGGGTAAATCAAACTATGATAATTTAAATTTGAAGCCGCCACAAATTGAGATCGTACAGGCATCGTACTGTAGTAAGTTGTCATCCGAGCTGTCATCTTTGTTTTGACGTTTGTCACAAAAGAAGTAGGCCTATATATATACACACAGTAAGGGACCCTTACTTCGACCTAAGCAGTCAACAGATCAAATTTACTTTAAAAGTTGATTACTTTTTTAAGCTTACATGTGTGTGTTTTCACAACTCTACTCTTTTGGCTGGTTGGTGTGTGTGTGGGGCAATGCATTCCCCACCCCACTCTGGATGCATCCCTGTTTCAGAGTCGGATAGAAATAATCCTGAAACAATTTTAATTGAAAAAGGCTTCAGAACTAAAGCTCACAAATTCAACCGTAAGAGAAATAAAAGTCATGCTTTCTATACTGATCAAGCATGTTAAAATCATGTTCTTTTCACTAAATGTAATATATGTGTTTTCGCTTTGAATAAACATCAAAAACTTTTAAAACTTCATCATTGCATGATATACATTACGTATAATGTGTAAGGTGGAGTTCCAAGAAGTGACCCCAACAATATTCGGGTCGGCTAGATTTATCATTGAGACTACAACATCGGGAGGGCCGCACGTTGTTTCTATGGTAACAGCCAACTGTAAGGAATAATCATTAGCGATGTCATTAACACAAAGGGAATAAATACCGGATACAATAACAGTCTTCGTGCTAATTAACGGAAAATAATCCGTGTACATGTGAACATTGCCCAGTCATGTAAAATAATGAGATCGTACTGAAACCGCATTATTTGTTTCATATGGGATATGAAACAATCGCAATCATTCGCTGCAATTTTAACGATTTTTACGAGTCTCTTCGGACTGACCGACATACATACATACGGGCATGCTGTAGCAATGGATAACCGACATGCATATAGGCATGAAGAATGGCAAACAGATGTCCAGAAAATCCAAGCCTGGCGAATTACAGAAAAGAAAAAAAGACGTGGTGACAAATAGACGGTCAGACATATATGTGTGGTGAAATGACACAAAGCAATCTAGACATGCAAATTGTCAGAAGACAGAAATACATACAGACATGTGAAATGACGATCATAATACATTTTAACTAAAAGAATGAGAAAAAACATTCATACAGCTGGTTAAATGAAAGACAGACAGAACAGACAGACGGACAGACATACAGACAGACAGACAGACAGACAGACAGACAGACAGACAGACAGACAGACAGACAGACAGACAGACAGACAGACAGACAGACAGACAGACAGACAGTCAGGCAGGCAGACAGGCAGGAAGGCAGGCAGACAGACAGGTAGACAGGTAGACAGACAGACAGACAGACAGACAGACAGACAGACAGACAGACAGACAGACAGACAGACAGACAGACAGACAGTCGAACAGACAGACAGACAGACAGACAGACAGACAGACAGACAGACAGTCGAACAGACAGACAGACAAAGACTAGACAAGACAAGGCAAGGCAAGGCAAGGCAAGGCAAGGCAAGGCAGACATACATAATTTTATTTGAGATAAAATTAATAATAACGTAGCAGAGAACAGAACACAACACGTTTAAACGCAAAACCACAAACAGACACAGTTTCTTCTACCCGCCTCCCCAGGTAGGAGGCGAGGGGATGCGATGATTCTTTCATATTCATATCTATTATACTATCAGAGGTAGAACTTGCAGTGGTAGCCTAGTGCTCAGTACAGAAGAGTGGTGTGCTGCAAAAATCGCAGTGGAAAGGTGCATTTAGACCGTGACGGCTATAATAGACTGTCTAGTGAAATATCGCACAATGCCACTTAAAGACGGATATTACATTAAACGGACTCTTCTGTTGATGGTATGCGTTCATTTATCTTCCGCAGGTAATATACATTTGGGTTGTTGATGCTTTTGTTGTTGATGTTGTTTGTGACTATAATATGGATGATATTCTTTAGAGTGTACATGGCTTCTTAAGGTTATTTGAGAATAGAGAATCTTTACAAATCTTGTTCTGTATTGAAATGGAAAGACCCTACTTTAAAGGTGGTATCCAACAGTTTAGACCAAAATTTGTTTTCTCAAATAACAAAAAAGTCACGGTTATCTGAAAAGTTCCTGCAAAATGCTGGTCATCGATGTCCTAGATCTGTGTGAGCAGTCAAGCATAAATTACAACTCGTCATTGCAAACAGGTATTTCCGAGCCACGCTGCAAAGATAGCTATTATATACTTAGAAAACCACGTGACCACTTACTTTTGCGATCCCATTATATAATGATCCAGTTTATCCGCTCTAATATCTATTTTTAGCAGAGACCACTATCGAGCTTTGTATACAATTGGAAAGAAAACACCGTTAGAGTCTTTTTTTTTCGCGATAACATCTGTCTAACAATTCAGTTATTGTTGCAAATCGTATTAATTGAGAAAAAAGTATACATTTATAAAAAATTAAAATAAAAAAAAATACATGTATGCCAAAATCCCCAAAGGAGTGGTTCGATATTGTTAGATCTATATTTCTTTGCATAGGGAAACTATCAAGTATCAACTCTAATCAAAGACATGATAAAAATCGAACTTTTTATATTATTATTGCATACTTGAATTATTTTCAGAAATTACACACTTTTACCGACATAAGTAACATAAAACAACATTATTTGAATACTTGGATGTCTCGGAAGGGGAATATGTTAAACGAGTCTTATTTTAAAGGCGTTGCCCGACAGTTTGGAACAAGATTTTTGTCCTCATACGTCTTAATAAATCAGTGTTACCTGAAAAGATTACACGCAATGCTGTTTATTGATATCCTACATACATATTAAAAGTGAAAAATAACACTCGATTAGTTATTACAAACATCTATCTGAGCCACGCTCAATCGGAACTCCTCGGGAAATTCCGTCCTCGGGACAATCATCCCTCGGATGTATCTGGTGCAATGATACTTACTGAAATCACGATCGTTTTGTTCGCCGGAAGTCGGAAGAAGAACATGTCTAAAATGTAGTTCGCACAAAACATAAGCAATGGCATCGTTTGACAGCTGTGTGTCTATTGTGCTGGGTAAATTAAAAGTGGACGACTTAAATTTGAAGCCACCACAAATTGAAGTTTTACAGGCATCGTACTGTAGTGAGCTGTCATCCGAGCTGCCATCTTTGTTTTGACGTCTGTCACAAAAGCAGTCCCATTTCGGGAAATGGCCGAGTTGAACCGACTACCTACATACATCCGAGAGGTGATTCGTTAATTATCCGAGGTGTTCCGATTGAGCCACGCTGCACAGAAAATCTTACTTAGTAATGTTATCTTACCTTCGGAATTTATCCACTCTGACGTCGATATTTGTTTATAGCCGAACCCCACTTATCGTGCTTATTGAAAGATTTGGAAAGAATGAACATAAACAGCGATTTATTTCAAATCGTCTTTACCTATAATAAAGATTAAGTGCATGCATAAATTACGCATAAATTCCTCTAACAGTAGGAAAATAATGTTAAATGCATAGGAATAGGATTTGCCGGCATTATCGCCGATACTGTGCAGCGACATTTCTATCATTATTGCACAGGGTGCTCCGAGACTGAACCCGGCCGGCCCATTATAACTGACCCCAACGATGTCATGTGTGAATAAATTTTCTTTCTCATGGGCGGTTTTTGTGTGTGTGTGTGTGTGTGTGTGCGTGTGCGTGTGCGTGTGTGTGTCTGTGTGTGTGCGTGTGTGTGTGTGTCTGTGTGTGTGTGTCTGTGTCTGTGTGTGTGTGCGTGTCTGTGTCTGTGTCTGTGTGCGTGTGTGTCTGTGTCTGTGTGTGTATTAGTGTCTCTGTGTGTCTGTGTGTGCGGGTGGGGGTGTGCGGGTGGGGGTGGGGGTGGTCGAGTCAATAGTGTGTAACATATACCTTCCATGGTCTGTCAAGCATATGAAATGTTGTAAATGGCACTATTTGGCCTCTGGATGTCAACACTTTTTTTGTGGGAGCACGCCGCCAGTCCCCATTACATTCCTTTTACTTATCTTTCTCGTTTAATCTCTAATTAGACCTAACCTACCCACCCCCCACCCCACCCCCCATCCATCCCATGAAATAATATGGTTTCTAGCTTCTGAAATGCAGGAAATGGCTATATTTGGTTGCTACATTTCAAAAGTTTTTGGTGAGGTGGGGGATGAGCATGTTACCAGATCCACCTAGCACGGCTACAACCTCTGGAGAGCTCGTTCAATAAGGATCCCTTTCCTCCCGAAAAATATCTCAGATTTGTCCCTGCTTATACATGTATTGAACTCTTCAGAGTACCGAAGGAAAGTTTTCCTAGGCTTAAACTTACCGTCAACATAATATTTGATCATGTTATTCTGAAAGTATGTTAACACTTACTGGTGTTTGTTAACGTCTCCACATTTAGCCAAAATAAGGGTGTGTTACAAAGCAAGACAAACATCACTACCGTTTATTTCGGGGGTCAATTTATGTTCAGACTTCTGTTTGAACTAACGTGATTGTGTTGGAGAGGTGTATTATGATATACTAGAAAGTTTATTTCTTAACTTAGGGGCGATAGTGTGTTTGTATTTACGTTTTATTAGTTAAGTCACATAGTTTGTGTTTATTGCTTCAATATGTTTGTTGCTTGTGGTTAACTTGCGTTTGTTTAATTTTTATTGAGGAAGAAGTAAAGTCACAAGTAAGAAAGATATGAGTTGGTAGTGGGAATGAAAATATCAACATCAAATTTTAATATACACGATTTCCATCAGGCACTGAAATTGCATTAAAATGATCATACGTGCTACAATATAAAATGTTGGTTTTATAAAATAACAACAACAAAAACAACAGCAGCAAAACACATACACAAAACGACTCCAAACAAACAACACAAAATACAAAACAGCCAACAAAATAAAAGGAAAGAAAAAGAAAACACTAGTGTGTACGTGAAGTTATTAACAATGTAAACCCAAAATGTTATTTGATTTGTCGTGATGACATGGTGAACAAAGATGAACATAAATCTGACATGTTTGCATGAAAAATGAAATCATCATCCGGCTAATCCGCTCTGACGATGATGTATTTTTAGAAGGAACCACCTTCGTGCCTATTTATAGATTTGGCAAAAATCAGCACGCAGAGCGATTAATTAGGTCTAGCAATTAGGGTTGTATTCAAAAGCATCTTCATTCAGACTTAAGTACAAGTTTATGTATGCCCAAATTCCGAAAACTAGGGGTAATATTTTGTTCATGTAATTAACATAGGAAAACTGTCGGACACCACCTTTAGAATTCGGCTTGCGAATCGGGAGGTCGTGGGTTCAAACCCCGGCCGGGTCAAACCAAAGAATTTAAAGTTGGTAGTAGTGGCTTCCCTCCTAACGCTCGGTGCTAAGGGACAGCATTACGCCTGACTCGTCGGTGTCAGTATAATGGATCGGCCGGGTTCAGTCACCAGACAGCTCCCATTGTTCGTCTGCTTTTATCTTACTTTAAAAGCAAAACAAACAAACAAACAGTAAATAAATAAATAAATGCAAAAAAATAAAATAAAAGTAAAATAAAATTATTAATTTATCAGCAACGCTTTTCAGTTATAGTTACTCGTTTTTTTCTCAACCGCAAAGTATGTCTCCAAATTGCCCACACGAACATACAATAGAATAGAATAGAATAGAATACAATACAATACAATACATTACAATACAATACAATGGAAATAGTTTATTGATTTGAACATAGATAATCGGAATCTACATTTTATATTTTTTGTTTCCTTGTATTATCAAAATCGTGCGAAGCCATGTTGATCATTTTTGTTATTAAACTTACAATGGTGGTTGATAGCTTCATTGCTCTCGAGTATATGGCCGATTGCACTCTAGGTATCAGCTGGAATATCAATAGGAGTACGAGATAAAGACTCGATTGTATCTAGTACAGAACCGTCTCCAGGTATTGCATCATCAGTTGCCATGGTAAAAACGTTTTATTCCTGTGGTTACTATGGATAGTGGTTTTTAGTCTCCGTTTTCGCCGCTATCAGCCGGTAAAAACAACAACACCAAAATGAACTCTATCTGATATCTGATTAGGTAAATCTGTTTTATGTATAAGAGTACATTGTTGCAAGTTGTTATTTTATCTAATGTTTAATCCTCAGGTTCTTTCTTTTGAGCTTTCTTTAACAACACTTTTATTTCTTACCTGGTATTGTAGCTCAGCCTGGTTGTAATCCCATACTTACTTCGTAAAAGAAATGCAATAGTACTCATATATCAAAACAAGAAAGAAATAGGATGTGAGACATCCAAGGCGCCGTAGAAATTTAACATTGTGTCTGTCAATCTGATCACCTCGGCCTTTATGCTATGCAAGAGACCTCTGACATAATAAGGCGCCATCTTGGATCTACTTTGTGTGTCTTAGTTTTAATACTGGGTATTTAATGTTGACTTTTCAATTTTCCGTAAATCATATAGATTGTATTGATAAAAAAAATCGTTGTTATTGCAAGATATACTCAACTAAATGATATATATATAATTTGTTACTTTCTCGCGAACGGACACTGTTTCATAACTCAGGCGACGCACTTTGGTGTATTCTAGAGCTATGTACGAGGTGTATTTTACGAACCATACGGAAATACCCGAAGTTTTACGATTGTGTGTCTGTAACTGATGTCGTGTCATGGCCATGTCGTGACAGAGCTGTGTTGTTTGCGCAACTCACAGAAAGAGAACAATGGGGCATGCCAGCATTAAAAAGGCGCTGCTATGAGCATGCGCTTTAAACAAGAGGGTGCGTATCTGGTTTATCAGACACTCTTTCAAACTGTCGGGTCATTACCAATCGGAACGCTTTGGTTAATTTACGAATCATCTCTCGGATGTATGATGGTAAAAACGGATGAAATAATTCTATACACTAAACCTATCACATTTTTATTAAGAACTTTTTATGGAGTATTTTTCTTCCGGCGATCGTGATTCTGTAAGTATCATTACATATGATACATTCGAGATGATTGCCCCGAGGAGGGAATTACCCGAGGAGTTCCAATTTGGTTCATTACGTAAATGTGTGAAAGTAACGAAGGATAACTCTTAGGAGGATAAAATGTCTATCTGCTTCTTTGCTTTCGTCCTTGCTGTCTCCTACATTGGTTTGTTATTGCAAGCTGCATTATTAACATCGACATACTCGGCTTCTTTTGTTAAATACGATAAAATAACTGCGAAATCCATTTCATGCATGCTATTATTTTTATGATTGCAATTTACATTTGTAACCACGGAATACTCGGTTATTTTTCTCTAAAAATGTCACCGAACAGCTTCTATTTTCTGTTACAGTCTGCTTCAATGTCGTCCTCATAAAAATACACACCATAAAAGTTACTGCTCCCAACAGAGGGGCTTATAAACGTTCATAAAGGAAGGCTACATACATTTTACATACATTTTACCCTCGATGCTAGAGGTAGTAACTTTAAGATACAGTATATTGTGTATAGTTAAAAATGTTTATTCATTATTAGGAGAATGGACATACCTAAGTATTAATAAATATAAGTTCATTGCTACTTATATGTGAATGTCCTTTAAGCAAACATCTTCATGTCATTTTAAACTCATGTTTTCTTTCAAGTTTTATGGTGGCCCTTTTCCTCGTCTTACGAAGTCTGCTACGGAACCTTGGGGTGTTTTTCGACGGCTGAACCATTCTCCAACACGCAATCCGCCGCTCCCCGCTCTCCTGAAGATATTGGAACCAAATTCTTCTTATACACCCGCAATGTGTCTCATCAGCGGCAAGAGATTGAAATTACCGACAAGGAGAAAAAATGCACATGGCGTACATTCTGCAAGCTTTTGGCGACCAAATTCATAATTCATGGGTATATGGACCATGCGGAGAAGCGATGGGTGCAGGACATGATCAAAGCTTTATTACAGCATGTACGCAAAAGCCTTTGTTGATTGCAGTAGCGACTTTTGAAGTGAATGAAGTTTATTCTGATGTATTGCATTACCTGCTTAATTTTCTAAGATTATGCTTATTTTTTTCTCTCTCCGGTTTAAGATGCGTTTGTTTCAAATATTGTTTGCGACGTTTTGCACGTGTCGAAAAATGAAACTTAATATATCTATTAAAATGATGCATTTTCATTTAGCACGGGCTTACCTTTTAACGTATTTGTTAATGACAGTAACAAAACAAACAATAAGCTAGTCCTAGCATTCTTCTTACACGTATGCCTTTCTTACTCTCGTGGACAGGATAACTATAACGTAATAGTGGTGGACTGGCGGCGCGGTGCAAGGGAGATAAACTATCTGCAATCTGCCGCTAACATCCGGGTGGTTGGGGCACAAGTCGCTCAGTTCCTCAAAATTCTACAAACTGTTTACGGTGTGAGGCCAGCGGAAGTGCACATCATTGGTCACAGTCTAGGTGCGCACACAGCTGGATATGTCGGAGAGTATCTGGACGGAATCGGTCGAATAACAGGTATGTATGTGTACGATCCGCACTTCATATTTTTTTCTGTCCAACCAATTAGTGCTCTGTCATGGTCTACTTTAAAGGTGGTGTCCGACCGTTTGGATCCCACTCCCCCACCCCAAACATCTAAATAAATCATTGTTACTTGAAACGATCCCGCGAAATGCTGCCTAATGATGTCCTACATGTAAGTGAACTGTGAAAACACAACACTCCAATCGTCATTATAAACACATATTTCCTATTGAGCAACGCTGCACAGTTTGCTATTTTTAAACTTAGAAAACCACGTGACCACTTACGTAAAGTCTAAAATCGTCTTTGCTTAGACAACAGCATATTAAGTAAATGTAAAGGTCATGTCATGACTCCCCTAGACATGAATGATATATTATTACTTATATTTTGTACGGGCTAACTGTGGGATACCACGTTTAAGCATCCTACAAACAACGCAATTTTTTTAATAACACCATGTGGGGCAGTCGTTTTAAAACGTCCATGTTTGCCATTGCCGTCTATGCCAAATGTGCTGAATAAGAGCCACTCCTCTGACTCCATAGCCATGGGTTTGAGTTCCGTTCGGGACAAAGGACTTTATGAGGGAAGGTCTTCAGCTGACCTGCGGTGCGCCGGTGGTTCTACCCAGACATTTGTCTGGGGTCTTCCTCCACCAAATCAGCTGGACGTCGCTGTGATGGTGGCTGCGGTGTATCTAAAAACAAAACAAACCTAACAATAAGCCATTCTCTGTGTTTATTAAACATTTATTTGTATTTTTTATTCATTTTGGTATACGTATTAGATCAATTTATGACGCTAACATTTCTGTAGGCCTCGATCCTGCCGGCCCAGCGTTTGAAGACACCGACCCGGCAGTACGCTTGGATCCAACCGACGCTTTGTTTGTAGACGTCATCCATACAGACAGCGAAGACTTTATGCGCTTAGGTAATGTCTTGTAGGTGCAGTTGTATGACTGCCTTGTGTCTAGCAGTTGTGTGACTGCCTTGTGTCAAGCAGTTGTGTGACTGCCTTGTGTCTACAGACGTGTAGAGACGAAATGCAAATGTGTAACTATGTAATTGGATAATTATATTCTCACTTGTTATCCTTTATTTCATATTTACGATAGTCCATCTTACAATTTTTTATGTAGTCATGACATTGGAAGTTTGTAAATTAGACAAGGTACTTCCTATCTGACCTACGCTGCAGAGATAGCTATTTTTAACTAGGAAAACCACGTGACAACTCCATTTTGAGATAACGTTATATCGTCATTCGTGTAATCCGCCCTGACGTCGATATCTACTTTTAGTAGAGATTTCTATCGTGCATATTTATAGATTTGGAATGACTGAACTTTAAGAGTGTTTTTATCGCGAAATGTACTGTCTAACAATGTAGGCAGTGCTCAAAACCGGCTTTCATTTTACTTAAGTGTGAGTTTGTGCGAAAATTATGACTAAATCCCCCTTAGCAATGATAAGATGTTGTTACATGTATTTGATGTAGGATATTGTCGGATACCGCCTTTAATATAGGGAAGTTATTATTGTTTTTTATGTAATTACTCTGCTTCCTTCCACAATTGATATACGAAAAATAAAACAAAAGGAAGATATCGACAAACAATCAACAGAACAAAACGCTAAGAAACTTAAAATTCATTTAGCACTTAATGATTGATTTTCATGTCTTGAAAATTTGCTAAATGTATATGTATAAGTCATCAAATGTAATTAAAAGAAAAAAAAGTAGTTAAAAATGCTAAGTATACATTTTCAGTATCAAGAGTGCATAAACTAGATTCATGAGAAATAGTTACTAATAATTAAATACACAGTAAAGAGGGACTAATTGTTTATTAACTAAGCAAAGATGACGGTTTGCAGCTTCCATACGTTAATAGAGTAAGGAGGGGCAGATTATCATGACATTGAAAGAGCAATCGGAACACCTCGGATAATTCATGAATCATCTCGGATGTTTTATTGAATTTCAGCCAGAAGGTCGTTCGACCCATGTGGCAATACATAGTATAATACATAGTACAAACAATGACGAATGTGGACATGTATACTTTTTTAAAGAAAAACATATATATTATCAATGTTATATTGGCAAAATAAATCAAGTATTAACATACAAATCAAACAATAATATACATATATTTTATATAAATAGAATTTACAATATTTAATACCAGTAGGTATGTGCTTTACTGGTACCGTGATTGTTAAATAGGTTTTGAAATTGACTCCGTGTTTTAACCCTGAAGTAGTTTAGTGAATTATCATGTTCGTGTAAAAAGTATAAGAACCGATAGCACATGGTGTTTATCAACAAACGTTAAATGCACAAAAAAATAGTAATTTCGCTTTCAATATCAACTGACGGGGGTATGAATTTACGTTTACTAAAAGAAAGAGGCTCAAGATTATTGTTGTAACAATGGGGTGATAGAACAATAATGCTCCAGAGGAAATAAAGTTCATTAAAGGAAGAGGAAGAATGGCACACAATGCCTATATAATTTATTTATGGAATTCGAGTTGGAGCCAAAGCATCGACGGTCGAAGGATAATAGATAGAGAACTTCGAAAGGACAATATTTATAACAGGTAAAGTAAGTTTTGGAACCTAATTGCTTAGTTTTAAGAGACATGGACATATGGTTGGATAAAGTTGTGGTTGTTGTAGAATCACTTGTGCAGTATTGTCATGTATTGGGGGTGGCCATCTTATCCCTGGCATAAGATTAGAAGTAGATGAGATCCCTTGTCGACACTCAAGAGAAGTCATATGACCATTAAATAAAGTTTTATTTGCAAACACCATATCATCTCAGTGCAAGTAACAGTGAACATACAAAATTTAAAACTAGTCATATGATGAGGTCTCTTGACGAAAACGAAACTCAAGAGAAGTCGTATGACCATTAAATACACTCCAATATACAAAAACATGAATCTCAATGCATATAATAGTATACATACGAAAGTGTAATGAGTTATATGATGAGATCACTTAACAAAGCATAGCTCATGAGAAGACACGACAATCATGATAGCCGGATTAATAAGCATACACTGTAACCTAAATAGACAGACAAATCATCCACCCTTCAATTCATGATGTAAAATATGCCAAGTAAGCACTGCGTGAATAAACGCTCTCTCATTATGTTGTTAATTTTGTTAGGACAGTAATCTTAAGAAAATATCTAACAACATAATGAACAAAATAATGAATTAAATTCCCCAAGACCTTTAAGCAAATGGCACTTTTTAACGTAATAAAGAAACATACATTTCTATTTCCCTTAAAAAACAAAAAACAAAACAAAAAAACAACAAAAAAAACAACAACAAAAAACAAACAAACAAACAAACTACAATTGAATTTGGTTTTCTTGATACAGACAATTGTTTCTTAACTCCATTGATCTTGTGAGATATAGACTTAGTTTCCTAATCATTTTGGTATTATTAGTCATGATTAATTCTGTAAACTTGAACATATTAGGGTTGAGGTAATAATAAGCGGGAATAAATTCTTTTCTTATGCTTTCATACATTTTACATTCTAAAACAAAGTGAAACTCATCTTCTAATTTATCGCAAATGCTGCATTTGCGTTCATTTATTGGTGTTGCAATGGGTTTCTTCCATCTACCAGTCTCAATGTCAATGTCAGGATGTATGTAGGTAATCAGATCATTCCGGCCATTTCCTTAAATGGGACTACTTTTGTGACAGACGTCAAAACAAAGATGGCAGCTCGGATGACAGCTCAATACAGTACGATGCCTGTAAAACTTCAAATTGTGGCGGCTTCAAATTTAAAGCATCCATTTTTAATTTACCCAGCCCAGCAGACACGCAGCTGTCAAACGATGACACTGTTTATGTTTTGTGCGAACTACATTTTAGGCATTTTCTTTTTCCGACTTCCGGCGAACAAAACGATCGTGATTTCTGTAAGTATCATCGCACCAGATACATCCGAGGGATGATTTTTATGAGGACGGAATTACCCGAGGAGTTCCGATTGATTAAAAGAGGTCTGCAATCGATTAGCCATAGCTAAAACGACACCACCGCCACCTATATAAACCAAAGCGGTCAGAAGTGCTTTTTGGGCTGTGTAAGTTTTGCCTTAGTAAGCGAATACAGGTGTACAAACATTGTTAAAAAACATTTCGTAGTATATAAAAAATACAACGCATTGTAAATTGGAACGCAGGCAAGTCTTCAGCTGCAAATAAACACATCTTTAAAAAATATAGATTATACCTTGGGACAACAATTACATCAGAGTCACCAACATCCGATTATAGGAACCATAAACATTCAATACTCTCGATATGACTTTGCATTTTAACTTAAGTTGGGTCTAAAATAAATGCTCACAAATGCAACAGAAATGGACGAATTGAGCTGGAAATTATTACACCCCAATCGGAACTCTTCGGGTAATTCCGTCCTCGGGACAATCATCCCTCGGATGTATCTGGTGCAATGATACTTGCTCAAATTAATCGTTTTGCTCGCCGGAAGTCGGAAGAATATCCCTAAAATGTTGTTCGCACAAAACATAAAAAATGCCATCGATTGACAGCTTCGAGTCTGCTGCGCTGAGTAAAATAAAATTGATTTTTTTTTAAAAATTTGAAGCCGCAACAAATTGAAGTTTTACAGGCATCGTACTGTAGTGAGCTGTCATCCGAGCTGCCATCTTTGTTTTGAGGTCTGTCACAAAAAAGTCAACTTTAGGGAAATGGCCGAGGTAATCCGACTACCTACATACATCCGAGAGATGATTCGTTAATTATCCGAGGTGTTCCGATTGATTACACCCCTGTGTTCTGAATCTAAAAATCCCCAGTTCTCCATCCCTCTCTGAATGCGTGCTGTAGTGACTGAGATGTTGAGATGGTTTGCCTCGCGAAAAAAAGGACGTTTAGACAGTTTTTAATTGAAAGTTTTTAATATAAAATGTTCGTTAGGTTTTTCTTAATACGTATATGTTTTATATTGTTTGCTTAATTATTAGCTGAGATATGATATTTTGAACAAAGCCGATAAATGTGAAATAATGACGCAGTTTCGTCGACCAGTAAATCGTAACGTCGGAATTGGAGGGTCTACAATGTAACGTTTTCCGCGTAGAACACCCTCTTGTTCAAGTAGATTTGGGGATAGATTTTTTTATGGTCGATATATTTGTCTTTTTAAATAAACCTCCATTGCCCCGATGCTGTTTTCGACGTACACACACTACACAGAATCCATTACTCAGTCCGAACTTCGATAACAATATAAAAACAAAGTATAAATTTGAGAGTCGCCGTTTTCGGCAACCCAGTAATCATAACTTTCGTTTTGGCCGCCATGACATGTCGAATATTTTACTATGAAGCTCTTTCTATTTCTACTCTTGGAAATTTAGGCCTTTTCTACATTCCGAACTATACGAAAAAATGCGAACAGTCCTAAAGAGTTCCGATTGTTAACGCCTCCAATCATAAAAGTTCTTATTCACTAGCAAATTTAGGGAAACTGAACACTGCTTGGTAATGTCATGAAATGAAATGACTGGTGTATCGTGCATGTCAGCATTGTTAAGCATTTTCTTAGAATATGATTTTTTTTAAATACATCGTAGCGATAAATTGAGATCATTATAGCGACGTACACCTATTTTGATGGAAGAAGAACCCGGACATAGAACCGCCTGCGCACCGCAAGCCAGCTGGAAGACCTTCCCACATTAAGTCTCCCGCCCTGAACGGGACTCGAAACTACGCGGTGAGAGGCTAAGCAGACAGAAGAGTTATAAATCCGGGACTCTGCCTGTGTGTGTAGACTACTCATTTTAGTACAACTTAATTAAAAAAAATCTTCACGAATATATAAAAGGTGATGAAACGTGAATGCGGATTTGAATGTCATTTGAAGTTTGTTTTTAGTTAATTATTTAATTAATTACATTTTGTATTTCTATGTTTGGCTGTCTACCTTTGGTAAGCAGATTTTAATACTTTTTTTTAAATCCCAGTTTTCTTAACTTAGTATCCATAAACACATTAATACATCAAAGGGCGCTTATAAATTTGACTTAAAGCATCCTTGCGTACAAAGTGTTTCTTTCAATAAGGTTCACCATTTAAGTAAGTCTATTTTCATAATTTCATAATTATGTCGGTATCTTAAAAGTTTTGCTACATTGGTCCATAACGCGGTATCTTAATTCAGCATATTTGGTTTGTCTCTGTATCCCTTATTTTTTTAGTAATCCTGCGGCCCTGCTAGGCCCAAACGCTGTTAAGCAAATTTAGTATCCAATAATTAATATAATTTCCCAGATCGGCCGAAGATTGGAAAATGAATTTGTGCATTTTTTTGCGACAATCTGCCTCGCGTGCTTTAGTACCTAGAGCAAACATAACTTTATTGCGCTTAATCGTCTTTTCGAATAAATTTGCAAGTCACTTTCAATGTGTTATCCAACCGTTGTATTGCTAAAACAACCACATCAATTGTAGCTAAACAGATCCCGCGAAATGCTGTTTATTGATGTCCAACAAATATATGACAATTTAAGCATAACACCCCACTCGTCATCACAAACATGTATTCCCCATCTGAGTCACACTGCACAGTTAGCTATTTTTAAACTGAGGAAACCACGTGACCACTTACTTTTGATATTACATTATATCAACTACCGGATTATCCACTCTGACGTCGATGTCCCCTTTTCGGCAGAAATCATCATCGTGCTTATTATCATGATTAGGAAACATTTAGAGTGAATTATTACTCGAGTTGTACTGTCAAACAATTTAGGTTGAAGTCGGAATCCTTTTTACTCAGATTAACATACGAGTTTATAAAGATTTTATCCCCTTCAAATTCTCAAAAAAACAGGGGTAAGTTAGTGTTTCGTGTATTTGCTATAAGCGAACGTTTGGATACCGCCTTTAAATGCTTTTGGCATTTATCTTGTACTTTACAGCGACCTTGACTTTGCTAAGGCTTGTATGCGGTTTGTGCACGTTTTGTAGACTGCTTATGGATGTTCATTTACGTTTTAGTTTGTAAAAAATAAACTGCCCTTCGTATGATAACATCAGAAATGTTGCCATATGAGATGTATTTACGTCACCAAAACGTCGAGGTAAATATGATAAAATGTCATGCATTCTTGATAATGGCTAGATATCGGGTTCAAACCCCGGACGGGTCAAACCAAAGACTTTAAACTTGGTAGTAGTGGCTTCCTTCCTAACGCTCGGGGCTAAGGGGACAGCATTACGCCTGCCTCGTCGGTATCAGTATAATGGACCGGCCGGGTTCAGTCCTTTGGTACCTCATAAGTGCCCCTATGCTATAATGATAGAAATGTCGCTGCACAGTATCGGCAAAAATGCCGGCAAATCCCATCCCTAGATATACATGTACGTAATGATCTTCGGAAATGACAAACACCCTCAGTAAAATTTGAAGAGGTGGACAAATACGCCCCACCCCTCCAACAGATATGGCGAGGGTGGCAAAAAAGTCAGTCCATTTTGCCATATAAATGGATAAATACTTCCCTGCCCCACCCCGACTTATTAAAGCACTCAAGTTAATAATGTGAACTATTTTTATTATGTGTTTTCTAGAAAAAGAGTTTTGAAAAATACATTAACACATCAGTCAGAATCGCGTTTGAGTAAATCTAGAACTTGACATCGTTTATTGAAAAATTGTGCCGGCATCAATTTAACTTTTCCGTTTAACAAAATAATATGCGCAAATTGAAGAAGAAAAAAGAGAAATTAGTGTCACAAAATTGTAAACATCAGAAAAATACATTGCGAGCTACTTTTATAGCAACAATTGTAAACGCGTTGCTTTGTAATAATTACAAACTATGATGCAATCTTCTAGTACATTTTATGACGTAATGTCAAACTCCGAAGGACCCTTTTGTCCTAATACAGGCCAGATGAATATCTTTGTCATTACATAACCTAGTTGAGAGCTGCAGACGGCAGTAAGGCCCCCTCGCTGGACATCGTAACTAAATCGGCCTAGTAGATAATGAACAGTCAGTGGGACACACGTTGAAATAGCAGTTCGCTCCCCCATTTCGACCATTTACTCTAGTCAATGAATGATACTCGTACGCGGCATCGTTCATTTATAAATCTGCATTTCATGTATATTTTTATTAAACACTATTATGAACTTCCATTTTAAACAGATAACAATATTAATGCCAACATATGAAGCATGCCTGGTAACAATTGACAAGTCCAGCCTTCTTAGACGTACATATTTGTTCTGTACACGCCCTACTTCTTCCCAGGCATGAATAGTTGACCGCAAGTAGTCAGAGTCCTGCTGGGGCAATCCTGTGTGTTTCGAAATCCAGCTTTCTCATACATCTGGACTGTATCGCAAGCGACACCGCCCAATAAAACGAACTTATAACACGTGCTCTATTCCCACAAGAAATTACGTCAAACAATTGTTAACAAGAAAACGATTTCAAATGACAAAAATTGCAAGAACTAGTTCTAGCAGTAACGAATGCTCTTTGGACGCAAGGGAAGAGGTCTGGATACAAACATCAGAACAGATCGAAACCAGATGAAAACATAATTTTATTTCGACCTGTTTATAAGACATCGTCGTAAAAAACAAATCAAACATATACATATGGTATTTAAACAATTTCAAGTCAAATCTGTTTTCACTTTTATAATCATCAAGCATGAATAATGACCGAAATTTCAACGCATTAAAGCGCCACACTTGAGTTATTTATAGTACAACATGGTGCCATTCATAGAGCTTCTCCAGGAACGATTACATATAGACGCCGAGCGCATGTGGGTCGACGAAGATAGTCAGGACAGCAATAAATAAATAAATACATAAAATAAAAAAATAAAAAATAAATCCGTAGAACGCTGCCATTGAACTACCTGAAAATAACGGAGGCTACACTCTACACTACATATATTTTATATGCTTCAGGGCTCTACAATTCACCGGTAAGCTTGCAATACCTGACTGTGTGTTGTTGTTTTTTATTTCAGTGCAAATGATAGCGGGGGTTTATTACGACTGTCGAAATTTATTTACCGTTTGGATGCTGAAATTAACGAAGCAGTTTAAATTTTATACAGAAAACTGTTCCATTCGCTTATCGCAGATGGCATTATCGCAGATAGTATTATCGCAGATGGCATAAAAAGTAATAAAATTATGTGAGTTACTGTGGATGTTTTAGATGTTGTCTGCATTACAACGATTAAAACATGGTGCTTGGACAAATCTTTCAGGAATAAGATGGTTCAGGCAGGCGGAATTAGCACATTGGGCGTGCATTAAATAATTTGAATCTGTGTTTATGGCCTTTCTAGATTGCAATGATTCCCAACAAGTTTTGTTCTCAAGTTTCTCTAACAAAACTAATTTAGAGGCTCCAGTTGCTACAAGTGCAGCTTGATTTTGTATCTTTTAGTTCAAACCTGTATACAGTGAGCAATAATCACATGTAACATGACGCGTATTCATTAATGACCTGGTGTGGTAAAATGATTGTCGGTTGTTTCTTACGGAGAACAGCCTAGGTGAAATTTCAATTTTATTATTGTACATGTATTAATTCGGTGCCATTCTTTGATTCTTAGTTTGCTATGTATTCAATAGGATAAGACCTTAGTGCGTGTAACTGTCGACCTGTGTCACAGATTAATTATTCATATAAATGTAAAGGTGGCTAAATACTTTTCTCGAAAATATCACGGATTAGATATTAGTGTGGTGTAACTAACAACGACTTGAGATCTTAGCTTAACCATTTTTAACGTTACTGCCGCATTAAAATATGTGTCAACGTCTTTACATGTAAATAAGCTCCTTTCATCAGAAAACAGCGACTAATATAAATACGTATCAAGGACAGTGTCTATTAAATAGTGTAAAATTAAAGTGGTCTTAATATTCAACCTTGAGAAACACCTACTCTAATATCTACAGGATTGATGATATATGTAGCACCTTGGAAAATCAAACATTGAGCTCGATCAGTTAAATTATTTTCAAACCAGCAAAGTAATTCTTCTTTGATACCCGCAGACTTCAGCACATATAATGAACTCCTATGCCAAATAATATCAAAGGCTTTACTCACATTACAGAAAAACTGCTCTAATTTTTGCCTGTCATGATCTTCAGTTTAATTGTTAAAATTTATAAATAGATTAGTTAATTGATTGTCGAGTCACGTGGTGTAAGTAGAGACTGAACAGATGTTATGCTATTAAAAGGATACGGTATTCTAAAGGAATAAAGTATTATAGAAAGAGATAGTTGTAACTATGTTTAAAACGCATTTTGCATTTTTTTTAAACAAAGTAAATAAACAAGTCGATAGTCAGGGACGATTGACCACAATCGAATTTAGAAAAGTGCTCAAATTTGCTTCTTTCCAACTCTAGGGCATCATAACCTTCCTTTATTTCTTTAAAAGAAAAGATGGAAAGACAAAAAATGATTTGCTCATTCGTATGAAAATTTACACAACGGAAACAATGAAAACTGGACCCAAATTTGTCCAACTTAAAGCTTTCTTTTCAATTCTCTGAAGTTTGGATATGTGTATCATCTGTCGATCAAAACATTTAAGCTGTCTACAGTATAGTGATTTAAAGCGTATATATATATATATATATATATATATTTATATGTGTCAGTTTAATTTGTAAGTTTTATCATTCTTTATTCAATCAAATATGCATCATATGTTTTATTGTGTCTACTCATAGCCATAATTTGTACATGTACATCTAAATTGGAAACTAATTAAAACAAGAAATATATTAGAATGTATGTATGTGTGGCGTTGGTGAGGTATTAAGTCACACAATTTATTGATCTCTGTTATAGAAAATAAATTGTTAAGAACTGTAAAGAACTGAAACATCAAAATATTATTCATTTTTGTCCACAGTCTTTCCACCGTCTGTCCCTCTTTATTCTGAAGTTTCTCATTTAGTAGACAATAAGCAGTTACAGAGCAAGGCTGTTAACATTATATTTTATAGCGTTTGACGTTATTTTGAAATTAACAAGTTTATATGATAAAGTAATGTTGACACACTTACACTGTTGGGAAGTGATTTTAGGTTGTTAGTGACTTTAAAAGTACCACATTGGACGTTCAACTGGAACACTTTGGTATTATAGCGTTATCTGGAACGGTATCAAATCGAGTCGCTGTGATAAGCGTTCGAGCTAACCTTGATCTTGCGTCAACGTTTGTAAGTATTTCAAAAGTGAGGTTAGAAAGTGTCGTCGGAAACGTGTAAAAGGTTGATGAAGACATAGTTAGGATAAAACTTTGAATAAACTTTAATATGTTTCAGGGTTTGGTATAGACATGCCCTCAGGGACAGTGGACTTTTACCCGAACGGAGGCCGGGACCAACCGGGCTGTCCAGCAACGTATCTCGCTCAAATGAAACTACTATTTACTGGAAATTTCCGTAAGTCAGGTCTTTTTCACTGCAGCCACTAACCATAGTGCATCATCACAACCATAAAAAATCTTATTCCCGCCCCCCATCATCGGCATAATCATCACTACAACAGAATATTAAAACACATTTATGGAAAAGCATTTATGCAAAGCTTCAAAGGGCAACATTTCATTTAAAGAATATTAAACGAAATATAATATCAAAACCATAGTACAGCATCGCTAACAAGTTAAAATAAAAATTCTATCATCCACGTAGTTAGAAGTTATCAAAATATCGGTTGCTTATATACGTGGTACAAATGGTAGGAAATTAAAGTGGAACGAAATCTGCAAGGCTTAATAACCACTCGGAACACATCGGTCCTTTCTTCTAAAAAGACAATCGGAATACCTCGGATAATTCACTAATCATCTCTCGGATGTATGTAGGTAGTCGGATCACCTCAGTCATTTCCCTAAATGGGACTTATTTTGTGACAGAAGGTCAAAACAAAGATAGCAGCTCGGATGACAGCTCACTATAGTACGATGCCAGTTAAACTTCGATTTGTGGCTGCTTCAAATTTAAATCATCCAAGTTTAATTTACAAAGCGCAGCAAACAAAACATCTGTCAAACGACGCCATTATTTATGTTTGTGCGAACTACATTTAAGGCATATTCTATCGACTTCCGGCGAACAAAACGATCGTGATTTCTTTAAGTATCATTGCACCGAGGGATGATTGTCCCGAAGGCGGAATTACCCGAAGAGTTCCGATTGTAAAAAAGACTCGGATACCGCCGAGCAATTATGAATATCCTCTAACTACGACTCCAGCCCATTTTCAATTTTAAAACACCCTTCATTAAGTCCTCTGCCGCAAATTTGTGAACGTCTAAATGTGTGTTTAACACTTGTTGTAAAAAATATTTATGCACTTTCATCTGCCTTTTTATTAATTCAAATAACTGTGGGTTTATTTTTCAAATACACTGTAGTTTCGTTTTTTATATAAATGTTATTGTAAAACTTACAATCATGTTGCTTTCACTTTCTTCCAGAGTTCGTGAACAACTTTGCCTGCAGCCATCTACGAGCTCTCGACATATTCACGGAATCTATAAATAGTAACTGTTCATTTACGTCATTTCCGTGCGCGTACAAAGGCACGCATTCGAATGATTCTTGTGTAACTTGCGGGGAAGGGTGTGCAGTTATGGGTTTTCACACAAGTCCAAGAACAAAACCCGGACAATATACGCTTTTTACAAACACGCATGCGCCATTTTGTATATCATAATGTTAATTTTAGCTAGTTGACACTGAAAATATGTTTTCTTGTCGTTAAAACTGCCCTCACATTCTTCGAATTCATGACGCTTTTTGAGGAAGAAAGAAATCGTCCATTCAATTAAAACATACATATCCACTTACTTTTCTTTCTTCTTTTTTACATTATAAATGTGCTCTGTAATCGAATTTATAAATTGTATTAATTAAGTTTAGACCGAGAAGTATAGTGAACTTCATTTCAATAAATACTTTGTATAAACAGGTTAAGGTCAATATATAGTTTCAAGGATCTTGGTAATGTGACATTGACCGAGGACGTAGTTGAGGTCAAAATATATTGACTGAAACATAAGTTTTTAATGGTTATATCACGTACCCTACTAAAATTAAAGCGTTATTTTCACTATTTGTGGATCCAATCTGTTCAACGGTCTTTTCCTCAAAGTCTGTTCTCACATTTTTTCCTCAAAAGATAATCAAGAAAAGCAGTCATTGAGACCGAGGTTGTACTTTTTGTTCTTTTTTGGTGATATATTTCCTCCTTAATGTTAGCAAAACCTAATCAAAAACGCGGAAAAACTGTCGATTTCTTTTCACAGACGCCATTTTTGTGTAGCAACAGTGCGCGTAAAAAGAACACGATCGTTATGTTCTCGTTGCTCACGTGAAAACATTATTGAGTAAAAATCACTTTTAAATGACTCCCCCGTGACCAGCACTCTACCAATCAAAACGTTAAATGCAAATGGTATGTGATATATTTCTATAAATACGACCTAGTATATCATATTTTACCTTCAAAATTCATAACACTTTTTTATTTTCCGTATTTTTATATTGCCCAATATGCTAGGCCATATCGCCTTCTGTTCACTTCAATGCATCGTCGGATACCCACGGTTGATTCTATTAGCCCAAAGTAGCAGGGGGCAAATTTCCGCCCTTCAAAGACAGCAGTGGGCACAGTCCGCCCTTGTCAAAAGTGGGGAAAATATCGGGGGAGAGAGAGGTGGGATGGGGTGCGGGGTTCAATTGTCCTGTGAATAGGTGGGTGGTGTTCAAATAGATAGTTTCCACATCAGTGAAGATCCCTTATCTTGGCAGCCATCTTTGAGGGTAACTTAAAAGGATTTTCAGATGAATTGTATAGCAGCATAAATTTTATTTTCTTGTAATTTCTTCATTTTTGGTCTAAAAATTAAAAGCTATACACCATTGGAAAGCTCTTAAAATTCATATTTAAAGAATACAATATTTGTAAAATTGATAAATACACAGAGAATTAATTCACAGAATTAAATAAAATTATTGACTCATCCCGAAACAAAATGAACCGTCTGCCTTTTTTGGTTGTATTTTTCCCTTTTAAACTATCAAAATTTAGTTTTGGTACTTAAAATATTTCACAAAAGCTGTTAAATTTGATATAAAATTCAGTAAAATAGACTGAAAAATAAAAACACAGAGGTGAGTTTAATAGAGCACATATTTCCAGATTTCGGCCTGTATTAGCTACTGCCTTCATAGATGGCTGCCTTAAACTTATCAGTGCCTATGACATCACATGCTATCTGTATCTAAGAATCGTTTGATACTGCAATAAAGCATGTTTATTCTAGACGTGTAAGATATACGTAAATAAAATAAATTGACTCAAAGATTTATAAAATGGAGTAAATGTAAAGTGCAGTCCTTTGTTAAAATGCAAAACTCTCAATTATTTAATACACATTAGTAAATTTAGTATAATTCTTTCTTAATAATATATTTTAAAATGTCACCGCATCAAAATGCCATCGACATACAACATGTGGTAAATTTTTTTTTTACATAATTGACGATAACCACATGCACGTTGATAACAGTAGTGTGGTATCGTGCCGTCTCCTAGGTCAAATTGTATGTCACTGTGAACAGGATGCAGAAGGTCGCAGTGGTCCAAGAAGGTGAACGTCGCAAAACGTAACACCAATTCAATTCCATTATTTATTAGGCATAAAAAATAAAGTTCATTGCCATACATATGGCGTCACAAACAAACACTTATACATGTAATGAGAAAAGTATGAATTCATTAAAATCTGGAAAGAATACTACAGAAAACGGATCACATATAAACATAATTAGCCATGATGTTTAAAAACATCTATCTAATCTATAATAGTAATTATACATACCTAGAAACATAACACTTTGACTACCTACAGTATTGACATTGAAACTTTAAATAAAAGTTATACAAAGAGAAATATTTTCATTTTTTATTTACTACAACAAAGATTCACGTTTCTCAAATGCAAGATATACAAACTTTGCCAATCTTTTAACAATTCCTGTTTGAGTGTTTTGCAATAATAATCTTAATTTTGTAAGTGTTGGCCAAAAACAATAATACCGTGGTAAAAACGTAACATTAGATGTCATTTATGACGCTAAATCAGTACAGAACGTTGAGAAAATACACTGACATATAAAAGTTACCTAATTATAAGAGAAAAATGTTAAATCGTTGTTTGCATTTATTAAAACTCACAGTAATAAATTTCTAAACTGTTAAAAACTCTAAAGTTCAGTTCAGGCTTTTTATTTAAAAACTCAGCATTAAAATATACGTTTTGCCTGACAAAACATATTGGGGGCAAAATAAATATATCCGTGGAAAATATATACATACAGTATATACAAAATAATATGTATGGTATACTGTGGGGATAAACGAGTATCGTACCCGGACAAAATATCCCCGACGAATACCCCACCGGCTTTATGTCTAGGTGGTCAACCCGACCCCCTTTTTCAAGTTGGACAAAACACCGCCAGATTACCTTTATCAGATAACTCTAACTGACGAATTCTATCATAACATGTCATTTTCACTGAGCCAGACTATGCAAAATGTGGACAAAATACTCCGGGCTAAATCCCTTCCGGACCCGTGAATTTTCTAAGACGGACAGAATAACCTACCCCCTTTTAATTTATTTTCCAAGACGGACAGAATGCCCCACTCTCCAGTTTATTTATTTTCCAAGACGGACAGAATACCCTACCCCTTTTAATTTATTTTCCAAGACGGACAGAATACCCTACCCCCTTTTAATTTATTTTCCAAGACGGACAGAATGCCCCACTCTCCAGTTTATTTATTTTCCTTTTAATTTATTTTCCAAGACGGACAGAATGCCCCACTCTCCAGTTTATTTATTTTCCAAGACGGACAGAATACCCTACCCCTTTTAATTTATTTTCCAAGACGGACAGAATGCCCAACTCTCCAGTTTATTTATTTTCCAAGACGGACAGAATGCCCCACTCTCAGTTTATTTATTTTCCAAGACGGACAGAATACCCAACCTCCTTTTAATTTATTTTTCAAGACGGACAGAATACCCTACTCCCTTTTAATTTGTTTTCCAAGACGGACAGAATACCCTACCCCCTTTTAATTTATTTTCCAAGACGGACAGAATGCCCCACGCTCCAGTTTATTTATTTTCTAAGACGGACAGAATACCCTACCCTCTTTTAATTTATTTTCCAAGACGGACAGAATGCCCCACGCTCCAGTTTATTTATTTTCCAAGACGGACAGAATGCCCCACGCTCCAGTTTATTTATTTTCCAAGACGGACAGAATACCCTACCCCTTTTAATTTATTTTCCAAGACGAACAGAATACCCTACATCTTTTAATTTTTTTTCCAAAACAGAATACCCTACCCCTTTTAATTTATTTTCCAAGACGAACAGAATACCCTACATCTTTTAATTTTTTTTCCAAAACAGAATACCCTTACCCCTTTTATTTTATTTTCCAAGACGAACAGAATGACCCTTGCCCAGTTAATTTATTTTCCAAGGCGAACAGAATTCTCAACCCCATCCCAGCCACCCACCTAACCCGTGATACTAATGTTTAAATTTAGAAAAATAAAATGTTGCATTGGAAAAAAAAAGAAAAAGATTTTTAGGGTTCGTGAGGTGGGAGCATTGGGAAATCCACATGGTTGGTGGTGATGGATTCTGTCCACCTATACTAAAGTGAAGGGATTTTTGTCCGGGGAGACTTTGTCAAGTTGTAAAGTCATTTAAACTAGGTAACTTGTCAACTATTTGTCAATTAAGTTGTCGAACATATTATCGGTAGGAAAAAAATAAATAAGATAAACCAAGCACAACCTTACACTTCTAACTTGTTTAAAATTTTGCAGTAATTATTTATACTGTATTATATTCTAACAGAAAAATGAATCAGTATGAATATAGATTTAGAATTTTGATATATAATGATAAGACAAACAAAAGCAAGCTTTTTAAATTGTTATCAGTAACAGTTATACCAATATTTGATATATATATATATATATATAGCTTAGCAACACATTACCCAGTTGGAAAAGCTGTAGACAACAAAGAACTGATACCATAAGAACACTTATAAAGCGGATCGGGAGGTCGCGGGTTGAAACCCCGGCCGGGTCAAACCAAAGACTTTAGAGTTTGTAGTAGTGGATTCCCTCCTAACGCTCGAATAAGGGGACAACATTGCGCTTGTCTCATCGGTGTCAGGATAATGGACCGGCCGGGTTCATGAGTGCCCTGAGCTATAATGATAGAAATGTCGCTGTACAGTATCGGCAAAAATGCCGGCAAATCCCATCCCATCCCTATTATTAAATATTATACCGTATCATTTGTTGTGGTCATTAAGTTTGCGGCCTTTATTTATTCAAGTCATGCAACCTAACACAGTTTAATAAACGTTCTTTCTGACCTGTAGGTCAGTCGAATGACGGAAAACCCAGCTAAAATAAACATGTCGTCAAGATATATGCTTTGTCATCTCTACTGAAAATGCAGTAACAGTTGTATATCTGAAGAGATGTGAACAGGCAAATTGATCCATAGAAGTTTATATGATGAAATAATCACATACACTACATCTATCGCTTTTTAAGAACTTTTTATGGAGTATTTTTCCTCCCGAGAACAAAATGATCGTGTTTTTGTGAGTATCATTGCACCAGATACAAGGATGATTGTCTAGGGGACGGAATTACCCAAGGATTTCCGATTGCCTTGTAGGCCTGTTTCGTAGAAATACCCGTGATGCTCCAAGTAGCAAATACAACGCTTTATTGGATCGCCGAGAACGGTTAGTAAGTGAACATATTTACAGAACAATATCGGTACAAATAAGCATTGTAACGAATATTTTGTGGATGGTTGATTTGGATGAGGATTTATTTATTAAAACAGGACCTGTTTGCATACTGATTGAGTTGTTCTGTTAATTAATAATGATAATGTTGGTCCGAGGTATAAGATTGTCAAGGCTCATATATGCAACAACGTTACGAAAACATTTTTTGTTGTTGAATGCTCTGTTTATAACATTCTATTTAACATTATTTTCCGGTGACTTTGTTGCCTTAAATCAACCTTCTCTCGTGCCCTTATGTTATTGAACGAAAGCGATACAAGCGCTATGGTATTTACTGCTCCGAAAAAAGTAGTCACATTTTGAAACATTTAGAACCGATGCAGATAAACTGCTGCATATTATGTTGTGTAAGATCATCTCTTCTCAAAACACACAACTCCGTCTTCCATGTTGTGGACATATGAAGAAGGGACAACGTTTCACAGGATGGTCTATGTATATTAGATTGTATTATAGAGGGTGGTTTATTTATACATTGATATGAAAACGTTCGAATATTTCGTAAGTGTTATTTAACTTCTAAAGACGAAGATTGCTATTGTAAATGCGATTTTATATCAATTGAAAGCAAAATCTCTTACCGGCTTCCTACTTTAGACATCCACTTGTTAATAAATATTGTATTTTTACATTTAATTGTCGTGTTGCTGGTTGTAACACAGCGAATGACCTACTTTTATGTGCGTGTATAGTCTATTAAAATAACAAATGCACTTCCAAAATAAAAGACATTCAGACAATATTTAATTTATTGCCATGTGTTTGCCATTACCACTTGCACTGTTTTCAATTTTATGGGAACTATATATCAAAAGGGTTCATAATCTAGGACACTGGATTTTTGTTTATAAGGCGCACTGTGAATGGGCGCATTGATGCATTCTGATGGCAATGAAGATCGGACGATAGTATGTTAATTCACTGATACATCCCAGATAAAATATCTTTTATCAATGTTTAGTTTATTATGGTTACACAGCTTGAAATATGTCTCAGTAAAAATGACAACATTAACAGCCATTACTGCAGCTGCGCTTACCGGCATTAACATCCACTTTAGAGCAGTACGAAGCTCGTCGACAACGGTCAATGGGGCAGCTGTCAGGCATTTTCTATCTAGCTTAAATCTAAACGATTGTCACATTTCATAAAAAAATAATATACTATAACAACGTATATGGCAAAGGGAGTAAGTTTAAAATGCATTATACTTTGCCACTCTTCTCGTTTATTTCAAAGTCTTTTTTACAAACTATTACAGAGTTGTGTAACTTGCGATATTTTCGTGCTACACGCGTGTGCGAATTTGTAAGTCATAAAATGTTACATTGTCCTGTTGTACTCAGCAGAAAGGATTAACTTTTGCATAACATATATTTAATGACCGTTGTAGTTGCTTTGATATTGGTTTAGTACGTAATATATTGTATACCTAATCAAATATATTGCAGAAATGCCATTGTTTTACGTGCTTGTTAATTAGCAGTTCGAATTTTATATATGTACGCGACGTTTAGAATCTTATGACCCGAACGAGAAATTCATTAAAATTTTTTTTATTACTAACGAGCCAGTACAGGTACTGCTTTTAACAGACGCATTAAACGTGGTATCCGACAGTTTGCCTACATCATCTAACAATATCTTTAAAAAAGAAAGATTGGGATTCCTGATTAAATAGACATCGACGTCACAGCGTACGACGTGGATGAACTAAAACATTAGTGGTCACATGGTTTTCTTGGTTAAAAATGGCTAACTGTGCAGCGTGGCTCAGATAGAAAATACAAGTTTGTAATGACGAGAGGGTGTTATAGTTCACTTTTTATGTAGGACATCAATAAACAGCGGTTTACGAGATCTGTTCATATAAAAATGGTATTCTGAGATGTATAATGAAAATATTTCTTGTTTAAACTGTCCGTAACCACCTTTAAGTGTCGTATTTTCAGGCATGCGCAGTTCAGAGCAACACTAGATTGTTGAGCAATCGGAACTTCACAGTATAATTATCCCTGGGATGTATCTGGTGCAATGAAACTTACAAAATCGAGATCGTTTTTTTTCGCCAACAGAAAAATTCGCCTTAAAAAGTTCTGAAAAAAAAAATGAAAAAAAAAAACCCCTATAGATTTGGTGTATAGGATTATTTCGTCATATAAATTTTCATTTATCAATTTAATTGTTCTCATCTCGATAGATACACATGTACAAATCATGTCAAATGTTACATTTTCTGTAGAGATAACAAAACATTTGTCTTTGTTGTTTTGATGATGTCATTGGCACCTGCATGTGTATTTAAGTGGCGTTTTCCAGATGTACATTCGAAAGATGATTCGTGAATGATCCGAGGTGTTCCGTTTGGGCGGTTGAGCTTTAAGCGGGTAAAAAAGTAATATAGTTTTTTTAAAAATAATATTTCTTAATAAATATTCAAAATGCAGCATGTTTTCATAACAGTTAAGTGATCACGCAAGATACGTGAACAGATGTAGTTCTTTTTAGAAAAAAAAAACCCTACTCAACTAAACTCAACTTTATTGAAATCGTTACCGCTCTAAGCGGTGAATGAGCAATTGAGCATAGAATACAAATAATAGACAATAACAAATTCCAAAGCAAATAAAACATGTAAAAACACTGGAAATCTATGGAAAAAAGACTATAACATCTATGTCGTAACGTGTTATCAAAGCGTCTCATGATCCTAGTTGAATTTAACATGTTAGTGTGCCATAATGTAAACCCCGTTTGTTGACATTTGTTTCATGCAGACATATTGTTATGGAAGGGGATATCCGCCAATATTCAATTTTTAATATGCATATTACAACACTATATCAAACGAAACTCCTCAATGCATTGGAATTGAAGTTATAGAACTACAACAACAGGGGTACGTATTGTAGTGAGTATGCTTTCTCCACAGTCTACTGCCTATGTAGCTCAGTTGCTAGAACACCTTCCTCAAGAGCAGGAGGTCCTGGGTTCGGCCCCCGCCCTCGGTAATGGGATTTCTCCAGCTTACTTCAATGGCGCCAGAAGGCGTGCTTCAGAGAATCATGTGGAGCAGGAACAGGCTAGGTACTGGTGGTTCTGTCCAGTTGCTGCCTGGTTAAAAATAAGGAAGTTTAAAAGCTGTCTGCCCAGGTCGTGGGTTCGAACTCTACTTACTATTTACCGTAACGGAATTTTGCCAGCTCGGATCACTTCAGTTAAATCAGGATATATGCAAAAATGAAAAAGGGTGGGACCATATCTCGAGGTTGAATGTGGGGGTAGGGGTTGTCTGAGCTGAGAGATAAAATATACGAACATTTTAACCGATTCGTACAGTTTGAGGAAAATGTAGAGAAGTATGAATATGGAGCGACTTTTATTTGTGCATGTCAATGGTGCACACTACACGTCGCGAATGATTATAAATACACGTATCACGCGTTTTTCCTGATTTGCAACTAACACTGAATTATCACTTGATCTTCTACACACACACACACACACACACACACACACACACACACACACACACACACACACACACACACACACACACACACCTACACACACACACACACACACACACACACACACACACACACACACACACACACACACACACACACACACACACACACACACACACACACACACACACACACACACACACACACATACGCGGTGTTGCAATTTACAAATTGACATTTGAAGTAACAAATCCATGTTTTGAAAGTTAGAAATTGTAATTAGTATATTGGCAGACATCCCCTTCCATAGTAGAGAAACGGTGATGTTGTTATGTTGGCATATGATGCAATCCACATTAGTTGTGTGTGCAAATAATAACCAGACACTTAAGATGACGGACTAATATATAATATATATTATATGCTATATATTATATGTGTTGTTTTTCTACTTTCAAGATTAAAAGATAACCATATCGGGAGTAGTTATCGGGTTTTGTATTTCCAGCAGTGCAGACGCATGCGCATCAGACGATGTTCAGTCACAGTTACTTTGATAACGGAAAAGGTCGTAAGCAAAAACAAAAATGACAAAGGGTTTCTTTGGCTGTTTATCGAAAAAGACATTGTCGGTGAACACTTTGGCGGGATGCGCATTAAGTTTGACAATATTACAGGTGTTATGTTTTAGTTTACCTCTTGTTAACAGCTGCCATGCACTCAGTGACATTTCACAAGACTCAAATACTGGTGGTCAAAACGCAGCCAAACTTAGCAAACGCCATTTTCAACGCCACGTGGATTATTATTCTAAAGAAAATGATGATCGAAACGAACA
Organism: Sinonovacula constricta; assembly: GCA_007844125.1. Classification (NCBI taxonomy): domain Eukaryota; kingdom Metazoa; phylum Mollusca; class Bivalvia; order Cardiida; family Solecurtidae; genus Sinonovacula; species Sinonovacula constricta. The sequence continues at coordinate 66,145,716 of CM017557.1, forward strand.
AGTAGCAGACGCGGTAGACGGTCAACACAAAGAAAACGATGATATCTACAGTGACTATGGCAACCTACACTATTCTACAACAGAGAACAATGTTAAACAAGGAATGCCGTTTGATTCAGCTTATCAAAATCCGCATTCCAAGAAAAACAAAAGAGAAAAAGAATTAATGGACCGTGCAGAAACATTGAGAACAAAAAATGAGGACGAAGAAATCACGCCATACTGGGAAAATTCACAGGAAAGCGACCCCTACAAGGACATTGTCACCAAAACGTTTGCAAGTGATTATGAACGCTCTCAACAAAAAAGTGTCTCTGACGAGGAGGATTTAAAACTCAAAATAAAACAACGCGAAGCTGTGCACGATGACGTAAAAAAAGATTTATCAGATGGTTTAATAAAGCACCATGGCCAAAGTCACAATAAAACACAAGAAAAGATCAATGATCAAAGTCAAAGTGACAAAGAAGCTTCCGATAAGGCTAGCGAGATTGCCGATTTTGAATTTCACCACGCTAAACACACAACAGAGCAAAGTGCGAATCAGCTATACTCGGATTTACTAACAGACCAGGTGGGACATAGTACGGATGAAAAATATTTGCCTAATCGCCACAGCTATACGGAGCAGGTTGCACATGGACAAAAAGTCAATAGTGATTCAGGCCATAACGCTTATATAGACGAACCAAGTAGCACCCAAATGGAAGCGTCTCGATTTTTAGAACAGGTCTTTAAACGGAATTTGGGTTTGAATGAAAGTGCAGTAGATGTCCCCTTTAGAAAACGCCGCATTGGACGATATATCAGGAACCTGTACGACGCACTTACGGAAGACCAAGAAAGGAGATGGCCAAGAAGCGGTACTAAATCAAAATTGCCAGCAGCGATTCATTCGATCACATATGGTAAGTTATTATGTACTGAAATTGTATGTGATATGGAACCTGAATCTGTTTAATAAAGTGCATTTTCAAGTAATTGATTATAAACTGCCAATTAAAACGCTGCCTGTCAGTTTTTTCACCGTGTTTAACAGTTCCCAAAATTCACAAAAACGAAAAAATCATAAAAACTAAAAGATCACCAAAACGAAAAGATAATCTTTAGTTGCAAAAAGTCCCCACATTTAGCCCAATCATAAAGCTTGCAAGGAATTTAGAAGAAAATGACAACGTGCATTATTCGAACTGGGTGCCTCGAAAACTAAGAGAGACTTAAAGCACATATTGTATGCTCCAAAAAGGAAATTTGGAAAAAGTGTACAAAAGTAATTATATAAATATATTTACTCCCGATGCACGATAAACTTGAAAATGGCCTTTTTTCACATATTTTGTCGCTGTGAAATTTACTTCGATACTTACAAAAATATTACTTCTTGGGCATTTTCTTTTTACAAAAATGGTAGTATTTGTTAAAATTAATTTAGGCACAGTTTCATTCGTATGTAATCAAATACAAGTCCATGTTAAATGGTGTCCTAAATATTGTCCTAACTATAAATGTTTTTTCTATATTTTATTTTTGTGTGTGCAGCCATGTTATTATTTGTTTCGAAAATTAGGTCACGCTGTCTGTGTAATCCATATTAATTAAATTATTGTGCTTAAAGCTAAGCATACACACTTTTCTGATTTGTGTAATGATAAATATATTAGCATCCAGATTCAAGTATGTATACTTTATGCTCTCCTATTTTAGGGGTGAAACTATTTGTAAGACCCTTAAAATAATGCTTTGAACGTCTTGTTAAAATCTAATAATCAGAGGTATTACTTAAATACATCTCTCAAAGTGACTTAACTGAGATTTGTCTTTTGGAGCAATAATGACAAATATAAATTAGACGAGCTGTGCTCAAGTCTCTGGTCTTTTTTTTCTGTATTAAAATTACACAGTGTCATTTTAAAACACGTAAATTAATATTGTGACATATGATTGAAGCTCAAAGTAACTGTTGCCACTTGTTTTTATATAGTTTATTTTTAATGTTGTTGTTTCATTTCTAAAAAGGGCCACACAAATTTTCGGCAAAATGGCCTTTTTTAAGAAATGAACACAAACAATTGATTGCTCTCTTTGCATATAAGTAAACGTTCGTGTGCGCTGCCATATTAGAAATAAGAGTATACATGACAAAGTTCTATGGGCATAGCAACATATACAAAAAAAAAAAAGAAAGAAAAAGCACAGGACAAATGTCATGATATGCAAGCTAATTGTAAAATAAGAAAAAATCTGTGATGAGTCATTTAACAAAAAGAGCAAACCCGACAGTTACCGCCTTGGAACGGTCAGTCGGCAAAATGGACCGATTGGGGTGCTTAAACCGGTTTTACAGAGCTCTAACCTCGCACTTTCTGATGGGTTCCTCAAATGCAAGCAATGAAAAGAAAACCGATCTATTTGAATAAATGTCCATTTAATGACTACATGCCAGGCACAACCAATATATATTTTTGCTTACATCATGCCTCATTCATTCCTAAATTATATTTTAAAGGCTGTATCCGACAGTCTGGACCATTTTTCTCCTTCCAGTAACATAATAAAATGTTATTCATTGATGCCCTAGATCTGTTGGAAAAGTGAAGCATAAATCCCACCTGCCATAGCAACGGGTATTTCCTTTCTGAGCAAAGCTGCAGAATTAGCGTGGTTTTTTTTTCTTTTTTTTTGTTTTTGTTTTTTGTTGTTTTTTTAAATCGAACGAAGAAAACCTAAGTGAGAATTTATTCTAAAATCACGTTTTATCGCCATGCAATCTGCTCTGACGTCCTTATTTTGACTAAACTATGATTTGTACAGAAATTATACCTATATTCCGCAAAGCAGTAGTAAGATATCGTTACATGTATTTGTACTGGCAAACTGTCGGATATTACCTCATTGAGTGTGTACAACTTGATCGAAAAATTCAGTTTGCACCGGAGAACCTTCTGTTTGTTCCGGGCAACCTTAGTAGAGCCCACATGTTTTCATACGCGTTCAAACTTTATTTACGCACACGTGGTAGTCACCGACATTTTTTGGCGCAAAAAAAGCAACAGTCCACCTTCTCTCTGTCACGTTGGCCGATTTGTAGCGGGATAAATATTTATAACCTGAAGGGCAAAAACAGGTACAGGACAATTTCAAACACGAACTCTGTGCACGAGGACACATACACGTACAAACACATTGGTCTCTCGAAAGATATTAAAGTTTAGTATTTCGTGTATTTTACAATACACATTTAACAATAAATAATTTTGGTGGGACGATAAACCCAACTAACAAACAATTTAACAACGTAAGTTTATGTATTAAAACTAAGAAAGGTAAAGCTTATACGATTTTCGCTTCATCAAAAGTTGATAACGTGATTATGAATGACTGTGATTAAGCTGTATGATAAAGGTGGTATACAAAAATTTGCCTATTTCATATACTGTAGATGTAGAAATATATTATGCCTATATGACGTAGTAAAATAGTATGCCTATATGACGTAGTAAAATATTATGCCTATATGATATAGCAATATATTATGCCTATATGACGTAGTAAAATAGTATGCCTATATGACGTAGTAAAATATTATGCCTATATGACGTAGCAATATATTATGCCTATATGACGTAGTAAAATATTATGCCTATATGAGGTAGCAATATATTATGCCTATATGATGTAGCAATATATTATGCCTATATGACGTAGTAAAATATTATGCCTATATGATGTAGCAATATATTATGTCTATATGACGTAGCAATATATCATGCCTATATGATGTAGCAATATATTATGTCTATATGACGTAGCAATATATCATGCCTATATGATGTAGCAATATATTATGTCTATATGACGTAGCGATATATTATGTCTATATGATGTAGCAATATATCATGCCTATATGACGTAGCAATATATCATGCCTATATGATGTAGCAATATATTATGTCTATATGATGTAGCTATATAATATGCCTATACGATGTAGCAATATATTATGCCTATATGACGTAGCAATATATTATGCCTATATGAGGTAGCAATATATTATGCCTATATGATGTAGCAATATATTATGCCTATATGACGCAGCAATATATTATGCCTATATGACGTAGCAATATATTATGCCTATATGATGTAGCAATATATTATGCCTATATGATGTAGCAATATATTATGCCTATATGAGGTAGCAATATATTATGCCTATATGATGTAGCAATATATTATGCCTATATGAGGTAGCAATATATTATGTCTATATGATGTAGCAATATATCATGCCTATATGATGTAGCAATATATTATGCCTATATGAGGTAGCAATATATTATGTCTATATGATGTAGCAATATATCATGCCTATATGATGTAGCAATATATTATGCCTATATGAGGTAGCAATATATTATGCCTATATGATGTAGCAATATATTATGCCTATATGACGCAGCAATATATTATGCCTATATGACGTAGCAATATATTATGCCTATATGACGTAGCAATATATTATGCCTATATGATGTAGCAATATATTATGTCTATATGACGTAGCAATATATTATGCCTATATGACGTAGCAATATAATATGCCTATATGACGTAGCAATATATTATGCCTATATGACGTAGCAATATATTATGTCTATATGATGTAGCAATATATTATGCCTATATGACGTGGAATATATTATGCCTATATGACGTAGCAATATATTATGCCTATATGATATAGCAATATATTATGTCTATATGACGTAGCAATATATTATGTCTATATGACGTAGCAATATATTATGCCTATATGACGTAGCAATATATTATGCCTATATGACGTAGCAATATATTATGCCTATATGATGTAGCAATATATCATGCCTATATGACGTAGCAAGAAATCATGCCTATATGATGTAGCTATATATTATGCCTATATGACGTAGCAATATATTAGGCCTATATGACGTAGCTATATATTATGGATTGGATTTGATTGGATTAGCCGGCATTTTTGCCGATATTGCGCAGCGACATTTCTATCATTACAGCACAGGGGCACTTATGAGGTGCCCATGGACTGAACCCGGCCGGTCCATTATACTGACACCGACGAGTCAGGCGTAATGCTGTCCCCGTAGCCCCGAGCGTTAGGAGGGAAGCCACTACTACCAACTTTAAAGTCTTTGGTATGACCCGGCCGGGGTTCGAACCCACGACCTCCCGATCCGCAAGCCGACGCTCTAACATCTGAGTTATTGCGGCCGGTCCTATATATTATGCCTATATGATGTAGCAATATTTTATGCCTATATGATATAGCAATATATTATGCCTATATGACGTAGCAATATATTATGCCTATATGATGTAGCTATATATTATGCCTATATGACGTAGCAATATATTATGCCTATATCATGTAGCAATATATTATGCCTATATCATGTATCAATATATATTATGCCTATATGACGTAGCAATATATTATGCCTATATGACGTAGCAATATATTATGCCTATATGACGTAGCAATATATTATGCCTATATGACGTAGCAATATATTATGCCTATATCACGTAGCAATACATTATGCCTATATGACATAGCAATATATTATACCTATATGAGGTAGCAATATATTATGCCTATATGACGTAGCAATCTATTATGCCTATATCACGTAGCAATATATTATGCCTATATGACGTAGCAATATATTATGCCTATATCACGTAGCAATATTTTATGCCTATATGATGTAGCAATATATTATGTCTATATGATGTAGCAATATATTATGCTTATATGACGTATCAATATATTATGCCTATATGATGTAGCAATATATTATGTCTATATGATGTAGCAATATATTATGTCTATATGACGTAGCAATATATTATGCCTATATGATGTAGCAATATATTATGCCTATATCACGTAGCAATATATTATGCCTATATGATGTAGCAATATATTATGCCTATATCACGTAGCAATATATTATGCCTATATGATGTAGCAATATATTATGTCTATATGTAGCAATATATTATGTCTATATGACGTATCAATCTATTATGCCTATATGATGTAGCAATATATTATGACTATATCACGTAGCAATATATTATGCCTATATCACGTAGCAATATATTATGCCTATATGATGTAGCAATATATTATGCCTATATCATGTAGCAATATATTATGTCTATATGATGTAGCAATATATTATGCCTATATGATGCAGCAATATATTATGCCTATATCACGTAGCAATATATTATGCCTATATCACGTAGCAATATATTATGCCTATATGATGTAGCAATATATTATGCCTATATCATGTAGCAATATATTATGCCTATATGACGTAGCAATATATTATGTCTATATGATGTAGCAATATATTATGTCTATATCATGTAGCAATATATTATGCCTATTTGATGTAGCAATATATTATGCCTATATCACGTAGCAATATCTTATGCCTATATCATGTAGCAATATATTATGCCTATATGATGTAGCAATATTTTATGCCTATATAATGTAGCAATATATTATGCCTATATCACGTAGCAATATATTATGCCTATATGATGTAGCAATATATTATGCCTATATGACGTAGCAATATATTATGCCTATATGACGTAGCAATATAATATGCCTATATGACGTAGCAATATATTATGCCTATATGACGTAGCAATATATTATGTCTATATGATGTAGCAATATATTATGCCTATATGACGTGGAATATATTATGCCTATATGACGTAGCAATATATTATGCCTATATGATATAGCAATATATTATGTCTATATGACGTAGCAATATATTATGTCTATATGACGTAGCAATATATTATGCCTATATGACGTAGCAATATATTATGCCTATATGACGTAGCAATATATTATGCCTATATGATGTAGCAATATATCATGCCTATATGACGTAGCAAGAAATCATGCCTATATGATGTAGCTATATATTATGCCTATATGACGTAGCAATATATTAGGCCTATATGACGTAGCTATATATTATGGATTGGATTTGATTGGATTAGCCGGCATTTTTGCCGATATTGCGCAGCGACATTTCTATCATTACAGCACAGGGGCACTTATGAGGTGCCCATGGACTGAACCCGGCCGGTCCATTATACTGACACCGACGAGTCAGGCGTAATGCTGTCCCCGTAGCCCCGAGCGTTAGGAGGGAAGCCACTACTACCAACTTTAAAGTCTTTGGTATGACCCGGCCGGGGTTCGAACCCACGACCTCCCGATCCGCAAGCCGACGCTCTAACATCTGAGTTATTGCGGCCGGTCCTATATATTATGCCTATATGATGTAGCAATATTTTATGCCTATATGATATAGCAATATATTATGCCTATATGACGTAGCAATATATTATGCCTATATGATGTAGCTATATATTATGCCTATATGACGTAGCAATATATTATGCCTATATCATGTAGCAATATATTATGCCTATATCATGTATCAATATATATTATGCCTATATGACGTAGCAATATATTATGCCTATATGACGTAGCAATATATTATGCCTATATGACGTAGCAATATATTATGCCTATATGACGTAGCAATATATTATGCCTATATCACGTAGCAATACATTATGCCTATATGTCATAGCAATATATTATACCTATATGAGGTAGCAATATATTATGCCTATATGACGTAGCAATCTATTATGCCTATATCACGTAGCAATATATTATGCCTATATGACGTAGCAATATATTATGCCTATATCACGTAGCAATATTTTATGCCTATATGATGTAGCAATATATTATGTCTATATGATGTAGCAATATATTATGCTTATATGACGTATCAATATATTATGCCTATATGATGTAGCAATATATTATGTCTATATGATGTAGCAATATATTATGTCTATATGACGTAGCAATATATTATGCCTATATGATGTAGCAATATATTATGCCTATATCACGTAGCAATATATTATGCCTATATGATGTAGCAATATATTATGCCTATATGATGTAGCAATATATTATGCCTGTATGATGTAGCAATATAATATGCCTATATCGTGTAGCAATATATCATGCCTATATGATGTAGCTATATATTAGGCCTATATGATGTTTCTATATATTATGCCTATATCACGTAGCAATATATTATGCCTATATGATGTAGCAATATATCATGCCTATATGATGTAGCTATATATTATGCCTATATGATGTAGCTATATATTATGCCTATATGATGTAGCAATATATTATGCCTATATGATGCAGCTATATATTATGCCTATATGATGTAGCTATATATTATGCCTATATCACGTAGCAATATATCATGCCTATATGATGTAGCAATATATCATGCCTATATGATGTAGCTATATATTATGCCTATATGACGTAGCAATATATTATGCCTATATCATGTAGCAATATATTATGCCTATATCATGTATCAATATATATTATGCCTATATGACGTAGCAATATATTATGCCTATATGACGTAGCAATATATTATGCCTATATGACGTAGCAATATATTATGCCTATATGACGTAGCAATATATTATGCCTATATCACGTAGCAATACATTATGCCTATATGACATAGCAATATATTATACCTATATGAGGTAGCAATATATTATGCCTATATGACGTAGCAATCTATTATGCCTATATCACGTAGCAATATATTATGCCTATATGACGTAGCAATATATTATGCCTATATCACGTAGCAATATTTTATGCCTATATGATGTAGCAATATATTATGTCTATATGATGTAGCAATATATTATGCTTATATGACGTATCAATATATTATGCCTATATGATGTAGCAATATATTATGTCTATATGATGTAGCAATATATTATGTCTATATGACGTAGCAATATATTATGCCTATATGATGTAGCAATATATTATGCCTATATCACGTAGCAATATATTATGCCTATATGATGTAGCAATATATTATGCCTATATGATGTAGCAATATATTATGCCTGTATGATGTAGCAATATAATATGCCTATATCGTGTAGCAATATATCATGCCTATATGATGTAGCTATATATTAGGCCTATATGATGTTTCTATATATTATGCCTATATCACGTAGCAATATATTATGCCTATATGATGTAGCAATATATCATGCCTATATGATGTAGCTATATATTATGCCTATATGATGTAGCTATATATTATGCCTATATGATGTAGCAATATATTATGCCTATATGATGCAGCTATATATTATGCCTATATGATGTAGCTATATATTATGCCTATATCACGTAGCAATATATCATGCCTATATGATGTAGCAATATATCATGCCTATATGATGTAGCTATATATTATGCCTATATGATGTAGCTATATATTATGCCTATATCACGTAGCAATATATTATGCCTATATGACGTAGCAATATATTATGCCTATATGATGTAGCAATATATCATGCCTATATGATGTAGCTATATATTATGCCTATATGATGTAGCTATATATTATGCCTATATCACGTAGCTATATATTATGCCTATATGATGTAGCTATATATTATGCCTATATGATGTAGCAATATATTATGTCTATATGACGTACCAATATATTATGCCTATATGATGTAGCAATATATTATGCCTATATGATGTAGCAATATATTATGTCTATATGACGTAGCAATATATTATGCCTATATGATGTAGCTATATATTATGCCTATATGATGTAGCTATATATTATGCCTATATCACGTAGCAATATATTATGCCTATATGATGTAGCAATATATTATGCCTATATCATGAAGCAATATATCATGCCTATATGATGTAGCTATATATTATGCCTATATGATGTAGCTATATATTATGCCTATATGATGTAGCTATATATTATGCCTATATAATGTAGCAATATATTATGCCTATATCACGTAGCAATATATTATGCCTATATGATGTAGCAATATATTATGTCTATATGTAGCAATATATTATGTCTATATGACGTATCAGTCTATTATGCCTATATGATGTAGCAATATATTATGACTATATCACGTAGCAATATATTATGCCTATATCACGTAGCAATATATTATGCCTATATGATGTAGCAATATATTATGCCTATATCATGTAGCAATATATTATGTCTATATGATGTAGCAATATATTATGCCTATATGATGCAGCAATATATTATGCCTATATCACGTAGCAATATATTATGCCTATATCACGTAGCAATATATTATGCCTATATGATGTAGCAATATATTATGCCTATATCATGTAGCAATATATTATGCCTATATGACGTAGCAATATATTATGTCTATATGATGTAGCAATATATTATGTCTATATCATGTAGCAATATATTATGCCTATTTGATGTAGCAATATATTATGCCTATATCACTTAGCAATATCTTATGCCTATATCATGTAGCAATATATTATGCCTATATGATGTAGCAATATTTTATGCCTATATAATGTAGCAATATATTATGCCTATATCACGTAGCAATATATTATGCCTATATGATGTAGCAATATATTATGTCTATATGTAGCAATATATTATGCCTATATGATGTAGCAATATATTATGCCTATATCACGTAGCAATATATTATGCCTATATCACGTAGCAATATATTATGCCTATATGATGTAGCAATATATTATGCCTATATCATGTAGCAATATATTATGTCTATATGATGTAGCAATATATTATGCCTATATGATGCAGCAATATATTATGCCTATATCACGTAGCAATATATTATGCCTATATCACGTAGCAATATATTATGCCTATATGATGTAGCAATATATTATGCCTATATAATGTAGCAATATATTATGCCTATATGACGTAGCAATATATTATGTCTATATGATGTAGCAATATATTATGTCTATATCATGTAGCAATATATTATGCCTATTTGATGTAGCAATATATTATGCCTATATCACGTAGCAATATCTTATGCCTATATCATGTAGCAATATATTATGCCTATATGATGTAGCAATATTTTATGTCTATATGATGTAGCAATATATTATGCCTATATCATGTAGCAATATATTATGCCTATATCATGTAGCAATATATTATGCCTATATCATGTAGCAATATATTATGCCTATTTTAGGTATAATTACTACTCATTCATTAGCCCTATGTCCTCCGGTATAGGAAATCCCGGCTCGAGCGCCGTAAATGTCCCAATCGGCCAACACCTTGGTCGACCAGTCATTAACTCTCCTGGTATTCTTCGGCACCGCTCCCACATTCTTTTGTCGTATCTTCTGCTCTGATATTAGACTGCCAAATCGACGAACCTCTGAAATTATTCTTAAATATAAAGAGCATGCATTTAAAATCCATGAAATAACACGAGGAACCTCTGAAATTATTTTTAAATATAAAGAGCATGCATTTAAAATCCATGAAATAACTCCAGGAACCTTTGAAATTATTTTTAAATATCAAGGGCATGCATTTAAAATCCATGAAATAACTCGACGAACCTCTGAAGTTATTTTTAAATATAAAGAGCATGCGTTTAAAATCCATGAAATAACCAAATCGACGAACCTCTGAACTTATTTTTAAATATAAAGAGCATGCATTTAAAATCCATGAAATAACCAAATCGACGAACCTCTGATATTATTTTTAAATATAAAGAGCATGCATTTAAAATCCATGAAATAACCAAATTGACGAACCTCTGAAATTATTTTTAAATATAAAGAGCATGCATTTAAAATCCGCGAAATAACCAAATCGACGAACCTCTGAAATTATTTTTAAATATAAAGAGCATGCATTTAAAATCCATGAAATAGCCTTTTAAGGACTAACATCCCCACTATAAATTTTGCTTCTTTACCGAAAAAAAGTAATTATTATTATTATTATTATTATTATTATTATTATTATTATTATTATTATTATTATTATTATATTCCTTTATCTGATGCTTGCTTAGTTACCAACATTTTGTGCATGAATTACATGCTCTCGGTACTGTTTGCACACATAAAGTCTGATGGCGGAACGGTGGCTAGTGGCGGCTGACAGGCCAGCGTGGGCTTGCTGTCGATATTGTCCGCTACAGTAGTGAATGCGGAGTCAGAAAAGGCGTCTACAAAACGAAAATAAGCTCCTTTAGCAACTTTACACAGTCATTCACTAAAAGAATTATACACACAGTATGCAGTTTTAATAAAGCTCTAAAGAAACTGATTTAGAGACTTTACGTATGAGAATAACATTTCAGTTTGAATTATATCAAAATATTTTATGTTGTTTGCTATCAATAGATAAATGTATGAACATGACCAACGTAAATTAACAGTTAAAACAGAGTCACAAACCTGGCCCAAGCGTGAACTCCCGTCTAGTCGATACGAGGTCCTGGGTGTTGACAAACTCCCCGCAGTGATTACTTCCCTTGACATAACATTATATCACTGCCACCAGGAATTTTTTCGCCCAAATACAGGCAGATAGTTTTTTTTTATTTTTATTTTCTCTGGACTTATCTCCTCAAAATATAGTATCTTTCCTTTAGAAATATTAATTTATCATGTTAAAAATAAAAAGTAACTTAAAGTATGAAAAAATATGAAATTATGAAAGTCAAATTTTAAAGATTATGGAGGCCGCCATGTTTACCTCAAGCGATACTCTATCGTCACGTGATCCTTGCTGGGGGCAGAGATTTAAGTAGCAACGCGTGACGTAATCGCTGTGAGGAGATTGGGGTGTTGATCGTTAAAATTTGTACTACAGTTAAGTCGTCGTTTGACAGAAGGTAGTCATTGTCAAATTCCCCCGACTGTAATATTCTTAACAGCTCCGAATCATCCATTTATTCAAAATTACTTACGGACATACTGTGTTTCTGTCCTTTTAATTGCTGAAGTCGTCAAGACAATGTAAATGACCTGCTGTTCTAAACGATTGCGGTTGCATCACGTCTATTTTCAGACTGGTCATTTTCATCATCTGATTTACATATGCGATCCAAAAACGCGCTTGATTGGTTAGCTGGTATTGTTTATGGGCGGAGACTTCTCAAAATATAATTGTCGATAACAAAAATTAACCTATACATAAAGTCATACTATCCTATACTATATAAAGAAGATTTTCTCACTTACTCAGTTGTTGAACAAAGTGCAAGTTTGAGTAAAAGTCATAAAAAAAAATCGCTCTTAATATTTAATCTTGCTAAATTTATAAATAAGCAAGAATGGGATTTCTGCTTAAAATAGATATCTACGTCGTAGTATACTACCCGGATGATGATATAACGTGATGTCAAAAGTAAGTGGTCCCATGGCTTTCTATGTTGAAAAAAACACTGTGCTGACAGATAGGATTTTATACATAATTATGCATGTTATGACGAATGGGGTGTTAGGCTCCTGCCTTGATATAGATTTAAGTCACAAGTAAGCAGCATTGTGTGAGTTTGCATCATGCATTATTTTATTTGATTTTTGAGGGAAGACAAATTATAGTCCAAACTTTCTTTTAAAGGTGGTATCCGACAGTTTGGACCACAAATATTTTCATTAAGCATCTTCATAAACAGTCGTTACTTGATCAGATCTCGCAAGATGTTGTTAACTGATGTCCCATACCTGTCTGAAAAGTTTACCATAACGCCACAATCGTCATTACAAACGTGTATTTCCTGTCTGAGCCACGCGGCACAGTTAGCTATTTTTAAACTAAGACAACCACGTGAACTTTGAACCTTTATCTTTTATTCCTCCAAATATAAAAAGCATTTTATATGTATCTATGATTGAGTTCATCCACGTCATTTGCCGTGATGTCGATGTATATTTTTAGCAGAAATCTCAATCGTTCTTACTTATAGGTTTGAAAAGAATGAACAATTTAAGTGTTGATTTACTGTCCCAAAATTGAGATACTGTTGAAACTCGTCAGAGCTTAGACTAAAGTATGATGTTCTTCTACAGATATTATGCACAAATACCACAAATAGAGGTCAGTTGTTACGTGCGATGTCATTTTGACTGGCATGCTCTAAACTGGGATTGGGATTAGCCGCCATTTTTGCCGATACTGTGCAGCGACATTTCTATCACTGTAGCACAGGGGCACTTATGAGGTGCCCAGGGAATGAGCCCGGCCGGTCCATTATACTGAAACCGATGGGTTAGGCGTAATGCTGTCCTCTTAGCCCCGAGCGTTAGGAGGGAAGTCACTATTACCAACTTTAAAGTTTTTGGTTTGACCCGGTCGGGGTTTGAACCCACGACCTCCCGATCCGCAAGCCGACGCTCTACCTCCTGAGCTATTGCGGCCGGTCGCTCTGAACTAATACAAGAATATCTAAAACAGTAAAAAATAAATAAATAAAATGATTTCTAAAAGCGAAGCATCGGTGCGATTTTTATACCATTATTATTTTGAGTTTAATTCTCCAATTACATACGATAATGATAAAATTAGAAAATATTTACAGTAGATATTATGTTTTAATAAAAGTGTTAAATAGAACGCGGGGTACAATGTTTCGTAAAGTCAGTATATTGTTATTTTTTTCATTTAATCGAACTTTTTCGTAAACATACTTAAGTGTAGATTCAGTCAACTCTATTGATTGTAACCCTTCCAATCAGGTTTTTTTTTTGGTTCAGGGGCGGATCCAGACAATTTTTGTGGTGGGAGTGGGGACGCGTATGAATCAAAATCTTTTCAACTTTATCGCAGCATCGCGAATCAGGAATCACAATATACTAATGTCGTAGAAGGATAAACGTCTACAGTACAGTCATATACTGTTATGATAAAATGATTCATTAATAATAATCCACACTTTTATTACAAGTTTTGAAGACTTACAAGATGAAGTTACCTAAAAACAACAAATTTTATACAAAGATGTAACATTATTATAAGGTGAAGTTCCCTACAAAGACTGCATAGATTCCAAGTTGAAATTACCTGCATAAAAATTTGAAAGAAAATATGAAATACTGGATATAAATACACAGTTAGGAAAGTTAACTACGACATAAGCAGAAAACAGACAACATTTACTTTAAAAGTTTAGTATATTTAAAACTTACATGTACGCGTTTTTAGAACTCTACTCTTTAACATGGTGCGGGGGGGGGGGATGCACCCCCACCAGCCCCCACACCCGTACGGATCCAGCCCTATTTTGGTTGCTCAAGTTTTTGCATCAGTATTTATTTAATACGGTATTCATACAAACATTGTATGTACTGTCTTGGCTGTACCAACATGCCATGAATATACATATACAATATAACCTCGCCGTAAAAGGTGTGAGATAAAGTAGGAAATTGATTGAGGGGTCTATGAAATGACCTCGAGGTAAGCAATATTTTCGACTTATTTATTTCGATGTAAAATATATGTTTTTAATATAGAAAAAGAAGAGACCTAGAAAATACTTCCACGTAACCGGAGTTTCGACAAATCCGATTTCGAGGAAATGAGGTCAGACTGTACATGAAACAACAATGCACCCAGAACGTATGACATTCTGTGTTTCAGAAACGATGTATCATAAGAAAAAAGAGGCCTTTCTATTCAGGATCAACTTTTCTGACATGGAGCTCATCGAACGGAAAGAACTTGTTCTTGATATAGATTCCTTAGGAGACGTGCAAGTTTTTGATAATAGTCGAGCAAGAGTCAATCTATATAAAGGCACGAATGGTAAGTGTTGTTTTGAATTGCTTATTATTACTTTTATTTCTTCTTTTTTTTGGATTGCTTCATGCAGTCCGTTTATTTACACATATGTACATAGACAAAACATCAGGAAAAACATAATACATATATGATGCTCGTAGCTAACATACAATAAAATTAAACATAAGTACATTTTCCTTTGTTATATAAATAAGTACATGAAATGCTGGTCTATGGTAAGAAAGATGAACTTTTATTTTTCTTCCATGTTTCTAATAAACTTTCTTAAAATAGATGTGTTCACTCTTTTAATGTTTAAATAATACAAAGTGATGTTTAATTAATTAAGAAGATGTTTCCACATGTTAATCGATTTATTTCTTTTATTGCTTAAGTTTTGTAAACCGTGTATCCTATAAGACTCAATATTGTATTTATAATGTTATACTTATGTGTGTCTATCTTATAACCTTATACTTTTATTTCTTAACATTTGCAACTTCAGTTCTAATGTTAACATTTTACATTGTTTATAATTGTTCATTTAATATACAACCATATTGTAATACTTTAAACCATTTTCGATTGGCATAAGCGTGTCTGTGATTTTAATTAGAGACTAAAGGCGTAAAAATAATAATCAGTTAATAATACAATTTTATGTTCCTGTGCAAATTTAGTCATGCATAATTGAGACAAAATTTCACATTTATGCAGTTAAAAGCGCAACTGCTTCCTTACATTTTACGCTTATTTTGCAAATGTTATATGCCAGAAACGAACATATTGATACCGGTTTATTTATAGTGTTGTACATAGTATTTTTTTATTGTTTACAGACACACTGACTGTCGAGGGCTCATTTTTTGAAAATTTCATAATTTTCGACATAAGTAACATCACCGATATTTTCGACATATATTTAAAGCGATCGCTCGTTGTTGATGACAATACGATTCGAATAAAACGAAATTTCGACCCAATGGTGGTTTTATTTGAAAATCTCTCGTACAACCCGTTTTTGGATAAACGAAACCGGCGGAGACGGCATTCCCCGCATGTCTGGACACAGTGGGCAACTGGGGGGCAAATGCCAAACCCGGCTCCAACCCAGGCAAGCAGAAACGAGGCTTGTAGGCGCTACGATTGGAATCTCAGAATGGATGTTTTTAACTGGAGTTGGTATATTTTTCCTGAAGAGTTCAATGCCGGCTTCTGTAGCGGCGCATGTTATCCCTTGGACAGTGCGCATTTGAATCATACAAACAACTCATATCTTAGAAGTCTATACCACTTTGTAACACTTAATACAGATGAGCAGGCGCCACAAGTATGCTGTTCACCTATTGAATATTTACCCAGGAATATTGTGTATTATAACAATCTAGCGATGGTTTCCATCAAGGAATTGTCCAATATGACAGTCAAAGCTTGCGGCTGTAGGTGAAATAGCATGGATAAAACGTTTGGCAATTATTTGATCACTGCTTCAAACGCCTTCATATGTGGAAAATGAGTCAATAAACCATCCCATGTGTGTGTTTTGCTATTGCAGATGATCTGTTTTAAAGAACTTATATACAACAATTACATAATTATGAAAGAATTTGATGGAGTTTGAAGGACTGGAATTACATAGACGTTAGTAAAGACGTACTTGATTCAACTAATTTCCGTAGTGTTGCTATTTTAAACGGGTTGTGATTTGTATTGTATTGTGATTTGTACAAACTACAAAACAATTTGGAATGAAAGTTCTTGACATGGTCCTATTAACGATTATACAGTTATACATATAACGATCAGTCAGACCTTCTTTGTTCAAAGTGAAGTGTAATTAGGATGGGTATTACCAGACTGGTTGTCGCTTCTTGAATTCGTCATTATCGTCGTTTAGAAATAGGCACTGTGTTGCTGTGTGCGCCGTTCGCCGTTTTCTTATCTAAGTCATTCAATGAGCGTATTGCCACAATCGGAACTCCTCAGGTAATTCCGTCCTCGGCACAATCATCCCTCGGATGTATCTGGTGCACTGATACTTACAGAGATCACGATCGTTTTGTTCCCCGGAAGTCGGAAGAATATGCTCAAAATGTAGTTCGCAAAAAAACATAAACAAAGGCGTCGTTCGACAGTTGTATGTTAACTGCGCTGGGTAAATTAAACTTGGATGATTTAAATTTGAAGCAGCCACAAATTGAAATTTAACAGGCATCGTACTGTAGTGAGCTGTCATCCGAGCTGTCATCTTTGTTTTGATGTCTGACATTAAAGAAGTTCAATTTAGGGAAATGGCCGAGGTGATCCGACTACCTACATACATCCGAGAGATGATTCGTGAATTATCCGATGTGTTCCGATTGCGTATTGCCACACTGGTTTTAACGTTGTAGTAGTTATTATGTCTGTCCGTCAAACAAGTCCTACGACATAAAAAGTGTTGTGGTCATCTGCGCTGTTGTCAGCCGCTTCATTTTTGTATGCAGGGGCGGATCCAGAGGGGGGCCGAAGGGGCCGCCCCCCCCCCCCCTATTTTTCGACGACCAACAAAAAAAAAAGTATTTTGCCCTTAAAAGTGAGCAAAAATATAAGGAAATTATGCCCCACAGATGCTTGGAAATCGCATCTCAGCGCATCTAGAATTGAAAATTGTCTGGAGGAGCCACCTCCAGACCCCCCCCTCCGCGGATTTCGCGCCTGCGGCGCAATCAGCTCCGGCCTGCGGCCGAATGTTAATCCCTCGGCCCCCTCCCCTATTCTGAAATCCTGGATCCGCCCCTGGTATGTGACACTGTTGTAGCAATTTATGCTGTGAGGCTATTGACATCTTTATTCTGGACGTGACATGTTATATTGCTGTTTTTATTTGTGTTATAACGTGTACTACTTATCCAAAGTTCTTGTTGTTGTTTTCGCACGTTGTTCTAGATTTTGAAACACAACAACAACAAACAAACAAAACATCAACGCCTTATCATGTAAACTAGACGTAAGACTTTTAATATATGTATAATATAATATATAAAAGTTTAATATAATTGCAGCAACATGATATGTTTGCATCGAACGTAAGAAATCAAAACGTTAATGGCGTTCACAAACCTATTCCAAACATTTTCTTCCTGAAGTTAGTTTCAATTTGAAAAAAAAACAACAACAAAAAACACAAATTTGTTTAAGTTGTAATGACAAACATAAATTTGATCAAATTTTAGTACATATCGACTTACTGTGTATTTATTCTTATTTTGTCCTGGCAAATATAAGAATCACACCATATACAAATGCAATCACATTGTGTTTGCTCAAACATTAGACTTCAAGGAGGGCATTATCTTATACTGTTTGTAAATGTATTGTTTAATTGTTGTGTGTGTTTGCTGCTTTATCAAAGGTGTAAATTTTCGCAATACAATTTTAATTTTCTAAAATATACTGTAAAAATCGTCATTTTAGCTATCTTTGAAGAAGCATTTACTCTGCTGTCGTGGACTTTAGCCATGGTGCACTGTGTCATTAAAACTGGAAGGAAATGCTATTGCTTTGTAGTTTTTATCTACAAGTTGGATATTAAAGCTGAATGATATTAGTGTCATGGAGTATATGCATACTAAATACCACACCTTAATAGATGTATCCGATAGATTTTACGAAGCTTTTGTCCTTCGACAAGCAAATAAATTACAGTGAAAAGTTCAAATAAAATGCTGTTTATTGATATTCCACGTTTCCATAAAAAGTGAAAAATAACACACGACTCGCTATTACGGAATATATTTCCTATCTCAGCAATGCTACACAGATAGCTATTTGTTAAAGTAATAAACCTAAGTTTGCACTTCCTTTTGAGAGCATGTTATATCTTTGTCCGGGTAATCCTCTTGGACTTCGATGTCTATTTTTAGCAGGAATCCCTTTTTGTCCCTATTTATAGACTTGGAAAGAATGTACATTAAATGCGATTCTTTTTTTTTTTTATTTTGCTATCTAACAATTGAGGTCGTGTTCAAAATAGTCTTTTCTTATACTAAAATATGAGTTCGTGCATAAATTATGCCTTAACCTCTACCTCCGAAAATAGAGCTAAAAAGATATTGTTACATGCATTTGACTTAGGCAAAACTTTTGGATCCAACGGTTAAGTTTTACGATATGACTCCGAGAAGTATATTCATAGCGTAAAAAACCACGTGACCAGTATCTTATTTTTATTTATGCGTCATCATCGAGCCATTCAGAGTACAGTTTATAGCTCCTTATACACGTAGTGCTGTATTTCAAATGAGTAATTAAGAGCTTTACTACATGGGATAGTGAATAAATTCACGGAAAAAAAAGTGTTGTCTTTTCTTTATATATACAATAAATGAATATCTAATGAGTATAATTAAATTCGAGTTAATGCAAATCAGATCGCGTAATTTCATAAGCAAACTGTTCCGTAACTACAGTCACTCCAATTCACGATTTCGCGGATCATTATCCAAAAGCTCTTTGACGGCGGCGACGTGAGATTACGTCTTGGTCTCTGGGCAGCCGGCCTGTTCGCCCAATCGGAACTCCTCGGGTTATTCCGTCCTCGGGACAATCATCCCTCGGATGTATCTGGTGCAATGACACTTACAGAAATCACAATCGGTTTGTTCGCCGGAAGTCAGAAGAAGAATATGCCTAAAATTAAGTTCTCATAAAATATAAACAATGCCATCGTTTGACAGCTGTGTGTCTGATGCGCTGGGTTTATTAAAATTGGATGATATAAAATTGAAGCCGCAACAAATTGAAATTTTACAGGCATCGTACTGTAGTGAGCTGTCATCCGGGCTGCCATCTTTGTTTTGACGTCTGTCATAAAAAAAGAAGTCCCATTTAGGGAAATGGCCGAGTTGATTCGACTATCTACATACATCCGAGAGATGATTCGTGAATAATCCGAAGTGGTCCGATTGCTGCTCGTCGTCACTTATGTTCTTTCGACCCTTCGCAAACCTCTTGGACCATTTGTACACAGCTGTTATTTTTTCGCCGCCGAACCGCTAGAAGTAGTCCTATTCATTTGAGTGGTTTAGTTCTTGAAAGTTACTTCCGTACACAAAATTTGATTGCTGATCGTTGTTCATCACTCATTCTGACACCTGTCCTAAGAAAATGCAACCTTTGTTTACCTTCCAGATGTCATAAATGAATATGACGTGCTTCACGTTATACTAAAATAGGCTGAATAAGAACCATTCATTTGGCTGACATGTGTTAATGGTACGATGAAAGAAACGCTGCGTTTTGTAACTAAGCTGATCGAAAACAACAACAAAACAAGAAATGGTTAAATTGGGTGATGAAGATGATTTTTCTGGGGAAACCATTTCTCATTCTTTTAGAATGGTTCAGGTATTTTTTTTTTATAAAAAAGAAAATAAAATGATTTAGTTTTGGACCAAAATTAATTTCGTTGCCAGCAACTAGTATAAAAATGAAAACACTTTCCGCGAATTTATTGATCACTCCTCGTACATGTAGACAGTCGATTAAATTGAAATACGTTGCAGTATTGCAACGAATATATTGTAGTAAATTATAAACGCCGGTTTAGCAACTAATTAAAAAAAAGAAAAGAAAAAAACCCCTCAAAAGCTTGTTCCGATAATAGCCGCATAACAACACGCTCGTAACCTTACATTACAAATCCTTGCAACCAACAAGGCGCCGAAAATTCGCGTGGTTCCATTGTTTATACATACACTGTAAAATGTCATTTTGAAAACACAATATCGTTGGAATATAGGTCACAAATTTTAAGCCTAAAATAACACAAACCGAGCGTTCAACTGTTTTGACCCAGTGCTCTATTTAAGCGCTAAATTTTTAACGTTGCGTTGCGATTTTTTCCAGGTCTAATCGTTTGTTATACTAATTTGTTTTTACTTTTACTTAATTAAAAATATTTTTTGTTATCGGTGCCGCTCTTGAGAGCGTGCTTTTTACAGTATAGCTTACAACATTTAAGTGTAGCTTGAAATTATAAAAAGGTAGCAGGCATTAATAAGAATTCGCAGCTGTTTGACGAGACCTTGTTTAACAAAAGAAACCGAGTATGCCGATGCTAGCAGTGCATCTTGTAATTACAGATGTAGCAGACAACAGGAAAAAAGCAAAGTTGAAAATAGTCTAGTTTCCTGAAAAGTATGTACTATTTTAGTCTTTAAAAGTTTAAACTTTAAGTGATTATCTTCGTGTTAATCTCCGTTTAAAATATTGTACTTTCAATCAGGAAAAATGTGAAACCCAGGCACGGTGGTTTTGAGTACGATATGGAATGAAACTAAACCTTATTTATCATTTTCATATATTTCAATTTCGTAATTTAAAAGCGCTCAGAGTGAGATTAAGTGGTATATAACGTTTCATCCAATGGCCTAAATGCACATGTTCTATTAGTTTTGCCTGCAAATCAACATACCACACATACAAGCGTTGACAATAACATTGCGGGCGCCCACGGTAAACATCGAGTTTGAAGCACACGGTTGTGCCATTATGTTAACAAAACCGCACTATAGACAGCTCCCATTTATTTTGCTTTGTTTTTATTTTTGAAAAAATATTGCAGTGCAGCGACCATTTATGATTATTATAGCAACGGCCAGCCTTTTGGTAGAGGATGACCCCATACATATGTCTGGGTAGAACCACTGGCGCACCGCAAGTCAGATGGAATATTTTCTCACATTAAGTCCTTCCCCCAACAGGACTCGAACCCACGCGGTAAGAGGCTAAACAACAAATCGGCTTCTGTACCACTACGACACGAGCGCCACTATACTTCCAGTTGGACATGGTTAATCTAACTAAACGTCTTTTCTGAAGTCTAATTGATGTGTGCTTAGCATGTTTTTTTTTGCTGATTTCATATTGTATTAAGTTGATAAGTCAATAATTGTGTAATATCCTTCACACAATGTATTTATATATATGCTTTTTGTTTCAGTTAGTATTACATGTAGTTGTAAATTTTGCGTACCCGTGAATTTTTCATTTGTTTTCAATTACATTTATTATTTTCGATGTCTTTATGACATTTTGTAGATTTTTTGTTTTTATATAAAAAAACTTAACCGAATCGTTTATGTTTAGACATTTATTGCAATTTGTTGCAAATTTTAGTGTGCAGTCCATAAAATAGCCGTCATGCTTCAGTGATAACATGCATCGTTAAGAATATGTAGGTTCAAGTCAGAGCATTCCGTTATTGAGGTAACAATTGTACATCATGGGGTAATGCTCACAAACAAATAGATACAAAAGAAAATAAAAAGCAGACATGTGACACATCCAAGGTGCCGCTGAGAGATGGCGCTACAAGTAAATGACTATTCTGGGAAGTAAAAACTCTCTTAAAACTGTGAAATCAATATAAATATATGTGAGTAACGAACCGTAATTCTGATGAAAACTAGTCAATCTGCTACTTTACCTTCTGCTTTGTTTTCGGTTATATCTTTAACTGCAAGCTGCATTGTTAACATCGGCACACTCGGATTTTGTTGTTCATTGAGACCTCGCCAAACAGCTGCGAATTTCTAAAGATGTCTGCTACCCTTTCATAACTGCAAGCTACATTTAATAGTTGCTAGCTACACAGTTAAAAAAACGGAACATCCGGATCTTTTCTCTGAAAATGGTCTTACAGAACAGCGGCGATTTCCTGGTATTGTCCGCTACACTATCATCCTCATAAAAAATGCATTCCATAAGAGGCACCGCTCTCCAGAAAGGGCGTCAATGAGACAACTGCTCCAAATTTTCTATAAAGTATTTTAGTTGATGCTGCAAAATATAAAATATTTTCAGCACATGGTTTTGATTTGTTTTGATTTTGAATTTATCAGGTAAAAATGTAATCAAATTTAACAAAAATAATTCAATTAAATTTGATTTACAAAAAAACACAAAAAAAAACATGTTTTATTCTTTATCTGGTAGAGTGGTGCAGACAAAATGTCAAAGTAAAAAATAGGAAGAAGAAAAGTTGACCTTGCTTGTCCATACCAAGATTCGAACCCTCAACCCCCCAGTTTTGAAACATTTTAACCCTAATTTTGATACTCTTCAATTAGAGGTGCAGCATTACGATTGCCTTACCCTAACATTGAATACAGAACAGTACCGAACATATATGCTGTGCCAATGGTCCTTTGGATTTGACTACGAACAAAACTTACGGGTCGGATCTAGAAAATATCAGTAGGGGTATGAATTAAGAGCCATTCAACTTGATCGTAGTAAATACTAAATAAATAGCCACAGTATGAGACAATAACTTCGACATAAGCTGTCAACAAACAACATTTACTTTAGTATTTTTAAGCTCACAACTCTACTCTTTCACCTGGTTGGGGGAGGGGTGGGTTGGGGGTAGGGGGATACAACCCTCCACCCACACCCCTAGATCCATCCTTGAACTTACATTGTCACGAAAAATTGTGACATAATTGTATGCATAATGCTTTGTCAACCTTCACAGAGAAATGTTAATCTATAACATATTCATATATACGCAAAGTGATTTATGTCTGCCTGTGAATATAAGATTTGCGATTATGGAAGAATGTGAGCGATTGTTGGTCAGTTCCTATCAAGTTACAATATAAAGTACCATAAAGTTATGAACGTTGCATATAACAGGAATATATTGTACATCATGGTCACACAGGTTCATAACATGCTTACGCTTGTCAGCTGTTCTCAACATTGTGTGCATAGTTACCATAACAACACAATTAGGAATGGCATGTACTCGTACGCACATGAGATGAACTAGTTACGAAGTGGTTACCAACCATAGTCGCTTCCATGCACGGCAGGTGAACTCTTATCAAATGTTCATTTTTACCTTTGCAAACTTTGTGCATGTATGAAAGCTATTACTTGTGTAGTATTCACTGTGTATATATATACAGGATATCGTCGCTGTCGTGTCAAAACCTTTTTTTCCGAAAATGACATTTTGATACCGCGCGAAGCGTTTAACAGTTACACGCCTACAAAATATCGTATGCCTAGGCAAATTAAATATGGGGTTTCTAAACACGTGTCAAAATCATGTACATCGATTGGCTAGTGGCAAGGATGTCAAAATCTCGTAGATCGAGTTATGATATTTTGACAGTACGGCGGTGCGGCGTTGTCATTTTTGATAAAGCGTATAAAGTTTATTTCATCCTGAAAGAAATATTAATGCCCAATAAAATCGGTAAGAAAGTTTGTTTTTGGTTTAAAATTACATATTATATTCATTTACATATGATGTTAAGAAGAATAACCCTTTACAGATACCAAGAAATTAAAACAAAGTATACAAGGCATATCGATGGTCTGTTAAAATGGGGTCTGCTTTAGGTTGCAGCTTCAACGCACATTTTAACACTTTTGTTTTCATTTTATGATTAAAGGATCTGTATTTATTATGTTATGTCTTTGTTATTTAGAAATCATTATGCTACTTGTCTTTAGTGTCGTTGTATCTTAGTGTGTTGAATTTTGAAATTTGATTCCTAAGGATATGTTTTAAACCTTCGCCTTACATGTGAAAAAATACAAAAATCAATATTTTTTCCGCTTGTTATTTATTTCCGGAAATGCAAATATTAAATTAACCCAAATTTTTTAAAAGTAAAATGAACACCAAAAAATTTAAAAGGTAAAATTAAAACAGAGATTTTTTTTGCTGGAAAATAACGTGAAACAAATGTTTGCAATGGTAAATACATGTTTGCAATAGAAAATACATATTTGCAATAGGAAATTCATGTTTGCAACAGTAAATACTTGTTTGCAATAGGAAACTCATGTTTGCAACAGTAGTTTCATGTTTGCTATATGAAATTTATGTTTGCCATATGAAATTCACGTTTGCATTGATGAATGGGGTGTCATAGTGTTTTTTTTTATAGATGCAGGACATCAATTAACGACATTTTGCAAGATCTTTTTAATTTAATTTCTTCTGTCGTTTAAGAAAACTAACAATCCGAACTGTTAGTTACCACCTTTAAGGCAGTTAAATTTCTGTTTCAGATAGACAGTTCTCAACTATTTTGCAGATGCAACCTCGAAATCTAGCTTTCAAATTTAACAGTCTTTGCCAAGAATCACTTCATAGACAAACTTTTTGGCTTTTTTTGCAATGGCCAATAGTGGTGAATACTTTTATAAATGTTTACTGATTTCCATGTTTACAGCTGCTTAATGCCTCCTTGTGGAATGGAAAGATAACTGATGGTTTTATTGCTTAGCCATCTTAGTCTGTATGTACTTGCATGACTTGTAAAGATTTACCAACTTTAAAACACCACTAAAGGTAATTATTCAAAAGATTTTCATACTGATGACATCATTGATGATGTAACTTCTAAAGAAATGGAAATATATAAAAAAATGGATCGACAATTCAAAATATGAAAATGGATGGACACAATTGACCAATACGCTGACAGCTAAATTGAAAATGGATCAATACTTTTAGCAGCACAATGAGAAATATACCGTTAGTTGTGTGAATAATTAATAATAAATGAGAGATCATTAATAAACAGTCTCTCCTAAATAAGAAAAAAATAAAAATAAAAATAAAGTAAGTCCTCCATTTGTGTTACTCGGCTTTTATGCTTGTACTCTTTTGAGTGTATGCTGACTTTTCTGCCTTTCTTTCGATACCTAGGTTAACCATCATCAACGAACACTTCCATTTCTTTTAAAATAACATATCATTGTAAGTATTTAAATGGATTGTAAGCTTCTACTTATGCAAAAGTGAGAAATTTCACTGTTTGTAATTGCAATAACTACAAAAGAACATGCGATAAAGTCCAAGAATTCCAACTAAATAAAAGGACCTACCTACTGTTTGGAATAGTCCGGATATTTACTAACAAGGTAGACAATTTCCATTTCACCAATGCCCATTGGCACTCGTATGATAGTATACCTTTTTCGGGTTGGCCTATATTTTGTACTTACCAAACGCTCTCCTTTAAGCGACATGGTCATAGCTGATCAAATGTGCATTTTAAAGCGATTTGGTCAAAGTTTTGTGAATATTCAGATAGAAACACAAGTTCCACATTGTTCACATATATCTTAACGTTTGTGATAGCAGTAAACCAATCAGTGTATTTTTATGACTGACATATATACATGATAAACATGATTACAGCACTCGAGGTTCTAAGATTTAACAGGTTGGTGAGCTAAAAATAGGCCAAAGGCGTTGCAATGCAAAGGCGTTGCAACGCCTTTGATTCTCCCAACCGCAAGGTGCTACAATATTAATCAGGACAGCATGTTTACATATAATGTAGTGATGCGTTATTTTATTTCATTATTCATTTAAAAATGTTGCTATACATAGCCCCACTCGAAACGTGTTGCAAATACAAATACACGTGTAAAACGTTGCTTTTAAGATGTCTCTTATAGGAAGATGTTTCTAAACATCTCATATAGTCGCCATAATCCGTATCTGTAGGGTTGCGGACAGGGGGCATACTAGGGCATTGGTTCGATGCCCGGATCCAGCGGTCTATTGTTCATTTTATATATTAAACCTTTAGGCATCAGTATATTTATTCAGAATACATTTTAAACTGCAAACTAGAAATATTTAAATCCGCATTGACCGCTATTACGTAAAAGCTAAAAAATAAAAATGTATTGTCGATTAATTCGTAAACATAAATGAAAGAAACAAATTCAATGTTAAGTTTAAATCGAACTAAAATTACCAAACCAAACTTTTTATTGTGTTGACACGAACATATGCTTTTTCATTCTTTAAGTGAATTTTAAACAGTCTCTTTAAAAGCTACGGAAGATATTGTGAACACTTTTACAACAAATAAATCAAAAACAGTAAATAGAATAAAACTACTTTATTAATAAACAATTAAACAAATCATTGCCTATTTGCTTTTTAAATTCTCTTCTTTCATGTATCATTTCTCTAATTTCCGTTCCTTTTCAAAATTCTCATTACCGCGTGAATTATTTGTCATCAGTTGTTTTGTTTAATTATCCTCTTCATACTTAATTAACTCTAACTAATTTTTCGGAATGACACGAAAACAACCATAAAATATTCATTTCGCATACTCTGGCAATATGATGCGTTTATTATCACGTGCATTATATCTAATGTTCCTAATTAATGCTGTATAATGGCATACTTTCTTTTCAATAATATTTCCGTAATATTTGTACAATTAATAAGTGCGCTCGTTAGTTTGAAAGTTTGTTTAAATAGTTGAAACAATGAAAAAAAGACTGGTATGCTAGAAAAAAGAAAATTACAATAAAATAACATAAACACCAAGATAAACACTTATTTCTGATGTTCTGGAAATGGTAGCAAAAGGAAATTAAATTTTGCAAATTATATAGAAAGCTTACAATAAATACAATAAGCTGGCAATATGTACAGAAAGCTTGCAATAGATTACTAAAGTTAGCAATAGTTAAAGAAACCTATCTGTATACACAGAAAGCAACAAATATAAATAGAAAACAAACCATAGATACAGACAGCTAACAATAGGTACAGAAAGCTAGCAATAAATACAGAAAGCTAGTAATATGTACAGAAAGCTAGAAATAATTACTAAAAGCTAGCACTAATTACAGAAAGCTAGCAATAGGTACAGAAAGCTAGCAATAGATACAGAAAGCTAGCAATAATAACAAAAAGATAGCAATAATTACAGAAAGTTATCAATATAGACAGAAAGTTAGCAATAATAACAGAAAGATAGCAATAATTACAAAAGCTATCAATAGAGACAGAAAGCTAGCAATAATAACAGAAAGCTAGCAATAATTACAAAAGCTATCAATAGAGACAGAAAGCTAGCAATAATAACAGAAAGCTAGCAATAGATACAGAAAGCTAGCAATAATAACAGAAAGCTAGCAATAATTACAGAAAGTTAGCAATAGAGACAGAAAGCTAGCAATAGAGACAGAAAGCTAATAATAAAGACAGAAAGCTAGCAATAGAGACAGAAAGCTAGCAATAGATTCATACAGAAAGCTAGCAATAGATACTGAAAGCTAACAATATGTACAGAATGCTAGCAATTGATACAGAAAGCTAACAATAGAGACAGAAAGCTAGCAATAGATATTAAAAATCCCAAATGTGTACAGAAAGTTAACTTAGATAAATGAATCATTAACAGAATAAAGAAAACTGGCAATAGGCACAACAGACTAACCAAAACAATAACAGGCTTGCAATACACACAGATACACACAGATCAATAGATATAGAAAGCTAGCAAGCATGTACAAAAATATAAAAGTAAAGCAACGTATGTTTAGTTGTTATGCAATTTTATGAAACAACAAA